>JAYKAV010002739.1:662071-817686 GCA_035582835.1 Phoebastria nigripes
GCCGCCAACTGGATTTAACTCCATTCACCACAACCCTCTGGGCCCGGCCGTCCAGCCAGTTTTTTACCCAGCAAAGAGTACACCTGTCTAGGCCATGAGCCACCAGCTTCTCTAGGAGAATGCTGTGGGAGACAGTGTTGAAGGCTTTACTGAAGTCCAGGTAGACCACATCCACAGCCTTTCCCTCATCCAGTAGGCAGGTCACCTGGGCATAGAAGGAGATCAGGTTGGTCAAGCAGGACCTGCCTTTCATGAACCCGTGCTGACTGGTCAGGTTGACAGGCCTGTAGTTCCCCGGGTCCTCCTTCCGGCCCTTCTTGTAGATGGGCGTCATGTTGGCAAGCCTCCAGTCGTCCGGGACCTCCCCCGTTAACCAGGACCGCTGATAAATGATGGAGAGTGGCTTGGCAAGCTCCTCTGCCAGCTCCCTCAGCACTCTCGGGTGGATCCCATCCGGCCCCATGGACTTGTGAGCGTCCAGGCGGCGTAGCAGGTCGTTCACTGCTTCCTCCTGGATTATGGGGGGTTTATCCTGCTCGCTGCCCCCGTCTTCCAGCTCAGGGGGCTGAATACCCTGAGGGTGACTGGTCTGATGACTGGTCTGACGACCAGGACAACGAAAAGGACGAGGGAGAATTTTTTTGCTTACAGACATATTTTTGTCCCATTTACTCATATTTCCTTTTATTCCCCACAACTACAGTTTTTGGACAATGTTTCATTAACATAGTAATCTCCCAGCAGTTATTTTGGTACAGAAGACTGAGATTGTCAACTGGAGGTATGCAAAACTTTGTGGTTGAATTCACACACAAATATTCTTTTTTGGCTCAGAATTCAATGGTTTTCAGACTTATTGGTTCCTGAGCCACCTTTCCAAATAGCTAATTTTGAGGTGGCTTGACGAATACCCAGATCACATACAGGGCTTAGGTCCCACCATAGGTTGGCACCACTTCTCTTCAAGGTTTACTCTGAATGCTGCATTGTAAATCCCGAATGCTACATTGTAAACCCATTGAAAACATAAGAGACCATGGACTGAAGAACAGGTTTTGCTATAAACTGTATGTTGGCCAGTCTCTGTTGAAAGGTAGCTGACTTGTCTGTGCTTGTAAATGATGCTTAAAAGTTGCTAGAATCTGTCTTTCAAGCTACAGTTTAGCTAAGTAAAGGTCACTTTAGAAGCCGATCTGTGAACTTTTAATCCAAATCTGGTTTTACCTTAAATGTCTTTGTCATATTTCAACATTGTCCATTAAATGGAGTTTTAGTATTGGATCATGTTTTGGATTACTATCAAGTGCACTTCTAACTCTTAAGGATTGCCTTATTTCAATCCAGAGCCCACTCTTTACTACAGAACATTGATCTGAATTTCTAAAGTGACTCAGATGGAAAATGGTTTTGAAAAAAAGGGCTATTTAGTAACTGAAAAGGCTCACTCAGCAGATCAGAGAATCATTTTAACTATTCAGGCTAGAGTGATATATGCCTACAGTCACATACGATTGCTAATATTACTCATACTATTGCGTAAAAATTCCTATTTGTCTTCCAGATTTGCTCATCTCTTTTATTAAGTCAGTCCATAAAGACATACAGTTGTTTGTATATTTTAGCAAAAGAAGCCTGCACTTCTGCTGTAAAAACAGAAAGGTAACTTTGAGGTTTCAATGTTGTAATCTATTAGATCCCCTGACGTTTGTCCTGATCATCTTTGTCATGAAAAGCAGTATTTTACAGTTTTATCTCTACTTTCGAACTCTATATCACAACACAAGTCCTTCTCAAGGGTGTTAAAATTTGGTGATTTCTTTCAGGCTTAGAGCCTGAGGTATATAAGGGAGTAGCAATTAGCAAGCATACAGGTAGTCTTTTGTAAGGACAGSCTTTGGCCATGAGACCTGCCAGGGCAGTTCTCTTGTGGTTTCTGGGTGCTTTCCATTCCCAGAAGGCCAGTGGGAACGCAGAGCTCAATATAACTGTGATGGCAATGGGGGGCTTCTCGTTGCCCGCACCATTGCCCTGGCAGTATGTGCGACATGGGACAATGTTAATGAGGAGGTAATGGCTACCTTATTCCCTCTCCCACATCACTTCTAAAGGAGAGTGTTTCTCCTCACGGGATCAAATCTAAAAAGCAGTATTTGATTGTGTCCTTTGTGTCCACAAAAATGGACTAAACAGCACAGACTAGCCTGTAGGAAATAAAAAGCAGAGGAACATAAGCTTCTCTGTGGTAATGAAGAAAATCAAAATGGTTTTCTGCAAAGTAATGCTCTTTCTATGTGATAAATAAAATACTTTGTTTTTACTCACTTGCTGCCTTCCATTATATAGTTATGAATTATAAAAAGACCTTTGTGGATCTCTGCACATTCCTAAGAACACAACAGTCATTCTTCTTCTTTTGTCTCTTAGGAAGAAGACTCTAAGTACACCATTGTCAGATACTTTCATATAAGGATTAGTGATTAATGCTCTTTACTGTAACAGACAGAAACAGCTAGATGTCTCCTAATGCACTTCCAAATATTCCCAAAGAGTGGCTGTGGAGACACTCTCWAGATTTGCATTCAGAAGGTAATGACCTGATAGTAAAAGAAAACTAAATTGGACTGATGGAAACATATTGTCACTGTGTCTTAAATCCAAATCACGTACTGGGTTTCTATTTCGCTTCTGTTGTTTGCTAGGTAATGAAGGATTGACTTCTAACATTCATTATAACATGGCATTATAGTTATGACTGAGAAAACACTCTCATGCTAAAACCTTCTATTCAACTGCATAAAACTTTCCAGCAAAATTACCCTTTGGGCTGAAATTACTTATGCTTGTTCTCCTCCTAGAAGTAATTTGTTTTTTAAAACTGTTACAATGCTCTTTGGTGGTGGTGAGAGAAGTACATTTAAAAAAAAGGAAAAGAAAAGAAATTACTTTGTTACAAAATGTGATTCTTTGATCATTAAGAAATGACTAACAATTACAACTTCAGACTTGCTGGGTTTCATACCTAAGGAGCACAGGTGATTGTTCTGTGTTTGGAAGAGTTTAATTGGTTAGAAATACCAGCACAATCTTGCCAACTCCATTTACCTTGAGTCATTCTGCAAAAATATGTTCAGGGTATCTGCGAGTGTTTGTGTTTGTGCAGGCAATGGGACACTCCATGTTCGCAGAGGACTGTGTGGCTAACAATGTATTTGTGACTTTTTGGAGTTTGTACATGAATTTTCATGTACACAGTTAAAGTTGTAAGTAAACCAGTGGAATTGGGTAGGCAAATCATTTATGAAACGAAGATTTTTTTTTCATTATTATTTTCAGACTGCAATGGAATTGAAAGAACATTCAAATGTAACATATGAGGAGAAGTAGCTTATGTTCAGCTATTCATCTTGTGGAGACATGAAGAAATTCATTGATTGTTCCATCCCTTGGTTTCGCAAAGTCACAGATGTCACTGTAGGAGCTGTGCCCAGGAATAACAGTAGTGTCAGTGAAATGTTTCCTAGTACCACAAGAAGAGACTACTAATCTAGTAAGGTGAACAGGTGAGAGGAGTACTTGGGATGTCATTGAATTGCCTGTCTGACTGAGACATTTTATTTCAAATCATACAGTATGTCTCTTGTTTATAAGGAGAGACTTTGAGAAATTTTCAAAATAAAATCTAGCAGTTAAAGCCTGCCAGACTTTCGAGTCTGTGTGTGTCCCTCCATTCTGCTGCAGTTGGCAATAGTGCACCATAATGCAATCCCTCGGAAACCTGATATTCTGCTCTGGTAACTTTATACCAAGTCTCAGTGGTCAAATAATCATGTGATTTTCCCTCTATTTGATGCACACAGGGAAGTCTGGTCTACAGGCTGGGCCATACATGGAATAAAGGTAAACTGTGTCACCTGCAACCCTATTCTATCACTTTAAGGTTAAGCTAAACCCAGAAACCATAAGGAGAGCTGATCTCCATATTTTTGGCTCATCACTTCCAGATCTGATGTAATATTTGGGAATTTTAGAGTAAYTATCAGAGCTCTGTTTGGCTATATAAGTGAAAAGGGGGGAGGTCAGTTGTGGTTCCCCAAAATTTCCCTTCAGCTCAAGGCTGACATGTTTTCAGCTATGATGGTGATACAGTCTATGATCAGAAGGAATTGTTCTAGGAATCATATTGCAGACCAGATAGGTTAGTAAGTCAATAGTAACTGGGAAAATTGATTTTAAAGAAGTCCCTGTGATTTTATGGGGGAAGAGAAATTAAAGGATTCCATCACCACCAACCAGTCCTCACTAGTGAGAGCTGTCGCCCAGGGACAGGTAATAAAGCTATAGGAAAGAAAACAGAATGTAGCTAGAAGAAAGAGAAGGGAGTCAGAACTAGCAGCAGTATGTAAGGCACACACTGCAAAACCCACGTAAGACCCAGCAAAACCCGAAGAAAGGAATCTGTGAATTTCCCTTTGGCCAGTGTCCCCCAGTGGAGACTGAGGCTCATGCCTAATCTTTTTGGTCTTCATTTCATTATGCACCAGATGTTTTGGCATGGCCTGCACCTCAACTTGACAGAGCCCTGGAAGACACAATGGCAAATAAGGGGGCGGTCACATGAATATATTAAGGTATTTCATTGCATCACTGATCCTTAGTGCTTTAAGAGATCTGGTTTTATACCTCCTGAATACTTTGAGGTTTATGATTTTACAACTGACCCGTAAATCAGAGCCAAACTTGGSTACCCAGTACCTAGGATTATAGGACTGTTTTTCCTCTGAAGTCTGATCCTTTCAGTCTGTGCTCCAGTACTTGGAGGACATAGCTGTAATGCATCAAAGGTTGATTTATCTCAAAACTGGCAATGTCCTAGGTTCTTCCAGTCACCAGAAATAACCTGTGGTATCTCAAAAAAGAGAGCAGAAACATTAGGGTGGGGGATGAAAATCTCCTATACTTCTTTTGCTACTGAAATTCTTCAGGAAAATAAGCCTTTTTCATTTTAATGACAAATGTTTGAAATGTAGAGAAGTCTACAAAAAAAGTACACCTTACCTTCCTCCATCCTCCGCCCCCAGTGCAAAGCAGGCCCTGGTTATCAGCAGTATAGACAACTTAAAAATGCAGTTAAAGTGAAATTTAACAAAAGCTGCAAAATCCACTTTTAAAGCTATAACTCTGGCCAGAGTTTGCACTTTTATGCCTTGCTTTAATGAGAGCTTTGCTCAACAATGGGTGATCTTAAAGGAGACCTATGAAAATTTATATTTTAATATTGGCCCTTACTGTGTTCTGAACTCCTTATGAAACCAGCATCTCACCCCTTCTCTCTTGCTCCAACAGTGTAAAACATACTGTCAGCCTTTTCTTTTTCTAGCTCTGAAACACCTAGGCTCACTGAGATTACTGGTTTCCACTGAACCCTGAAACATTGACAAGAGCTAACCTGTTTCAGCCAATGCACCAGTGAAGTCAGCGGGAGCAGCCCACTCTGAAAATGCAGTAATGGGCTAGCAAATTAGCTGTGACAGACTTTGCAAGAATATGTTTAGCCTATCTTCTCCCCACATGCCCAGATTTGCACATTTCTCTGTGTTACAGGATAAAGTAAAACACCCTGAAGTGTATTCAGCATCCCCTCAAATGGTCTTTGAACTCAAAGCATCATAAATAACAACACCAACAAGGTGGGTCTAGATGCTTTTTCTTTCCAGGCCTGACCTCTACTTTGGGGCACTTGGAGAGCTGAAACAAGGTTTATTTTAATAAGAGTGGAAAAGGGTGCTGCTCACAATTTGGAGTCTGCTAAGGAGAACTGAACAGTTCAGCCAGCTCTGGGAATACTTGTCTGGTGCAGGGACAAGGAAGACAGGGCTGCACTGAGCAACAACACAAGTGTGACCTGCTGCCAGATTTGCCAGAGAGACTCAGAATAACAGAAAGGTCACTTCCAGGCAGGAGGTTTTTTATTTTGTTCAGACTTCTCTGTCTGAAGTTTACAGATTTTTCTATTGGAATAATTATCCAGCTGATGCAGGCACACGGTGTCCTATAAAAATTGTGTTTATGTGCATATGCACTTGTTTGTCTCTCCCCAGAGTAATTTTTGAATCAGGTGTGTGATATCACCCAAACTTGACAGAGAGACAGGGGTCTGGAAGACAATGAGGAAGACTGGGAACCTCGTTGCTAACACCCTGATGGTGAGTGCAGTGGGAACCTCACAGAACAGAACCTCCTGGCCTTACACCTGTCCCAGCTCCACGTGGAATTTCAGCCAAAACTTGCATCTTTCTATAAAGGAAAATCGAACAGCCTCAAGACATCAACCTGTAGAAAACCAGGCTTCTTCATACCCAGGATTCAGTAAACTACATCTTTTCTGCAGATATTCAAGCACAGAGTAACTCAAGGGAGGTAAAGGTTTTCCTCTTCTCTTTTCACCTTCTTTGCAGTAGCACCGTCCAGCAAGGTGTATCGTGCCTGTCCTGTCATGGGGGTGGGAGGGAGGCTGTGCATGCTGCAGGCCTCCAGGACCATCACGATGACTGCTTATGATTTACCCTCTGCAGCTTTGATTCTGGTGTGAGACGTGTATGTGGGTATAGCTCTACCTAAGGGCAGAGCCTCACTGTGGGTACTTTCTCTAGACCCCCATCTCTGTGTAGGAATGATGCCCATAAGTAGTTCATCACAAGATCAATCCCAAGATAGCACCAGTGAGCTAGAAACTCAGGAATACAAGGGGTTACTTTTTTCCTCCTTTTCTCCCCCAGGTGAAATTCTGCTTGACACAATCCAGGCTACACTGAAGGCGGTGCTCTGAAATGTGCAATAGGTTATTTTTGCCTTGGCAGTGCACCCCAGACATAGCAACAGTATTTGAAGACGAAGGGCAAGAAGCAGTAAAATATGCCAGATTTGAGTATTTGACCAAGATACTGATAAAGCCAGCAGTGTTGGCAGGGATACATGCCAGTGAGCTCACATAGCAAATGTATGCAGATGCCTTTTTTCATATTGAAATAATCTCCTTTTTTTTTCCCCATGAAACAGGGGGAGAAGCTGTCGGCCTTTTCAAACCCCTAACATTTGGATTTATGAGCATGCCACCCATATTTTTGTGTGGGGAGGACTGCCATCCCTAGCCTTGCCACTGCTAAAATTAACTTGACATCTTAGCCACGGAAGCTGCTTATTCCCAAATGTCAAGTCACTAGGGGCACTTACAGCAAAGAGAATGTTAATGGGATATTTCTGAGAATAAGCATTAAGTATGGAAAACACTGGAGCAAAGAAATGCATGTTTGAAAGTCATCTAAGTACCTTAGGCACTAGCCAGAGCATTCTGTAATGGGAAGCTGGTGAGATACACAATTCTGCAGCGGGAGTTGTGAAACTCAGTCATTTCCTCATCCTGAACACTTAGTATTAGCTTCCATTCCCAGCACAAGGAACACTTATTCCTTAGCTTATTCAACAAAGATGTTCTTGACCCAGCTGTCCCATCAACCCATCTGTACGCTAATGCAACCTTATGGCTCTGGCCATCTCATTCAGATCCCAGAAAGAAAATGGCTTTCTCCTACTCCAGTACCTCAAAGGATAATATAATAAGGGAAATATTGCATGATAAGAACTGGTTTGTGTTCCAGAAGTGAAGCCCAGGACTAACCAGCCACTAACTGAGATCAGAATCAGGTCAGAAAGAAGGGAAATGCAAGCTGTGTTTAAGATTGGTATTTTATATGTTTTTACACTACAGAATTACTATAAAAGCAAATCAGCCRGGACACGCATCTGCCTGTGAAAAGAGGTCATTTGCCTATGAAGCCTCGCTGCTGTCTGCAAGCTGTTTTAAAAGGTAGACTGAAAGGGATTGTGGAAATCTGGGATCTGTCCTGCACAGGCCTACAAACAGACCACTGAAGTAGATCTGCATGAACAGCTCCTCTACTGTGGAAAAGGCATGTTAGATTCCAGATCTGGCACCTCCTTGTCTCCTCTGAACTCCAAAACACACCTGGGCAGTTCACCTCTCTCCCTTCTCACAATGCTCACCCTTCCTTAAAAAGGAAAAAAAGAGAGATCTGACACAAAAAGCCCCGAAACCTCACCCTCTTTGACATTTGTAGAACAGATCACAAGCAGATTATCAGTTTCTTGTCATGTCCCCTTGCCTACCCCCCTCCCCGCCCCAGTTATCCTAATCAAAGTTAATACATTCTAACTAATATCTATGTTGACATAGGAATCACTTGGTGTTTCTGAGGAGCACATGTGCTAGGTAACCTTGAATGTGAAAAGTCTTGACAGGGTCTGCAGAAATGAACATGGACTTCCTAATGAGGCAATTGCCTTGGGGAACACAGGCAGGTCTCTGTAACTGGGGGAGCTAGACTTAAATGGCAGCTGGCCAAGTGCAACTCCAGTTACTGAAACCACTTAGCTGCAAACCTCAGGAGACATGATCAGGTTTTCAGCAGCAGRTGATTTGGGATAAGTAAGTACTGGATACTCAGCATTGCACACTGGGACTTTTTTGAGTTTGACCATCATGGCTTAAACTTAAATATACTGTTAGTGCAACCAAGTTTTTTCTCACAGGAATACAAAAAGGTGAATTCTTCTCAACTTCACTGCTTCAGCTTTTGTCTTCTTTAGTCTAAAAGCCCCTTATTGGGAGTGTTGGTTAAGGAAGGGTACTGTCTTAATGAACTGACTGCCAAGTCCTTAGCAAAGCTGGCCTTTTTGAAGCCACATTTTATAGCTGAGATGGACTGTGATTTCACCCATTCATCCATAAACCCAGTAATGAACTGTATTACAGCGCTGATTTAATGATGTTTCTGTCTAAACAGTGAACACTGCTGTGTTGCTAGGAGGTACCAATGGAGGCAGGAGCTGTAGGTGTTGCTCCAGAAATAAACAAACCATGAAACACCTCCAACTCTCTCTCTCATATAATCCCTCTCTTGCTGCATTCACCAGGATCATTGGCAGAATTTGGCACCTTTTCCTCCTCCAGGTAAGGAGAGGCCTCTGAAATATTTGGTATGTTGCCTCAGTTAAATAGCATGGGCTGAGAAGCAGAAGTGCAAAAATAAATTAAGAAATTATCATTGGTGAGCCAACAAGTTCATGAGCTTGTGTGACCCATGGTCCCAGGAACCTGGTTTGTAAAGGAGTTTTGTGGTTGTGTTCATAGAAACAGCATTTGCTGTTTTCAGGTGGCAGTGATTACAGCAAGGAAGGCAGTGTCTCCTTGGGGAGTCCCCACCTCTCCTGCAGAATAATAGTGGAATGGCACCAGTTAGGTGCCACAAATGTCATTTATTACCACTTGTTCCCAAAGTTATTTGCCATGTTATCTTTGCCACCCAAAGGGAACTGTTTTTTTCCATCTGAGTCTAACATAGCTTTCCTTATTATATTCATTTAGCTTTCCACAGACACTATTTTATTTCATTTTTCTATTCTGCTCTTCTTCCTGGTATATATTTGCTGTCTAGATATCTTAACTGAGGCCCAACCTCCTCATTACTGATCTCAGCATTGTGTATGACATTATGACAATTTTATGCATACACATTTTCGCATGGTTTGCTTCCTTTTCTTGTCAGCAATTATGAGCTGTCATTAAAAGCGTGAGAAATGGTTACCATGCTGTTACAATTTTACACTGACAGGTAATCTAAAGGGAATAAGGGGGAGGGAGGAACATAAAGACTCAGAAAACCAGTGCAGAAGAGGAGAACTGGGAAAAGGATGAATTAGTGGAAGAATATAAAGAGCAGGAAAATGTAGTTCCTAGGCTCATAATTTCAGTGTATTCTCTGGGAGCCTTTGACAGTTTTCTAGTCACAATTTAAGCAGCCATATTTGGAAAAGGGGAAGGAAGTGCCCTGTAAAGGCTGGCAGAGTTGTCTGTAGATAATCAGCTAGATCATAACATAAGCAAAATCAGCTATGGCCATGTCATATGGATGGACACGGATGCATATTTGTGGTACCTTGGCCATACATATTGGCTTTCCATATAGTAGCTTTAACACTCTGTCACCATGTCACATAAGGATACAGCTCTGTCACTATATTGTAATATATACTGGACATCACTGTTACACATATGATATTTCTAATTCCTGTTTGCTTGCACAGAAAACTAAAAAGCGATAAATGTAGTGGTATAACATTGCCTTTCACAGCCTACATCAGTATTTTAAAGTTCTTGCCCAGTCAGTTCATGACACTTCTCCGTTCAACTGCAGGGAGAGTGGAGCCAGTGAAGAAAGCAGTCTTTCCATCCTGAGACAGGTGGAGAGCATCAGTGTTTGGTAGAGACYTATTTCTCTCCATGCTTACAGAGTCAACATAGTTGATTAGTTTAGTCTAAACCTAATTTTTAGGCAGCTACAGTTACTTTAGGTAAGATGAATGCTACGCCCATAGATGTGAAATAGATCATGAAGCACTGAGCAAGCACCAAGAAGGAGGACTTGCCAGACCCAGTGGCGGGCTTTGGATGCAGCTAGTGTGTCCAAGCTCTTGCGTTGCCAATCAAACCTGCTTGCTGGCACAGCAGAAAGAGAGTTTGTTCATGTGTGACAGAGGGTCTGCCGAGGACCTTGTCCAGCAAAGAAAGAATGGGACTGCAACGGCTGATGGATATCATCACAGCAGTAGTGTCTGCCAGCAACGGATTTATGGCAACAGCTCTAATTGTTTTTACTGAGAGGGAGAAATCTTCCTGGTAAATAAACCTCTAAATTGGTTGCTTGATTCTGGTTGTTATCAGAATTGATTTGTTTGCCATAGTAAGCAAATTCTGCATCAACAGGGGCAAAGACAGGTAAAAAGGGACTCCACTTAAGAAAGCTAAGAATAACACAGTCAAGAGCAATAAGGCATGTCATCTCTGTCACGTAGCTATGCCTTCTGAAGCCTCTTTTTCTGCAAATGAGTTGGCTATTCTTTGCTACGGAAGCTTGTTCATTGACACCATTCTCTGCCCTGCACTGGGTTCTCACAGGATTTTATGGAGAACAGAAAGAAACACATAGTTCTWTGTTTATGGCATAGTATAAAATGTAATGAAAATGTCTGGTGTGATGTAAATCTAGATTCTAACAGGGTGGTGGGCTTTCTTTTTCTTCTTGTAGTGCCCCGCCTGTTTCCTTGCCATCAGTTGGAAGAGATACCACAACCATTATTAAAAACAGACATGAGATTCCTATCATTCAAATGTATCCATGTATTGGTCTAAAAATGCTACATTCTAGGGCTGAGTCTGTGCATGATTTTATTTCCGCTGGAGAATATGTATCGAGCATCCTAACATCCGGGGATACCAGGGAGACATTCAGCACCAGCTCTTTAGAGAGTTGTGTAAAGGGGGAGGTTATTGCTGTGGAGGATTAAAAGGAAATTAGGAAAGATAATACACTGATGTATCTTGAGAATACTCCAGACAACTATAAACATGTGCATGTCAAAGCAAATTCTTATGCTTTTTTTTTCCCAGGGAATGCATTGTAAAAGCAGACATTCATCTTGATATTTATCTCCTATCTCTAGAAGTGAAGGTGGAAAAAGGTACAGAAGAAGGGTAGTGGAAAAAATTGGTAATGCAGTTAGTTAAAACTGTACAAGGATATCCTGTAAAAGGAGGAAAAGAAGCTTTTGCCTGAGCCCAAGATGTATTGCATACCTTCACATAGGCAGATTGCTACCAAAGGTAAGTCATAAATATCATTGCTAAGTAAGTGTGAAGTGGAGTCATGGGATGTTACTAGTCTATGGCATTCTTGGGTAAAGAATATGAGGAATTCAAAATAGGAAAATGAGAAAGGAGCCAAAGAAAATCTTAATTTTGCTTTCACATGCAGGTTGAATCAGCCTACCATGTAATTCTGTATCAGAAGGGAACTCTATAAGCTAACAGCCGACTCCATCTTTCATAACTGATCAAATAAGGCGCTGCCTAATAGCAAGAAGGTTGGAAGAAATTTTAATAACATCAGGTTATTGAACCAGTGAAATACAAGAACATGACAGACCTCTCCTTGCAGGGTGTTCAATTACTTTTACATTATTGCTGACTCAAGGGAGGGGGTCCTGGGCTTATCTTTCATAAGCAAAAGCACAGAGCCAGATCCCAACAGATATTGAGCATCCATGGCATGTCACCAGGCCAGCCCTTTCTTTTAATCTTTAATTTGTGTAGCATTTCCTAGATCTGTTCCTCAGGTTTTTCCTTTTTCTCTAGAGGGCTCTGAATAGTGCCTTTTTAGCTTCTGCTATGGTTTACCAGTTTTCCATCACAAGTTGGAAGAAGTAATAACTGGCCCAGGAGACCAGGACAGAGATACTACCTCAACAGATGAAGATGGATCTTGAGGCTGAGAGTGTCAATGTTTAGCACAGACCTGGGCTAAGGAGTGTTTTCTTTAATAGCAATGAAGAGAGGTGAAATAAGTTCCTGTCTCTGCCACTGCCCTTCAGAACAAGTAGATGAAGGTATTCAGGTAGTACATCCAGACTGATGCTAAATGGGTTACAGTAACTGTGTCTAAAAAGCTAACGATTATAAACTGGTCTGAAGTCATTATGTACCATGAAACAGTGGAGATCCGTCTAGACTTTGATTGTGGTGTGTGAAGAAGTAATCCACCTTGCAAGTTGGCCAGCTGGTTGGCTGTTTCTTGAATCAAACCAGTCTGGATTGTGTAAATGAACATTTTCCTCACTCATATGCTGTTCATATGCTTTGAGCAGAACATGGTTATTTTTAATTTTCCAACTAAGGATTTAATGTGGCAGTATGACCAGTTTTGAAACTTTCGGCCTCCTCTGCCAGTTGTATTGATTTTTATTTATTAGTTCAATGTGTTTTAGTGTCCAGGGGATAATCAAATGGCAAATCTACTCTGCACCTCTAAGTGAATGAGCARATATCACTATATCAATGAGAAAACCAATTCCAATTTTGGCTGAATCGTAGGCTTTTAAAGAAGTGAAATGATTGGAGTGGAAGAGTTCATTAGCACTGAAATCCCAGTGATTTGTAACCCACTGAAGTCTAACAGGGCCAAGATTTTGGCTAGAACATATGAAAAAATGTACTACTAGTTCCATTTTCCAAAGCTGGCCAAGTCTGCTGGTGACCTAAAGCCGTGTATTGGTTTATAGGAAGATTTTGGACTGAGGAGGTCATGGTTTCTACTTGGCCAGTGTCCTGTTTTATGACTGTCTGTCATATTTTGTGCATATTTTTACCAACATGGCATGAGCCTGGTATATTAATCCCCATCCTTCAGCTGTGCTTCTTTCCATCCGTCTTTCTCTGTGGTGTTTCTTATCTCTATTTATGTCATAGTCATGCCAATCCTGCAAACACAGGAAGAAAAATATCAATGTCCATTAACAGTGAGGTAAGCACTAAAAAATGTCAGACCAGGTGCTGCTCAGCTTCATCCCCAATTCTTCCCCTCTAGCTTCAGCTTGCTTTTTGCAATAAAAAGTGAAGAAGTTGTCTGTTTCTGAAGGCTATACACCCCAAGTACTTTCAACGGGGGAGAAACAAATTGTAATCAAGAGCCAGCTGAGTGCATATAACACATTCTATAGGAAAATGCATGTCTTTCAGTGTAAAGAAAGACATAGATCTGTGCAAGATATGACAAACACCAGCCACAGGAAAAACTACAGCCTTTAAGACATGTTTTTAAACAATGATAACTTAGGAATTCAAAATAGGATTGATATCAAGAGCCAAGTCACACAAGGATCATATTTTAAACAGTTTCCTATATACCTTCTCACAATGTCAGTAGCTTAATTAAGTATGGCTTTAAATTATTCCAGCCAAAAAAACCCAAATAAGTGATGGAATTGAACTGGCATGCCAGTGATTTAGAAGTAGCTTGTACCCAGTGAAGGGCAAGGCCCTCATTGTTAAATTCAGTACCAGATCAGATGTTTTACATTGTTTCAAAGCCCAAGGAAGAGAGAAAAGCATCGAGGTTTTTTGGAAACTCTGTTCTATGAATTTATTTAACTACTTTCTCATATGGCCTCAGTCTATCAAAATTTGTTCAGTGAGTTCTTATCACTTGCATGAGCTGCCTCAGAATTGCTATATAAAGTATGCCACAATGAAGACAGTGACTCCTCAAGGGAGAGTAAAATCTACTCCTCGTAAGACACCAGGTTAAATAGTGCCTCCAATGAACTCAATAGGAAAATGCCTGATCGGTTTAGTGCAGCCAAGTTTTCATCCATGTATATCTGTTGCTATCAAGGGAACCTTCCAGGGAATAATGGAAACTAATGAAATTTATTTGTGTGTTAGAGAATTCTCTTCTTATACAAATTAATGYTAAGGCTACTTCCAACTTTTGTGCTTGATCAAAAACATAGATCAAGGGTGTGGTCAGATGTGTAGGATGAACAGGCCTTGATCTGACATCTCTGCAAAATATTGAAAAACAGTGTGACATTTACCATTTTTACAGTATGCTAAATCCCGAACTGAATGTATTTGGACACTTTGTAGCTGTAGCTGCAATGGCTTGTCTGAAACAGAAACATTGCTGGGTCATTGCTCTTTTTATCTTCCTCATTTCCACTCATTAAAAACAAAATATAGGACAGAAAAGAACTGATTATGGAAAACCAACATTTCCAGATGCTGGTAAATAATATTGACTTCTGAAGATAAATTTCACCCCATCTCATCACAGGTGCTTATCATATCAAGTGCCATGTCTCCAGTGCTTAGAACTAATGAGATTCAACTATTTTCCTCAGCTAAATTTGCCTTAAAATCCTAACTGATCACTGAAGGCAAGATTCAAACGTTAAGAGTGCTGAAATGGGGAATACAGGGGCATCTGAATAACATGCTGGAAGATGGATGGCTTAAAGGGTTTATAATTTTGTTTTAAAATATAGTGATCATCAGAGGTCAGTGGGTCTTTATGTGTACAGAATGCGGCATAGCAAAATGTGCATTGCACAGGTGATAGCGAATAGATTTCTATTCCCCATAGACTGTCAGACCAGTCTGTGGGCGCTCTCTGTTTTGGCTAAACTGTAAAATGAGAGATGCAGTTCTCTATCAGTTCAGATGCATTGTAGATCTATCTTTCACCAAGTGCTTCTTCCTCCAACATTAAACTTCCAGAGGTTGCCTGGCCGTGCATTGATTTCTGCTTCTGTTCCCTTTTATTTTAAATGCAAGCTTTCTTCTGCAGCTTCTCTATTTTACCTGTATATGTGTGAGCTTCTATTTTTAACATGACCGTGCCAGATTCTTTTTGTTGATCATTAGTAAACCTGTCTCATTAGCTGCCTATTCTAGATGTTAAATTTTCAATGCTACTGCTAGCAGAACATATGTTCAGTCATTGCAGTTTTATTGTGTTTCCTTAGGTAATTTTACAGGAGAAGATTCTCTTCGATTTGGTCTTTTAGTTTAGTTTGGTAAAAGCTTGATTAGGTATTTTCATTTTGATTTTACTTCTTTTCCTAAGTTAATTAACAGTATTCTGTTTGCTACATCCAGTGAAACTGATAAGCATGCCTACACCCCAATGCAACTGAGGATATAAAGGAGCCTCTTGGTGTCTAATTATAGCAAGTAAGAAACTGACCCAGAACTGATTTATGGACTAGTGCATCATGTACTCCACCTACTGTAAGTCACTGAATTTCTAAATGGTAGCCTATGGAGGTTAAAAATCTACAGTACTTTTCCATATTTTCTTTACATTCCGACAAAACACTTAGCCAGAAGGTTGGAGGTTATTTTGCATTAATATGCCTTTTCTCATTTTAGGGAAAAAGAGAACCTTCTGAGAGTAGTATAAGGATAATCCTCATTAAGACATTATTAACAAGGCATATTATTAGAACTGTTAAAGCTATTGCCCTTGATTATAAATGAGTAAATTGGTTAATGAGAACAGTAGTTAATTGGGGGTATTATTGCCAAACAGGGAAATTATATGAAAGTTAAATACATCACAGTGGTTCTTCTACACAATTAAAGATCTAGGAGGAAAGAGATTAAGGAGGAGAGTATGAGAAAGTAACAGTCATAAAGTAGAAGTACATTTTAAAAAGTGTATTGCAAGAATCTATTAAATAAAACTGAATAAAAGTCAATGGTGCATATTTACTCTGTTGAAACTCATCTGAAGCTACTTCTTGCAAGACTATAGACAGAAAATCTCAAACTCCAGCACTGTGCTGAAATGTTGTGTAATCATAGGGCCATCTGGTAGGGATAAAATTTGCCCCTCTGCATTTGCCTTAAGATCCAGGCCTCACTTCTGTCCTTCCTCAAGCTTCTCCTTGCAGATGTTGGTGAGCTTTATCCACTGTAATAACTATGATTGTTTTGAGTAGCTCTTTGCTATAAGGGTTAGATTTTGCCTGGCTTTTGCAGGCTTAATTGTACTTCCTTTCCCAGTTAGCTCTGCCGGAAATTATATGCCTTCCTGCCAAGAACTTCTTGTGAGGGAAAACAATGCACATACACAAATGCTTGGGTCCAATGTGGTCCCAGATTGGATAACCCCCAGGAAGACATTGCTAAATTGGGCTCAGGTTTGAAATGGCATTTCTCCTATAAGACCTTATTTGAAAAACACCTCATTTTGTTTAGGGAGCTTTTATCCAAGTTGAAGCCCAATGTGTGTGAAGTATACACTTATTTATGCTTCTGCAATGCATTTCAAGGAGAATCTGCAAAGCCCGTGCCCAYGCTGTACCCCTGAACAGGGCTCTATGTAGTCTATGCTGCCTCTTGTTTCCAGCTTTGGTGTCCGAAGTATTGGGCATTCTAAGTATTGGATCCCCAGTACATCCCAGGTACTGGAGTTGAATGTGCTGAAGGATGTCAAAGGCAAAAAGAAGGGCATCTATAAATATGTAAGTGGCAAAAGAAAGACTAAGGAAAATGTGGTTCTGCTGCTGAATGAGTCAGGGGCCCTTGCGACAAAGGATTGGGAAACAGGATGAGGTACTGAATGTTTTCTTCACCTCAGTCTTTACTAGTAAGAGCAACCTTCAGAAATCTAAGGACTTGGAGACCAGGGGGGAAGTCTGGAGCAAGGAATACTTACCCTTGGTGGAAGAGGATCAGGTTAGAGAATACTTAAACAAACTGGACATACTTAAGTCCAATGACCCTGATGAGATGCACCGAGTGCTGAGGAAGATTGTTGATGTCATTGTGAGGCCACTCTCAATAATCTGAGTGAGCATGGAGACTGGGAGAGGTGCCTGAGGACTGGATGAAAGCAAACGCCACTCCTGTCTTCAAAAAAGGCAAGAAGGAGGACCCAGGGAACCACAGAGCGGTCAGCCTCACCTTGATCCCTGGGAAGGTCTTGGAGCAGCTAATCCTGGAAACCATTTGCAGGCACATGAAGGACAGGAAACTCATCAGGAGCAGTCAGCACAAAGGGGAAGTCATACTTGACCAACCCGATAACCTTCTATGATGAAATGAGTGGCTTGGTAGATGAAGGGAGAGCAGTGGATACTGTCTACCTTGACATCAGTAAGGCTTTCAACATTGTCTCCTGTAACGTCCTCATGGAGAAACTGATGGAGTATGGGCTAGATGAACAGACAGTGAGGACTGAAAGCCGGCTGAATGGCCTGGCCCAGAGAGTGGAGATCAGTGGCATGAAGTCTAGTTGGAAGCCAGTAACTAGTGGTGTACCCCAGGGGTCAATACTGGGTCCAATCCTGTTTAACATCTTCATTCATGATCTGGTTGATGGAACAGAGTGTACCCTCACCAAGTTTGCTGATGACACAAGACTGGAAGGAGCGGCTGATAAACCAGAGGGTTGTGCTCCAACCCAGAGGGACCTCGACAGGTTGGAGAAATGGGCTGACAGGAACCTCATGAAGTTCAACAAGGGGAAGTGCAAAGTCCTGCACCTCCTGGGGAGGAACAACCTCATGCACTGGTATATGCTGGGGGCTGACTGTCTGGAAAAAAGGACCTCGGGGTTCTGGTGGACACCAAGAATGTGAGCCAGCAATGTGCCCTTGTGGCATAGAAGGTGAATGGTATTCTGGGCTGCATTAGAGGGAGTGTTGCCAGCAGGTTGAGGTAAGTGATCCTTCCCCTCTGCTCAATGCTGGTGAGGCTTCACCTGAGTACTGTGTCCAATTCTGGGCTCCTCAGTACAAGAGAGACATGGACATACTGGAGAGAGTCCAACAAAGGGCCACAAAGATGGTTAAGGAACTGGAGCATCTCTACTATAAGGAAAGGCTGAGAGAGCTGGGACTGTTTAGCCTACAGAAAAGAAGGCTCAGGGGAGGATCAAGGGGGATCTCATTGATGTGTATAAATACCTGAAAGGAGGGTGTAGAGAAGAGTGAGACAGGTTCTTTTCAGTGGTGCCCAGTGACAARAGGCAATGGGCACAGATGAAAACACAGGAGGTTCTGTCTGAACATCAGGAATCACTTTTTTACTGTGAGAGTGATGCAGCGCTGCAACAGGTTGTCCTGAGAGGTTGTGGACTCTCCATCCTTGGAGCTATTCAGAAGCTGTCTGGACATGGTCCTGGTCAAMCAGCTCTAGGTGGTCCTGCTTGAGCAGGGTTGTTGGACCAGTTGACCTCCAGAGGTCCCTTCCTAACCCAACCATTCTGTGATTCTGTGATTTCTTTTAGGCAGCTGAAATTCACCCTGCGTTAGTTGTGGTTGGTAACCTAATAATCATACCTATCTTTGCACCAGAAAAAGGTCCTGTGGGGAAGGAAATTGCCTTATCAATTCTGCCTTGAAACCACAGACATGGAGGTAGGTATCCACACTACCACAGAGCTCAGTGCCAGGCCCAACCCAACAGCAGGGAGAATCATCTTGGAAGGTCCCTGAGAGCAGAAGAAAAGACTAAGTTCTGTCTTGAGATATTTCTCAACACCCCTTTGGGGATGGTTTGCTTCGTCAGGTAAATAATGTGGACAAGATCCTTGTTCAGCTTGGAGTGTGCCTAGCCACTCTGTAGCTGTGTAGAGATAGTCCAGCATATAATATACAATAACAAAGCTACAGAATYGGTGCTTACATCTGTAGTCATGCTGTGTATTTGTAAGCTTGATCCACAAGGAAATCAGTCCAGCCTAGGGTCATTAAAAGCAGTATGACAGACTCTTGACTTTGGAGTTCCTTGCAGCTCCTTAGGTGCAATGAGACTATGTGCCCAATGCCTTTGACTTTAACGGGATGCAGGCCACGCCCTGGGACATTTTGTCAGCCAGCTGCCTTCAGCTTGCGTGCAGGCAGGGTTAACCCTGGAGATGAAGGGATAGCAGGATACAGCACTGGCAACCCACTTCTTGACTTGTATTAGTCTCCATTTAAAGCAAGAAAGATGCGCAATTCAAGGCCTTCCTGGACTACATTTGCAAATGTCTTATTAGTAGCCTGTGGAATATTTAAGAGTATAAGGTGTATGGCTGGAGTTACACTAGAAGCATTAGATGTGGTTCAGAGTTGGCCACTTGAGAGCACTGGTGCTGTTAACTGTAATTATTAATTTTCTGTGGGGTGAACAGCCCAGGGCGCAGACTGTCATTTATAGTGGCACACGCATCGGACTGCTTAGTTTCCAGATGAAATTGTAACAAAAACACAGATGGAGTGATCACATCCCACCCACCCTAATTCTTCTTGAAATTCCTAATGAAGTATTTTCTCTTCCAGCTTTCCCCTTTGTAAAAGAAAAATAATATTCTGTGTAGTGTTGTTGGGGAGAGGAGGAGGGGCTGTACTACTCCCAAGAGACACCTCAGGAGTGGCTAGTTTTTGTTGTACATTGGCAAACCTTATACTGAACCTACAAAGGCTTTCTTCAGTTTGAGAGCTGCTTTGGAAACCTGAAGGCATGGCAGGAGTGGGTGGAGAGGGAAGGGCAAGAGGTCTGTACCAAACAGTGTGTTCCATTCAGGTGCAGAAAGCAAATCCACAGCATGCTGCCAATTTCCTGTCATTTGTTTGATGGTGGTGGCATACTGTGGAGCACCAAGCTGAGCATCCCGTAGATCTCCTGCATAAAAAATCTGTGGGAAGATGATGATACATGTCTTGTAACAAAACAACACGTAAGGGCTGTGCATCACTGAAGTCTCTTTCTGTCTCTTCATTTTCTAGTATCACCCTGAAGAAGAGTTTGAGTTTGTCATCCTAAAGCTACAGAACAATTCGGTTCTTATGTGAGATAATAAAAAAACCCTGCCAAAAACACAATGTGGTGGAAAAATTAAATATCAGATCATAGCTCTGTAAAAAGAGTAATGTGGATTATCCACAGATAGTTAACTCCCATGAATATTGTATAGCTGGGGCACCTCTTCCTTTTTCTGACCTCATCTATCAGAGATTGTTCTGGTGATATGTGTTTCATTTCATATCTCACTTTAAAAAAGCAGTCAATCAATATTTGCTCTTCCGTTTTCCCACATTGCCATGAGTTAATGTAATGTTCTTTATCTTGCTGGATGTAAGAACAAAAATCCTGGAGCTGTTGCTCTCCTCCTGACCTCTCTTTCAGGGTCACCATAAGAGCTGGTCATGGTTTGCTCTGCTAAGCTGAAGGCCCAGGAGGGCTACTGCATTTCCTTCTAACCCTTCATAGCCATTTCCTTTTCAGCTTAAGCAGCTCTCAGCTTTCCAGCAGTCTTTAGCCTTTTGTTCCTCAGTTGCTTCAGCTATGTCTAGGCTATTTTGAGGGGAGAGAAGGAATTTGTCTGAGAATAAAGGATGCCCTTTAGGCCTCTATCCTGCTGAGGGAAGGTTAATGCATTAACATAAAGCAAAGAACTGACAGTTTTGGCCAGGCACTTCCATGGCCTCTTTCACTGCAGTGTCTAAATGCCTCACAACTATCTGTGAATTTATTCTTGCTGTGCTACATTCAGCTTCATAAGTCATTGTTGTTAACCCTGCCCCCCTGTAAAAACATAGAGTAATATTAATTAAATTTGCCCAGATCACACCCAAAAAGTTTACAATGAGACAGAGATGTTGGCTCAAGTCTGAGTCACCAGCCAGTATTTTAACATGAGACCTTTCTCCCAGCTCTCCCAGTGTTTGCCTGGTGGGGGTCTGCTTTTTCCTAAGGAGGGTATGCACACTGAAAGGCTGGGGGCTGACCCTTTTATGCTGGGTCCCTTATAAAACTCATCTTGGAGTGAGATACAAACTTAAGGCTTTTTCAGGATATTTTGGACATCTTCAAACAACCAGCACCCAAGCTGTGCACGCAGGTGAACCCATCACAGATTTCCTGAGATGTGAAGGAGGATCTTGACTCCAGAACTGCTAGAAGTAGGCAATATGTCAGCCAGAGAAGGAATATTCTGCATAAAAGTAACTCTCAATCAAGCTACATCTGGAACAAGACAGCCAAGATCAAACTACTTCTTCCCGAGATAAATTACAGAGAAACTAGCTAAAGGCTAGCTGCAGGCTCACATAATTGAAGCTAATATGCTAATTGTAGCAAAGCCTGGACTCCAGCCAGGATATAAAGCTGTGTTGCAGCACTGGTAGATGATCTCCCGGCGTTAATGGGTACAGAGAAATCTCTTTCCCTACAGCCCCTGTTTATATCTTATCTRTCTCACCATGAGATGCTGCTGTCTCACTCAGGGGTGCTAAAATGTGCTATAGTCATGACAGCTGTTACGGGTGGGAGCTACCCAATGAGTTGCAACAGAAAATTACCCCTCCATCCTTAGACTTCTTTTAGAAGATCTAACTATTTCTCTGATTTTCTTCGAAGATAGCAGTGGGCCACACCTTGAATTGGTGAGACGATAGCGACCATGAGCCAGCGATACGCAGAGGTGGTACAGCGTCATGATGGTGTCCCAAAGCCTGCATAAGATCAGCCTGTGAAGAAGGACCAAGGAGCCAAAAGGACCCTAGAACAGACAGCGATAATACTGGTGAGCATCTGCACTAAACTGGCCAGCATGGCAATCCCTTGTTGGAGGTAAGATCTCATGTGGCATCATTCATAAATAATGTTTTATAACATCTCCATTTGCCCCAAAGAATCCATCCCTTACTGATGAATGATCACCTATCTGTAGTTAATCACTTCTCCAATGGCAATGTGACATCCTGGAGTACTGACCCTTTGGCAAGTAAATCCTTGTAATAGAGACCACTGCTTGGCATATCCTCAGTGCTGAGGCTCCCATGGCACATTCAACTAGTGCTTCACTCTCAGCAAGGAACTCCAGATAAAGTTCAGGATGTGTGTTCATGGCTATCTGAAGACTCAAATCTACTTGACTGGGCTCTTATGATAACTTTGACTAACTGAATACATTTCCTTTACTAGACCTGTAGTTGCTGATTTTGCTTCTCTCAACTGAAGTAGAAGTGCTAAGACATGTAGTGTGTCCAAGCTCCACAGGTAATAACAGGTACTTTTGTGTGTACATATAAAGCACAAATATAGGCTGGGCAGAGAATGGATTGAGAGCAGCCCTGAGGAGAAGGACTTGGGGGTGTTCRTTGATGAGAAGCTCAGTATGACCCAGCAATGTGCGCCTGCAGCCCAGAAAGCCAACCGTATCCTGGGCTGTATCAAAAGAAGCATGACCAGCAGGTCGAGGGAGGCGATTCTCCCCCTCTACTCTGCTCTCGTGAGATCCCACCTGGAGTACTGCGTTCAGCTCTGGGGCCCCCAACATAAGAAGGACATGGACCTGTTGGAGCGAGTCCAGAGGAGGGCCACGAAGATGATCAGAAGGCTGGAGCACCTCTCCTATAAAGACAGGCTGAGAGAGTTGGGGTTGTTCAGCCTGGAGAAGAGAAGGCTCCGGGGAGACCTTATTGCAGCCTTCCAGTACCTAAAGGAGGCCTACAACAAAGCTGGAGAGGGACTTTTTACAAGGACATGTAGTGATAGGACAAGGGGTAATGGCTTTAAACTGAAAGAGGGTAGATTTAGATTAGATATAAGGAAGAAATTCTTCACTATGAGGGTGGTGAGGCACTGGAACAGGTTGCCCAGAGAAGTTGTGGATGTGYGGATCCCTGGAAGTGTTYGAGGCCAGGCTGGATGGGGCTTTGAGCAACCTGGTCTAGTGGAAGGTGTCCCCGCCCATGGCAGGGGGGTTGGAACTAGATGATATTTAAGGTCCCTTCCAACCCAAGCCATTCTATGATTCTATATCAAATATGCTTTCAGGCACCTCCATAGGCGGATTAAGCTTGGCAGTGCTACAAATGACATGTTCACTTCTGGACAATATATACATATTGCTGTGGGCACAAAGAAGGAGACTGGATGACAAGATCTGTAAGGAGCAGAGAACAGATCTGAGGCAGGTATGTGCGTATGGAACATACCTCAGTTTTCTGTGTACCCTAACCCCCTAGGAAAATGGCATACTTGTCTAAGTTATTAGTGGTGCTTTTCCACTGAATTGCTGCCATGCTCAGCTCTTTTCTCACTGGACTGTCCTGCCTGGGCAGCTGCAGAAACCCTTCCCTCAGTCAAGGGAAATACTGGCATTTCTATTGCAGATGAACCTGTAACTTCACAGGTTTGGTCTGAATGTTGTTAGTACCCTTGGATATAAAGGGATCATTTTATTATTATTGCAATTCTGGACTATGCATGGGACAGGGCAGGTCTGATTGTCTAAGCCAAGGTCATGTCTAATTGCATCTCTTGCCTTAAGATGGCAAACCATTCCCATTCAAAAGAATAAGTGCTGAAAACACTGTTCTGTCCCAAATCAAGGTCAATTATAAGATTGCAGCAGGCAGTATTTTTCAATAAAATATCACTGGCAGGAATGAAACTCTATTCTTTTGAAAAGTGATCATGTTACAGAAAGCAATAAAGAAAAAAAACCCTGTGAAATCCATAAAATGGTCCCTCCTCTGAAGCATGTAGGAGGAATGCCTAAGCACAGTTTCTTATCACTGTATTCTGCTCAGTAACACAAAGCTGGTGGAAAAGATGATGGGATTTTTGGAGTACCAACAATTACTGTGTTAGTATATGAGGCTTACATGTAAATGGAAATATGGGGGACACATCCATTCTAGATTAGTTTATGTGATTTAGGAGTCTCACATTTCATTTTCTTTGTTAATGAAGTAATTGCCAGTATGTCTTGGGGTAAACCAAAACATGATGTTGGTGCTCTGTCAGAACTCTTATATTAGTTAGTTAGTTAGTTTAACCCAGGGTTAAAACTGTGAGGTAGCTGTATGTCCGAGATGGACATCAATTCCTAATGATTTCTCTAAAATGGATCGCTGAAGTACATGTAGCCAGATAATTCCCTGGTGGCACCACCCTGAGCTAAAAACACCCATTTCTGTAGGGGCAATTTTTTAGAGATGCAAAATTGTTCTAAATTTACTCCTACAGTAAGCAGCAATATTGCTTAGCATGAGGTTTGGCCATTTCCATTCACAAGAGCTTTGTAACATTTCCCATTAGCAACTATCTGCTCACACCAGCAGAGCAGCTATTTGATGCTGAGGCTGCTATGACAGGTACTTGAGCATATAAATAGAATCATGCTTCATAAATGTGACAGTATCACATGGTTGAATGCATGGAAGTGCTGAAATGGGAAAAACTTCTCTTACCCCATAATTATGTGTTGCTAGGATCACATTCAGTGAAGTGGTAGGCCTGGTTAAACCCAAGAATGAAGCACTTGTGGCAAGCTTTAATTTAAACTGTAACTGTGATAAAATGATTAAATCAAGGTTTGTGATGTAGGTCGGTACTGGCACTGTATCTGTGCACATACCCAATGCATTTAATCTTCAGCTCCCTGGGTGATCCAGGAAGTCCCCAGATGGTCTCTGTGTAGATGAGGCAAAGGACTGACTTGAGACAAGGTGATAGACTGATCTCTTACCTGCTTCACAGCAAAGTAACTGACTGATTGTTACAGCTATCCAGGTGGGAATTTCAGACAATTGCCTGCTGTGCCTAGACCAGTTGACAGGCACTATTTGTATGCTTCAATGTGTTGGTGAACTCCCTGGGTGGAGGAATCCTGGGCAGTCCCAGAGATACCCCCAGTTCCTGCAGGAGGTGAGGAAACTGGCCAAACTGTACGTGGATAATTTTAAATAGTCAGCAGAATGCAGATGCAGAAATGTTTTTGGAGGTGTTCAAGATTTAACTAGGCAACTACCTAAGCAACCTGAACTAATTAGGAGTGGGGGCAGCAGGAGGTTGGATTAGATGACCTTCGTAGGTCCCTTCGAACCTAAATTATTCTCTAATTCTATGGTTATAGGTAGGASACTCCTTGTACATAGTAGGAAAGTTAGAAGATGTTTTGTGCATAGTTTAAGATAATAAATAGAAATGGATCATTCATGTACTGTAGTCATCATGTAGGACCACAGACCAGCTGGACTGTAAGAAATCATCAGAACAGATTGTGGTATCCCATCCTGATCCAGTCGAAGATGCTGTTGCAAGAATGCTTGCAATGGAGACTCCTATCCAGACAGCAACTGACCATCCTGTTTGAGAGATTTGATTCCCTACGAGTGAAAATGTTTGTGCAAAAGATCCCAGTATATTAGGTTTAAGAAACGCTCTGTCCATAGTCGTCTGTGCAGTGCATCCCTGCAAGCTTCCACTGACTGGAAACAGCTGGGCTATTGGAAATTTTGTGGACCACCAGAGTTTAGGTGGGTTTTTCTCTGCCTCCCACATTGTGCTTCTGGTCCTGCTTTGCATAGTAGCATGGGAGTGGATGGGATCTTGTGGGTCCTGAGTGCTTCTCAGAACCCATTAAAGTTTCTCACTGTGTGATTAGGAGTGAAGGAGTTGGGCAAGAATTGGTGAGTTCCAAGTGGTTTTCTTGTGGATTGTCTTCTTTCCCACCAATATGGCTTGTTTACTGTGATCTTTGCAAAGAAGAATACTGGTGGATTTTCCTTAAGAGATACAGGGAAAAAAATGTTGTCAGTCAAAAAAAAAAAAAGCAGCCAAAATTCAGTTTGCTTTCTAACATCTAAAGAAAGTCTTTGACATAACAAAACCCTTTTCATATTTTTTTGATCACGGTTTATGAGAACCAAAGCTCTTATCTGTGCTGTGTCATGACGGTGGTGGTGGTGGGTCCATATGTGTGTGGGCAGAGGGATGTAGCACCGCTTGTGAAAGTCTGTGAGTGGATGTGGCTGCCCCGCAGGGCCTGTTCTGCTGTGGTGTTGATTTCCCTCTGCCAGTGCAGCTGTCGGTGCTGCTGGCCACGGACCCTGTGACAAGCCCTGGTGCTGCTCCACTCCCCTCCATCCAACCCCACCATCCCTCAGTCTCTGGGCCTCCATCAGCCCTCCCTTCCTCAGGCTCCAAAAAGTCCTGTGAGCTCCTGCCCCACTTGCCACGCCCTCACCCTAACCTGCCTTTGCTCCTTCTCTCACCTGGCTCCACATCCCAGTTCTTCTCCTATTCTTACAGATCAGCTGTTGACTTCCTCTCTCCTCTCCCTTTATCTCACYGACCTCAGCTCTGTGCCCCCTCTAAGGGAGGATTCTTTATCTGATAGCACTTGTGTCAGCAATATTATCTCCTCTTGCAATTGGATTTGGATTAGCCAGAAGGGGAGTGACTTGGCATAATGCATTGCTAAATTGTGTGAATTTGTGACACTTGTTCTATAGCAATGGAAAAGATTTGAATAGAAAATTGTCAGCAGGTCCTGGTTTCTTCTCTTCACAGCAATTATTCAGATGACATAAACACTTACAAGATTGTTTTTTTTGCTTTCTGTTTTACTTTTCCGTATCTTCTCCATAGTCCAGATACCACTGTAGGCTATGTCTCTATGCTATGAAGAAGACTGCAATTAGTATTTCTATGTGCAAGAAGATATACCTCAAGAGACCAACAGCAGAATTTATTTTCTATCATGCACACAGACACATATATGACAATGACATATCTCAAGATGTTCCAAATATTTCCTGCTAGAAAAGACTGATTCCACATTCCTGCAACACAGTATCATATTCTGTAGGTGTTGCAGACACATTATGCCAATGAAACTCTGGAGGCAAGAATATTTTTATGTCATTCTTGCACAGTCTATCTCATCCCAGAGATAACAGCAAGAACACTTTTTCTTGAAATCCTAATAAATGCATCATTTTTTAGATATGGCTTGATTTCATGCTGTCTTGAAAGAGTGATTGACTTAGATTTTTGAAACCCTGCACATGGCATAAACAGTGCAAAGCAGTCTTTCCCGTTTGTAAAATATTATTATTAGGCCTTGGAAACTTTTATGTCTATTTAATTGTCTGCTTCATGCCTCCACTGATATGGAAAATCATTATCAAGTGCCATTTTGGTGTGTTACCTCATGCAGTGAATTACTGAAGTCAACTGAACAGCAACAAACAGAATGAAGGCCAGTCTCCTTGCAGACCTGTATAACTTCACTGATGTCAGTACTATTAAACTTATCTATGTCCAACTTGAATTGAACCCAGATCTTTATTTAGTTTGCTAGCAGGCTGTAGATTTACATTCTCAGAGTCTGTTCTAATGCCAGCTGAAGTCAATGACAGTCTGCACTGACTTCAAGGGGTTTTAGATGAGGTCCCAATTCTTGGATGTGACGACATAAAGGTAAAAGTTGTTTTTTTTTTCCAGTGAAAATGATGGATGAAAGACAGTAGGGCAGATTACTATCTAGCCAATGACAGTTTCACTGGGTGGGGTTTTCTGGCTGTGAAGCTGGAGCAGTCATACATGGTAGTCAGGAGAGGTAGAGGGAGAATTGTCCCTTTTGGCCAGGTTTTGTGATTGTTTTTCCCTTTGTAATAGGATTTATTTTTTACCTGGTTCTGAAACTTTAAAACTCTAACTTAAATTGATTAGGATTTACAACCGCTAAAAATCTGGCCCAGAGGTTTTGGACCTTTCTGGTAAGCAGTAAAATAGAGTATATTGACAAGCCCTGCAACAGTCCTGGTTAATTGCAAGCTATTTTCCCTGATTTACAGTGCACAGCAGGGCCATTGGTTGTACCAATTCTCCAGGGCCCTGAACTTCGTACTCTACCACTTAAAAACACCTGGAACATGACATCAGTGCTTCACTGGCTTCCAGCCAGCAGATTCCTGCCCTGATACATGGCCCTCTGTTGCTGATTGTCTTAGCGCCTGTGAGAGCCAGGTGTGGCAATAGGACTCCTGCCTCTTCAGAAAACACTCATGGCATTAAAGAAAAAGAAAAATAATGTACTGTACATGATTTATCTGCAGCATGATTTCTTTCTCCCTAGTCATTTTGCTGTTGCTTTGGGTTTCCTTTTTCCAGGTCGTAACCAACCCACCAAATCCATAATCATCAAAAAGCATGTCTGGACGTATGGATTCATATGATTGTCCTGACCCAAGATCACATTTTCATCTACTAGGTGCTTGCTGAACAAAAGGACATCATATAAATGCTCCGTAATCCCATGGCATCCTTTGGCAAAGATTTCAACTTGTCAGGTACCTGATGCACAAAGAACCATTTCCTTTGTTTTTTGTTCTGAATCTGGCTCCCACCAGCTTCATTTGAAGCTCTGCAGTTCTTGTGGTGGAAAACACAGCTTGCATTTGCTTCCTATTTACCATCCCCATGCCAATCATGATTTTTAAAGATCATTATCACATCAAACTGATCATTTTTCCAAAGTCAGAAATCATAGCCTGCTTAATTGCTTCTTATATAGAAGATGTTTCCCATTTCAGATTATCCTTCTTGCTTTTCTTGGGATCTTTTCTAATTCTAATATAACTTTTCTTACCACAGGGGGATTAAAACTGCATATTTTTCAAGGTGTAGGCAAACCAGGGATTCATACAGTGGTACAATAACATTGTCTATTCTGCGCTCTATTTTTCTTACTAATGCCTAACTTTTTTTTTTCACCTTTTTTTTCCTGACTGCTACGGAGCAATACACTGATGTATTCATGGAACGACCTCACTTCTGAGTATTAGTGCTGGGATCAGAGCCCATCATTTAAGATGTGACATTAGAACTGCTTTTGTCCAGTGCTCATCACTTCACATTTATCTGTACTGAAAGCTATCATCTGCTGTGATCTGCTGTAAGTCGTGCAGTTCTTCACAGTCAGTTCATTTATCAATATGCTAACCAGAACAGGGTCCTGCACACATCACTGTAGACCTTCCCTGGTTTCTGCCCGCCATCATATCAACTGGTTGCTTGCTCCTACTCTCTATTTTTTTATGTTTTTTAGAAGTGCTAAGGAAATTAAACGTGAGGAAATTTGCTGAAGGCTATTTAGAAGTACAGATACACTACATCAGCCAGATCACCCTTATTCAACTCCTTGTTGACTTCTTCAAATAAGTCCACTGAGCCTGCAAGGTAAGGCATCCGCTTAGAAAAAAMCCCACATGTGGACTCTTCCCTAATGGATCATACTTACTCAGGTGTCTGTTCTTTGCGATATTAATATGCTATCGACGCCAAGGGCAGGCATCGGGATTCCATATCTGGACTTACATGGTTCTGCCTGAAACTGTTTTTTTAGTTAGTATCATATCTGACACCTTCAAGTCCTCAGGTGTGCGGGCAGTTTTAAGCACATTATGCACCACTTCTCGTAATCAAACTATTTCATTTCTTCCAGAGCTATTGGGTGAACACATCTTCATCCTGACAACTTGCTACTTTTGTCCATTTTCTCAAGGGCAAAAATAACCTCGGCTATTTTACAGTCACTTCAGTTTCAAACAGATTCTGTAATGAGTTCTCCCACAAAGAAGAGACTGAGCAGGGGAATTGTGCCCATTTTTTCTGTTTTGTTTATTGATACAAAGGTGCTGTTTAGCTTCTTGGCAATCACCTCATTGTCTCTGAGCACTCTTTTTATATCCTGATCATTCACGGACCCAAAAGACTCTCAAGTGAACCTGTTTTTCCTGACGTGCTTCAGGGTGTATTATTGTCCTTTTGCCAAGAACTAGGAGACCAAAGTGATGGGATGGACTTAGATGTCCATGAGAAGTAGTGGATAATAGAAAACATCAAAAAAATTATTCTGTGGGGATTTGGCAATTCTTTGCTTCTTAAAACTGGAGCTGCTCATGACCAAAGACTACCTGTACTTTGTGTCCTGCTTATTTTTCAAGCTTTAGTTCCTCTCTTTGTCCAGCTGGATATCAAAGAAATGTTTCCCGCCTAGTTTTCCTGCCAAACTTTAGATGACTGTCTATGACTATATGCCTTATCAGACAGGTACTGTTCAGGGAGTAAGGAGAGATGCATTAGGTAATCTTACACTGGAGGAAGTCTTGGGTGTAGATCTAGGGCCAGCTGCACAATTCAAGTATTTATCATCATATATTGCCAAGACCAAGCCAAGCCAGAGTGCATTCATGGGACAACATTAGACAGCCAATGTGATACAAACACTCTTTCAAAGATTATGGAAACGTTGACTGTTTTCTTCTGCAATTTTTGCATGAGTAGGATTTGTAGGATTCAGATGTTTATCTACCAATTCAGAAAAACCTAATGTTCCTTTAAAAGTACAAGCAATGTTAGAAAAGTTATGGAAGAAACTCAGCCTGTTCCTGTTTCACTAGGATTCTTTCAGTTTAAGTAGATTATCATAAAGTGATATTGGCAATTGCCAAGGCAATTGAACAGGGTACAACTCTCTCCATCAGCTGAGCAGAGGTAATTACGTTGAAAACCTGGCTGCATTAGTCTAATCCAATACTGTACCAAATTGTACAATCAGTTATGCATCATATCATCTCAGCACCGTGTCAAATCAGTATCTGTTTTCAGCAGAAAAAAATGTGCAGGTTGTGCTGGAGATAAGACTAATGGGAATGGTTTTTGGAGTGTGCGTGCAGTTTGCGCTGTAAGGAATGATGACAATTGGTTTCATCTGGAGTAATTACAGCTCAGTGACCACTAGTTAGGCAATTACTCAGAGGAAATCCTCTTGAGGGAAGCAGATCTCAGCTTTGAGAAGAAAACATATCCAAYATAAATTCCTTACATGTGGCAGAAAAACATTTCTTCTCCCAAAAGAAAGAAAAAGCAATGAAAACAGAATAACAGACTTATTTAGCCAATACCCACAGAATTTCATGTTTCCTATGTGGAAAAAAATTTCTGAATCTTACAGTGTCAGTTTTGGTCACCATGATGCCATGAACTTCTTAAACAGATGAAAGAGAGAGGGAAGGTAGTTTTGACAAAGCGCTCTGTCATCTGCATTACTAATGCACCGTGTCTCCAGAGAGTGCTCAGGGAGGACGAAGTATTATGCATTTGGTAAGGTATGCATACAGTGAATGCAATTTATGATACATACTTTATGAAACATTGTGGAAATGTTGTATCTTGAAATTATCTTAGAATGGTTCTGACCTCCAGGAAGGCCATTTTAAGCAGAAAGAATGTGCTAATTCACGAACATGCCTAGACTATGAATTCAGGACATTCCCAGAGAGGGGAAGGAGGTATTTTGCATTTGATAGTTCAGAGTGCAATTCCAGAAAGCGAGGTAGTAGGGGTAGGATGTTAATTATTAGAGCCATATTTGATAAAGGGTTCTCTGTTATCAAAGCCCCCTTGTTATTGGAGTAAGGAGCCAAGAAAGATGAGGAAAGGGAAATCTTGAACAAAAGAGAGAAAGGTAGTGCCAGGTGGTGTTGCCAAGGCTCTTCCCTTAGACTAAAAGACCTTCTTCTGTTTCTTTCTTCTGTTACAGGTATAAGCTGAAGCCTTGAAGCCAATCTATCAAACCTCTGCAGAACTACACTAAGGAATTAACTCGTGAGTAAAGCCTTGTTTGCATTGTAGAATTCAGCCTGCAAAAATCTGTTTGTTTTAACAAAAACTATCCACAAAGCTTATAAAACAGAGATATTTCTTTTTTTTCCTTTTTTTTTTTGTTCTCCCAAGACTGCCTTGAAGTAAAATCACAACTATGGCACAGTGTGATAACTTTTGCTGTTTCTTCTACTTGTAACCCAGATGAGGATTAGTTCGCAAGAAGAAAAAAAAGCCGTCTTCTGGGAAGTGCCGTTAACAGCTACGTAAAAATGAAATACTCGACACAAAGAGACATTAGTATATTTTATTGCTAAATTTTAGTACCTACTGTGTGCATAACAGGGCTGTGAAACACAGATTCTTCAGACAGACCTTGGAAGTTTCTAGGCAGGTATCATAGCAGGGCTCATTCCAAACTTCACTGCAAACTCTCCTCCAGGCACAGCAGAGGACTCTGACATGGGGGGACTTCTGAATTACTGAGTCAAACCTGCCTTTGATGAAACTTCATTTCTCCCCAGATAGCTCTGATGTGTGATCTCCATCAAAATAACATCTGTGTAGAGCTTTTTAAACTGCAGAATCCTCTATTTCTTTACACATTTTATATGAAGAGAATTTCAACCCTCACAAAAAAAGGAAGTATGAGATGTAYTTTCAGTATAGTTGAAGTCTATCTTGAGGAATTACTGCTAGGATTAGCCTATGTATTCAAGCTCTCAGTTAATAAACAGCATTTAATCACATATATTTATTATAACTAAATAATGTTTGTATAGAATATAGTATCTAATGTCTGGCTCAGTACAGAGAGGGCAGATTAAGTCTGAGTTTAACTACCGTAGCGTTTTTCATTGGCTGAGCTACATCCTTATAGGGATCGTAATTTTGGCAGTGATGGCAGTAGTAATTTCTTTAGTAAATCACAATACACTCCCTAAATAGAAAGAGCTTTGCAATTTCCCGAACGAATGGAAAAATAATTTTGCAGGATCAGTAAAGATAGCAATAATTGTTACAGGGCTTATTGCAGTTTATGTGAAGAACCTCAGTTGCTCATGATAGACTATCAGAAGTAAGACAGCATGAAAGTGGAGTCCATCATAAATGTAAGTGTAGCATAGTTTAAAACAACAACTTTTTTGTTGCTAAAAAATGTAAGAGTGCAGAAAGTGATGAAATGACTGTGTCAGAAGCTATGAAGCGCAGAATGCCAGGTCACTTCATTGAGATAGCAATGTGAATAATGTTTTCCAATGTCCACTTAGAACTAGCTTGTTATTGGTAAGTGCAAAAGTTGGGTTTTTTTGGGTTTTGTTGTTGGTTTTTTGGTGTTTTGGTTTGGTTTGGTGTTTTTTGTTTGTTTGTTTGTTTGTTTGTTTTTATTAAAAAGGCCACTGATATCCCAATACACAGAGACATTAAAATGTTCCAGCAGTTGTTCCTAACTGTGTGGGTAGGTGGATAGTCCATTAGTTTGTTGTCTACTTGCTTACTTTGAAGGCAACATGAAATTGCATCAGGAATATTGGAAGATATAAAAAATGTTTAACCATAAAGTAGTGCAAATTTTGACAAAAATTAATATTTGCAACAGACCATGCAAATACTAATTTAGGGAGATAAAACTATCTACATATTAATATAGTATGAAAATGAATATTATTCCAAATAATCTCCTAGTCCACATACTGCGTAATACAAAAAGGGAAGCTATATATGACTCATGATATGGCCTTGAATGTGTACAATGAAAATTTAAATTCTTTTTCCCTTTTTGCCAAATGCTTTTCTGAATTACAAGGCAGTTTTCATTTTGTCATCCTTGAGTGCATGGAAATGTTGAGGAACTTCTCTGCAAGGTGGTTATCTCCAAAATCCTGCAAATGAAGGAGTCTGAAAATGTTGATCTTCTGTTAGAAGCTGGTTTTGTATTTTAGGCTACAATTACTTATTTGGCTAAGATAGGGATGATGAAAAGACATTTTGAATAACTGATACTTCATTCTCTACTCTTCTTTCACAATGATAACTTTTATGATGTCTTRAAATTAGAATAATGAAAGCTTGTAATGCTTTTGTTGATGAAATACAGAAACTTTTTTTCTAAAAATAATGTTCAGGAAATACGAAGCATTTCTGAAGGACTGAAGCTTAACAAAAATCTGGGTGTAAATTGCTTGCATACAGAACAATGTGTGACCACTTCAGTGGCCTGTATGCAAACCTGTATTCTGGAATAGACTAACATTCTGCCTTCCCATCATGGTTCTTTCATATGTGTGAAGTTTATTTTTTGCAATCCAACCTCAAATGCAGCACTAGAAAGAATATTTTCCTTTTGTGAACAAACTTGGACATTTTACGAAAAAAGTGCTGAATATCGATTCTCTTAAGGCAACACTTCAAATAAAAGTTTCAGTTTCACACAAAGATTTTAATGGATTGATTGAAAAAGAATTAAAAATTATAAATACCATTTTAAATAACAAATTGAATTTTATGACAATGGAATTGTTCAGATGAGGGCATCAAATGTATATTTGAAGAAAACTACATGACATGCTATGAAAGACRGTATTTTCATAAATGTTCCTTATTGTTCTTTATTTTTCAGGTGGTTGTCCTTGGCACTAGGACTAACTTTGTAAGTCTCTAAACTAGCATTTAAATCTAAGAACTAGCAATTCAGGATGTCAGTGTAACATCCTTCAAAGAGCCCAAGCAGCAGTTAAGAAAGATATCAAATGTTAAGTGCTGCTCAGGATGACTTTGTGTTGTCTTTATTTATACACTCTTGCTTTCAACATTATAATCAGGAATGAAACCTTTTGTCTGGCTAGAATAAACTTGTAGTGTTTTTGCATTTAAGCTCTTCTGATGTTAAAAGTGACTCATGGTACAGCTGATAAACCTAAGCACTTAGTGTAGACAACTAAGTGTTGTCTAACATAACTTTTTATTTTTTTTTTAAAGACACTCCCATCAGCTCCCACATTCTCACTTTCAGTTCTCTGTCCTCTCCATTTTCTTGATGTAACTGTGGGTAGTGACCTGCCCTGTAAGCAGGCTCAATGAAATGAAGCTGGTTAAAAAATAATCTGCAAACATGTTCTCTGGGGGAAGGACAACCTTGCCCTCCAGAGCTAGACCTGCCTGCAGGCACCTGGCAAGGCTGAGGGCTGATTTGGGAGAGAAATTTCAGCAGATATAGACCAGTGTCCCTGGAGCTCCAGTGACGGAGAAAACAGCTGGCATTCCCAGCACCCTCAACTTTGCCCTGGCCACGCAGACTGCTACACCTTTGGGCTTTGACAAGTAAATGAGAATTGCTCTGAAGCTGTATCTCTCTGATGGCTTTTACAGGGAAATCTAAGAGGGTCATGTAGGTGGTTTCAGGGAAAGCATGTTTCCACCCATTTGCTAGCTCTGAAATGCTTATATGCCCAAAGTGAAAAATTGTGCCTTAGACAACATAATTTTTAGACTAAGCCATCACAGTGAGCATGTCACTCAGTGTAAGTACTGAAAACGCCCTGCAGGATGTAACCATCTATTTAGATTTTTCTAAAAGAAGGTCTATGAACCAGTGTGGATAACAGCAGCCCAGACTTCTCTTTGGTAGTGGCTGGAATTATGAATACTTTTACATTATTCAACATTAGTCTCTTTTAGTTAATACTTGTACAGAGGTGCAGTACTGGCGTATTGTTCCAGGTAGCAGCATGCTGTGACAGGTCAGTGAAACTCTAAAAAGCAGTCAAGAAGGAGAGTTAACCAGGGAGCAATCTACTGAATTTTTTGGGTGATAAACATGTTTAATTGTATAAATAAAAGAGGTTAGAAGTGATCTAACTTGTTTCTCTCCAAGGAGCAGTGTCCCATAGAGCACTGTATAAAGGCTGAACAAGCATTTGGTGCTGGGCACTACAGAATGAATCCATCAGAAAAGAAACTCCTTGGTTACAGTATACTCACATCCAAGGGAGAAAATACTGGGAGTGAATCATGTATCTAATCTAGCAAGAAAGGGCACAGAAAGAACTATGAACCTGAAGCTAAAGAACAGCAAATTCAAACTAAAAACAAGACACACATTGTTCTGGTAGGAGTGATTGAAACAAACTATCAGGTGAAGTGATGGATTCTCCATCTTTCAATGTCTTCCAAAGTGGGCATGTTCTCTGAAGATGTGCCTTTTTTGCCAACTACAAGTTACTCAGAGGACAGTTTGAAGGGCAGTAGCTGATGAGCTGAATATCCCCTCTGGGCTCAAACTATCTAAACACGGTGCACTGCCACAGATCTTACAGGCAAGACACAAAATATAAAAGATGCCACAGCTTTCTTTTGCAAGCTAAAGGAGGGAAGAGGAACAGTAAGGACCACAGTGCAAACGGAAGCCTGAGAGAAGTAAAGCTGCTGTGCAGGTACATCCAAAACAAATAGGCTGTGGGATGTAAATAAATAGGCTATAGTCCCAGGGTGCGAGGAGGACATACGAGCTTCTCTATGATGCTTTACACGAGATCCCCTATTAGCATAAGTGTACATTAATTCAGATGCAATATGCATAAACCAGAGCAAATGCACAAAGCTGCAGCATGAAAACAGCTGGAGTACTCTCTAATTACAATCCTGTTTGGGATGCTGGGGATCTGAGATGAAAATTAAAAACAATGCTGTAAAATGTTGTACTGGCATTTGTGCAACTACAATACAGAAGGTGCATGTGGCAGGTGCCTATCTGCAAATACCCATTTTCCTGGCCAATTTCCTAATTTTTCAAGGTGTAAGGCTCTGACAAGCACACTATATGTTCACCTGGTGTGTAGGAAACAGCTTGGTGCTTTACCACAGGGAACAAAACATGCCTCATCTCAAGGGCTCAACTCATGAACTAACCACACCCCGCAGAGTTGGTAACACCACCTTCATCCAGGGGAAAATACTGATTTCCAGCCCTGCCCTTGCACCCACACAGCTGTCCTGTCTGGTTTGGGAAGCTACGGTGGCAGTTTTTGGCGTGCAGTGTTTTTCATGCCCTCACAGACAGGCAGCGAAGGTGGAACAGCAGAAGTGGTAGTGGCTGGTTGTCTCCTTGAAACAGGAAATGTGAACACCATGTAGCTGCACCTCTAAGCTGTTTTTTGGAAATGTCACTACAGGATATATAGGAAAGGGGAGGCGAGACTCAAGTGACTGATTCACAAATCCCCAAAGTCTATGCAAAGGTTTTAGTCCAGCAGTAATATTTGTTTCCAATTTTATTCCTTTTTTTTTTTTGTATAGAGCTTTTGTAACGTGCCATTTTGCTTGTACTGCTACAATCATGTGGCCTTAATCTTTTTTTTTGCTAAACAGGAGTCAGTGTGATCATTATCTTGCAAAGGTTCAAATCGTTGTCATTTCCTTGGCACTACCATTACACTGATGCTATCAGTGGAAGAGCATGAGCTACTCTGAGCTGTTATGGATTTGTCATTAGCATAGATTCCCATTGATTCTCCATATCTTTTTTTCCAAGGCTGAGCTACGTGGACAGCCTAGAATATAATCGTTTAGTACTGAGTTTAAATTGAAAGTACGATAGCTTGTTTTCGGTGCAGTTTGCCTCAAAGTAGAGTGAATAGCAGGAAATATTCGCCAGTATGTTCGAGTCTTAAGATTCAGTGTGTTTGAGTGTTAAAAATGATTTTTTGCTCCATGGTGGATAGGCATTTTCTGATAGGTGCTTTTCAAATGGAAGTTAGAGACATACAGTTGGGTTTTTTTTTCTGCTAGATATTCAACAAGGAAGACTTCTTTTTAAGGCGTTTTATTCTATTCTGTCCCTAGTTATGCCCTTTGAGCTATCTGTGCAAACGGATAGTTGTACAAAGGGAAAATAAGATTAAAATTATGTGAAATGTTCATTTTAAAAGCAAAAACCCCTTCATTCTATAAGATTGGAGTCAGGAACCTCTGCCTAGGCAGAAGGTTTAAAGCCTTATACTGCCAATTTGGGCTGAGTTCAAAATGTGGCCAAGTTTTGAGCAAACCTAGACTAAATTATACATTCAAGTGCAAACCAAGTGAAACACCAAGTTTCTTATCATCCCACCCCCAAACAAAGCCTTGCAGTATCAACAGTCTTGTGCTTTACATTTGTTCAAAATTGCACCCAAAGCCAAAAATCAAGATCCTTAAGACCCAGCCTTGGTCACCTGTATGCAGCCCAGGAGTTATTTAGGTATTAGTTAGGTATTTTCCCCCAATTTCCAGCTCTTTTCCTTTACTTTGTTATCAAAGGTCTGTTCAGTGAAGAGTATGTCCCTCCTCTTTTTTAGCTTTATTATATATGGGATGTGGCTCACTGGCACTGTATGCTCTATTGCTTCTTGAATTAGGCAAGTTCTGAGTGGATTGTTCTTTGAATGTTGCCTGCAGATTCATAGGAGTACATCCTTCCCTGGGGATGTACATAATCTTCTCCTTTCCCATCAAGGGGAGTGTAATTGCAATGGAGCGTGGTGTGACAGATGTGAGTATTATAAACAGACTGTCAGCGCTTTCTGAATGACTCAGGCATTAGTTCTCCCTCCTACCAAACACTGACAGAATGTTCTGTGTATCTCTGTGTTGTAAATTATCATCTTGGTATCAGTTCCCATTCATTCTGATACTGTATTTTAGCCAAGAACCGATAACTGTATGTTGCAACGTATATGATCCCTCCTTCCTTCCTTTGTCTGCTCATTTGTTCCTGCCTCCCTTCCCCTGCTCTAGTTGCGACCGAGAGCCTTTATTTGTTTTCAAATGGAAATCAGTCTAGATTTGCATTTATCAAGTATGTCATCCAATCTTTCATTTACTGCCTTTTTATGCATTTCTGGGTTCTGCATTTTTTTCTATTAAGAGAGAACTGTCTTGAACCTTTGCACCTTTTTATTGTGTGTTAATGTAACTGTTCAAATCACACAGCTCACGGCTCACTTCTCCTCAGCGTCCACTTTTTTATTATTACAAATCTGTAGCGAAATTGGAGAAGCACTCTGCCTTGCAGTACATTTTACACTTACATGAACATACAGACTGAAGACTTTTTATTCCTAGAGGTCCCACTTTCTTGTAATTCATTTCATGCTAAATAAAATGAAGGGCTATCCATTTTACCTCTGACTTGGAAACCAAAAAACAGAAGAAAGCTCAAAAATGAAAGCAAATCTCCACTGAAGTTTAAATGGCTTCTTTTTAATGGAAGAAAAGAACAGTAAAAACTATAGTGTTTTGCATCCAAGTGCAGATGGAGCTAGAGGAACCTAATGTCCATGTATCCTTTAAAGTTCTTCTGTCAAATCTAGTCCTGTTTTTTTCCTTTGTCCCATTGAGCAGATTTTGTCACTATAGCAGGGAAATGATTCATAAATATTCTTGCATATAAAGGCAACTCTCCTATTGCTGCTGAATTCCCCCCTTTTTTTTTTTGCTTGCTCAGAAGTTCAAAGCCTGGTGTCTGGGCAAATATCCTAGTACTCTTGGTTGTTAAGCAAAGGGAATCTTCTGTCTTCTCTTGCTGCCCTGCAGTATGAGAAAGCGGTGTACTTGCCAGTGTCTGAACGCACAGTACATTGTGCCTGAGCCCTCAATGAGACCTTCGAGGCTGAACCCCACCTTCACAGCTAACTGATGATCAGGCCAAGGGAAGGATAAAATTTGAGTCTCTCCCCACTTACTCTGCTTTCAGCATCTCCTGTCTCCAGGTTTGGACTCCCAGTTCTCAGCCACAACCCCAGCACTTAGAGGGTTTGACAGACAAACGTTGGTGGGCTGCTTCCACTCTGCATGCCCCTGGCCGGAGGGCATTGCCACTCTAACAGAGCTGACAGGTGGGCACACTGCAGCAGCACAAGTACCCAGTCCTTCAGCTTACCTCAATCCCCCTTTCCCCAGCAGTTTAACCCAGGACACCAGGTTGGCACTGAAGCTGTTGAGATGCAGGTGTGTGTGCCATGCTGCTGATGCGGAGCGGGGCAGCAGAGGCACAGGTCGAGACGCAAGGTGGAGAGTCCTGGGCTGTAACACCTTCAGCTTCTGAAGCCCATGGGTCTGACCCTGACAGTCCTCCCATCCAGCACATAACTCAGCCTTGGGAACACCAAGCAGAGCCCAGCCTCTAACTTATTAAACATTGCAGTGTGCAGCTTTCGGTCTCTGTATGAATCTGGACCTCAGAGAAGTGAACCTGGGAGCRTTAGCCAAACACTGGCTTCTCTGTTCCTTAAGCTGCAGAAGGGCTGCAGAGTTGCTTTGCAAGTACTGCCCAGCCCAAAGCACAGACTGAATCTTAGTGGGACCTTCTCCAGAATTTCTTGCAGGCATGTGTGTACGTTGGCAGGAAACGCAAAGGATCTGCCAAGTGAAGAATCCCTAGTCCAATCCTCCCTCTAGCCGCACCCCAACCCTTCCAGGGTAATGGTCCTTGCAGGGAGCAATTTTGGAAAAGCTTTTCCAGAAGGAGAAATATGCCACTTCATATAGCTCCTGGCATCCCAACCCCAGTGCAGTAGGATCCCTCAGGCCCTCCTGTATGGGTCCAGCCATGGAAACGTGGGCTAAGCCTCTTTCTAATTACTTGTTTTTATTGCAAGAGTGTTCATGGGAAATGTAAACATTATGGACTCCATCCCAAACTAAGTCACGCTCCAAACTGTCTCTCAGTATTGGCCTTAGTCTAATACCATACAGTTCCCCATGTTCAAGAATAACCTGTAACAGGCAAAAGGACTCCTCTTTCTCTGTGGGACAGGGGACACACCATTCCTTCAGGGAACAGAAATAAGGGAATATGGCTCCTGGCTCCAGTCAGATGCTACAAGAACTGAGCATATAGCTTGTTCCTAGCAGCAGCTTCGTCAGTGAGTCGGTGGGTAAGATTTGTTTGTATTGAAAAATTGCAAACAACAGTCTTGACTGGAGAAGAAAGGCCTGCATTCGCAAGGTAAATTATTTGGGATAAATCACACAAGTGACTCCAACCTCCTTCAAGGCAGCTGTTTACATGAGGTGCCACTGAACCAAGAAACAGGCAGGAAGGACAACCCGAAAAGAACAAGGTGAACAATTTTCTTTCTCAGTGGCTGCTGTTGCTGTGTTGGCTGCGTAAGTGACTGTTTAACTCAGCAGTCTGTTCGAATGAAATTAATTTCAGATCTGAGCATTTTTCCCCATTTTGGGTTCATATTTACATTTGTTAAGGTTAATAGACCTGACAACTTCTTCATGTTCTCACCAGGGAGCAGTCACTGACAAACCGTGGGAGGGACTGAAACAATATTCTCCACAGAAAGCAAAAACAGTGCATCATAGGGCTGTTACACATTCCTCCCTAGCAACAGTCCTCAGTCCCTGTTGGTGCAAATCAGGGTAGTGCCCCTGACTTTACCTCAGCAATGCTAATTTGCACCACCTGCAGATCTGACTGCTTATTCTTGCGACTCATCTTTCTAGTATTCTTCCAGTAATCATGGTGGAGCCTCAGAATTTCCTAAATCCACTTCGTTCTTTTAGAGTCTTTCTTGGTGCTTTTCTTTTTCTTCTAAAGTGTTTCTGCTTCTATTTCTTCTGTGCTTGTGCTATAGAGCCCCAACTTTAAGTGCTCTATCTTGCCTTTTAGACCCCATCTGCAAAAAGCAATTTTTTAAGAGCACAGGTAGAAAGGAGAGGTCAGGCAAGAGGTGCCTTCGGCCACTTGTAAGGTTGCATGCCTTTAAAAAAGAAAATAATACAGGAAGCCAGGAAATTCATTCAGGAGAGAACTGAATTGAATTTTTAAGGGTAATACATAATCTGGGGAAGTATGAATGTGCATTCCTCCCACTGCCATCAGGGCTCTCAGGTTATCCGAGGCAGGGACATTAGTGAGTCTGAGACACTATTCTTTCAGCTTTCTTCCTTTTCCCAGACTCCACAGAGGACCACACAGGCAGACTTTAAAGATCCAAGCGACAAGTAAGACCTAAGAAGTTAGCTCTTCTGAGCTGAACTGCAGTAACTGGACGTATGCCTGCTCTTAATCTAAAATAAATGTGAACCAAAATGCAGTAGCTAAATGGAGGAATTTAAGGTAAAATATTTTATTTGCATTTAAAACAGTATGGGCAGGTCCTGTGCCTAAACTGACGTGTGGTATCTTGCCACTGAGGGAACCAAATCCAATATGTGAGTCCACATATTACTCTCTCTTCGCCTTCTTCCAGGTTCAGTACAAGGAGGCAGGAACTGAAAGCTGGTGACAGTGTTTAAAGTCTCTGCTTTGCAGACTAGGTTTTCCAAAGATTCATCCCCAAAGCTTGCCAGGTGTTTTATTTGATAGTTTCAATGCATTCCTTTGTGCTCTTGCCTTTAATGAAGTCTGGCTCAATCGCTGCAGCACTCACCCATGGAAAGATCTTCCACCACAATGCCTTGACTTTAGAGGTCTCCGTAATAAATGTCTCCCAAAAGTAGATGATAGTTAGAGTAGTGTGAAGGGGTCAAATTCTTGCTGTTAGCAACCTTGTGGTGAAAAGGATAAGTCAGCCTTTGTTAGCACCTTGTATTAGCTTCTGTGACAGATGATACTGCTCTTTCCATGGGAGTCCCAGCAACAAATGCTGCATGGGGCCAAGTACGAATCATAGTTGTTTATTTGCAGACCAGCCTTCCTCTCATCGTGCTTATCTTGTTTCTCCACCTCCAGCTCCACCCCATGTATCCTCTGCTGTTTTGGAAACCCAGGAGCAGAACTGTCACGGCTTGCCATCAGTGCACCTTTGTAATCTTATGTCATATCTTGTTTGTCATGTGGTTTTCTTCATCAGGAAGTTCTAGTGCTCATCCTCTCTTTGAAGTTTTAATTTAGTTCTTTGTCAGACAAATCTCATATGGTGACTAATGCAGGAAATAAAATTGGGTAAAGGTCAAATAAGGTCTCAAAGATTTGGCCCCAAGTGAAGATGCCAAATATAAATGCAACTAGGAAAGGTAGACGGGGGCGGGGGGAAATGCTGGCTTGCATACAGCTTTTCTTCAGGGATAAAAAAATTCAGAACATTTTTAGATACAGGCTGAATAGAGTATAATGCTGTATTTGTCCTCAGTTTTTATCACAACTGAGAAGAGTGAAAAATTGCCTCATCTGTAAGGGCTTGGAATATAATGAGCAAGAATGAGCTTCTCTGTCAGTCCTAATAGCTTTCCCGCTGAACAGATAGCTGCAGTGGGGGAGATGTCACTTGTTCCAGCAGTTACAGAGTAGCACTAGTCAACCACAAGTTTCTCTCAGGAGCTCAGCTGGCTGGTTAGAAATATAGATACCTTTGATGGTATGCTGTGGAGCATCAGTTACAGACATATATATATAGCTATAGATGCGCATAAAGAGAGGCAACACATATAAATGCATACAGAGAGGAGAAAAAGGCTAAAAACCAGGTAGCCTGCAAACTGTTGTGCTCCATCATTTTAAATACATGAAGTAAAACTTTATTTGAACTGAACTTTGCATAGAGTAACACCAAATTTGCTTAAAAATTTGCTCTCTATACTAATATATTAATACATGCATATAAATACAGAACATATATGTACCAAATATATATTCATATATGTACCCTATATATATTCACAAGTTCATTCTGAGCAGCACTGAAGACATTATTTTAAGTCCCTAAAATCACAGGTTTATTTAACCTCTAAACTTAAGGAGCAGCAGTACATGTTCTTATGTACCACTAGATGGTGACTTGTGTAATGAGTTGTTGACTGTTATCCTAAAGTACATTTCTCTTTTTATTGGAATGAAGCAGAATCATGATATTACTGCCTGCATTGTTAATAATTTACTTCTAAATATATTGCCATAAACATCCTGCTGGTTGTAGGAGTCTAAGGAAAAGCTATGGAAAAATAAGGTGAACATGGTCCCTGCCAGATTCTGTTTGGGATTTTTAATATCTTTGTACAATTCAAAACTTTTTTTGTTTTGTTTTGTTAATAGGGGCTGCAGGATGTCATGTACAAATGATTAGGCTACAATTCAGATGCCTCCTGAGCCAAAAAAGCATCCAAGGTTTTCTTCAATTATGTAATGCCATGTGCATCACCTTGTATAAACAGTAAGCCTTCCCACATCAGGCAAAACTGTCTCCCCCAGTATGTGTTGTGTTTCCACTCAGAGCAACCTCTCATTTTAGCTATCTGCTATTAAAAGGCTACTTCAAAATCAGACTGGGCACCTTTCCCTACATGGTTGCAGCAACAAGATCAAACAAAAGCACTTTGTTTGGCAGCTGTAGTCTTGCTCTTCAGCTGGACAGGGGATCAGACTCTTATCAACAACAGGCTGTACCGAAGACCCACTCACCTCTTCCCTCCAGTGACACTTGTTTCTATTAATACTCTTCATCTGGCATAAAGGGCGAGAAAGCCTTTAGCCTCAGATAAGTGGTGAAAGTTCATTGATGACTATGCATCATATGATAGTCATCATATGACTATCATATGATGCATATCATATCATATGAATAAGGAAAAGTAACATTTCTCTCTCCTGTTAATACATCATTGAGATTGGAAGTTATTTAGAGCTGAATTTGTCTATTTTGTACAACATATTTTGCATTTGTACAAAACTTCCCACAGCGAGGGGACCTATCTCCGGTTGTTTAGCCCAGGCTGCCAATCTTTATCAACAACAACACAACTAATAATAATAATTCATTGCAAGAAGTGATGACTTCCTGTAATTTGCTCATTATTTAACAGACTGTGACATACAGGTTATGGCTTTCAAAAGCAACTGAAGAATGAGACAGTCTTGAAGGCCTTGGTTCCTGAAAATCAGACTCCTTTAAGGAGACTTAAAGTCTGTAATCACAAATCACTTTTGGCCTATACAAYGGACTCCCTTTCTGTAAGTGATTAGTGAATAGTTTGTAATGGATATTCCTGTGATTTGTAGCCCAGGAGTGTGACCAGGCATCCTCTTGCTTTACTTGTGCTGATCTGCTGGATGACTCTGTCATTACAGGGGACTTGTTCTCTCCACCAGATCAGATTTTCTTTTCTCATCAAGCAAACTTCAGCCTGTGAACTAGCATTTGTTTTCTGGGAGCATTAGCACAAGCTAAATTTTTCGTGTGCAAATGTTTATGGAAAGCCAAGCCAGGGCTTGACTGGATCAAAATGTGTCTGAAGAGCCACCAAGGCATCTGAACATCCTTCTCCTGGTCTTCACCTACCTCCACTGTTGATTGATCTATTACAGCAGGGCCTTGTGCATGGCTGGACTCCAGGCATTTTCTGGTACAGTGTTTATTAATGCCTTGCCAAGACAAAACATTTCTGAAACAAGATTAACATCAGTATTTACAAGCAGAGGGTTAGCTCTAGAAATAGCTCAATCAAAAGATGTCAGAGCAGGCAGCTATTCATGGGAAATTATTTGCAAGGGACACATTCCCCCCTCCCCAGTTGTGCTTAATGTTTTCCTCCCAGCATCAGGTTCACTCTCCAGTTCAAAGCTTAAATGAGGAAAATACATGTTTGCTTCCTAGAGTACAGCTCTGTTTATTTTCTGCTACCTTTCTGCCTGCAAAACTGCCTATTGATTTCTTAACCTGTGTATTCTCTTCTAATGACTAATGACTAAGCCTTAAGCTGTGCCAATGCTGGCAAAACAGGATGTGCCTATGCCACACTGAAGTGGACAGAAGAGGAATTTTTTTTTTTTAAATTGAAATAATCTCTGATCATGCCTTGCTAAGCAGAGACTGCTCTTGTAACCAGCTGTGTGGGGACAAGAGGGATGGCAAGAAATGTCCTGGGAGAGCAGAAGCTTTGGAGGCGCACAGAATTTATGCTGAGCCCATACGCTATTGGCCAAAGACAATTTATGTGTCTTGGACTATCCCAATTATGAGCATGATTTTTAAATCTAGCCTTCTACCCTGGTGGGGTGTGCTTTTGGGAGATGCAATGGTCCTTTATTTTCCATTCTGAGGAAACAGCAACCAATATCCTGGCTTTCAGAATGGGTATACAGCCAAGTCTTGTAAATGCAATACAGTTAATTTGCAGTGTCCTGCTGTGAGCCTAGTGACACTGTAACCTGAACCCATAATGTGACCAAAACGGGCTTCAGGCAGAGTGCATGTCTTTTAAAACAAACACACAAACAAAAAGAAAAAAAAAAAAAACAAAACCCAACGCCAACCCAAAAGCAAGTAAAAAAATTGCAGACGGGAAAAGTGAGAAGAAAATGGTGATTATTCCTTATTCTGTTTGAAACAGGAGCTTTTGCTAGACCCTAATCTATATTCTACCTCTCCTTTCACTACAACTTGTCAGATGAATTTTGAAACCCAAGACAAAAATTGGTAGTTTAAAAAATTGCTCCCATTAAACTATTTTAGAGGGTTATAATCTAATCAAGAAATATGTTCTAAATCTGGCTTGCTTTTACTAGCTAAAGGGATTTCTAAAGAAAGATATGCTATGGCAAACTATACATGCACATGCCTTGTAGCTGAGTATCAGTTAAGGAGTTAATCCTTATAGAAAATATGCATAACATAGACTAGAGCTCATGTGATTTTCTGTTTTCCTGTTGAATAAAGTATCTGGGAACAACGAATGTGATACATTGCCGCTACTAATGGTGTAGCCTGTCCCTTCGTTTAATTACTGCAATTAATCTTAATCTGTCTTTGTTTGGCAACAGCTAGGTTAGGAAGAACCAGCTGAAAGCTTTTAATAGAGACTGCTGTTTTGATCACTAAACTCACAGTCTTTTCTTTGACAGATAAAAATATTCAGTATTTTATTGCAATCCGAGTGGATGCTGTATGGTTCTTCAAAATGCAATTGTGTATTACTAAAGGAGTGGAAAAAATATTTGCTACAAAGGAATATTTTTGTAAACACAGTAGAAAAATGAAATTCAGCGTGTCTAGAACATTTTGCCCTGTTCTGTCTCTAAAAATGACACAGCTGTGTTTCACATTGTATGAAGCACTCACATAAGCATTTAATTCACTCATTGTAAATTGAGCTACATAAAGATGATGTAATAATTAGGTCTGAAACAGATGGAAGGCCTACTTTAGATAATACACCCACTAAAATAGCATATGCTGGCTTCCTTCAATTCTATACATTTTAGTCTGTAAAGCTGTACTTTTGATCAGATGACAGTTACTGAAAATAATAGAATAGGCAAGATTTGCACAAAATTTTCTGAGACAGAGCTCTTCAGTTTTGCAGTACTGCATTTTTGTAGGCATTGCTGTATATTCATAGAGCTCCATGTACAATTTCTTGGTTGTGATTCTAGGAAAACACAGTGAAGGAGTACCAATCTCATTGAAACAAGCTTCTATTTTTCCATTGAGTGTCAACGAGTAGAATTTCACCCCATGTAGGCTGAAGGACCATGAGCTGCTCTGGTCTCACCTGGGCAAAGATCAGCCAAGTGGGTCATCTGGTCTTTATCTGCCCTTGATCATGTGAAGAACAAGACCATGCACGCATAGAGAGGACGGAGAACACCGTCCAGATAGTCACAGTGCTTAATGTAAGGTAAGCCCTCTATTGCAAGTGGGCCCCCAGCATCTCTGTAAGAAGGAAAGGTTCTTTTGTTCCCTTTCCAATGCTCGTTCTTGCAACAGCCCAATTAAGCAAAGTTCTCTACTGTTTTCAACTCCTCTGGCCACGGACAAGAGCTGATGTCCCACCTTGCACAGCAGGTCAAAACCAAGTCTGAACTTCACCTGGGAGAAAACTGGAAACTAATGCAGCATTTTGCAGAGCAGGCATTGCCTCATACCATGCAGCCAGATCTCCTGAGTAAGCAGGTAAACACAACTTCTGCAGATTTCAGAGACAGCCTTGATAAGAAAATACCGGGTGATGGTAACAACGGCATCAGGTATTGCAAATACTGCAGAATAAAGCTGGTCATGGTACATTTTCCATTTCTACGTGTTAAAGATTTTCTAGGGTTTATAGGGACATGCCAGTATTTGTTTGTGCCAGCATTATACAGAAGTGGCTAGTGTGCTCAGACCCTGGGATCTGGATGATTTTCTTTTCAGAGTTACTTTATGCCTGACCTCTATTCCAGAAGTATTTTAAATAGTAAGAAACCTTCTGGGTCTTTTGACCTTCTACATGTCCATCTTACTGATGGCAAGTTGTGTCTCACACAGTTCTGCCTGCTGTGAATTTTTAATATTTACACAATGTGCTACTTATACCCACCACAATGCAACTCAGGTCAAGGCTAGTGTTGGGGAAAACTGAAACGGTTGCATGGATTTGTTTGGAAAACTTGTCAGTGTCTGTAAAATCAATGTGCTGAGGTTTTCTCATGTGCGATTTTGTGTTGGCTGAGTCAGGCAGCTAGGGCTGAAGAAACCCCTCTTTGGACCTATAATCCCAGTCCCTTTAGCAGGGGGCTCTCTGCTCCAGGGAGTGCAGTCACGTAGTTCAGACCATTGCTCGGACTCAGTATGGATGACAGCAGATTAGTGAAACGGTTAGCATTAATACCCCTCAATTTAATCAGTACAGAGTCACCCTGTGACTGGGCAGCCATCACTTGCTGTCTGAAGGCCCAGTTCAGCACTAGGAGTACATGCGCTTATGTTTTACCAAATAAACTTCAGTCTGTGCTTGCAAGATGTCCTCCACAGGGATGCAAGTCTGAATCACATATATACACATAAAGTGACTCCAGGAGTGATTAGTTCAAATCTAAGAATTTTAAAAGCGAGACATGGTGGTTTTGTTCACTTGAGGAAACATTCAGCGTCTATTTATTATTACGAACAAACCCCAGCAGATCATAATTACTATTTTCTTTCCTTATTACTGTGGCAATCAGGAACACTGCAGAGAGAAACTGTCTGCGGCCCAAAGAGCTTACAAGCCAAGCATAAGACAAGGGATAGCAGATGATGATGGAGGTGTCAAAGTTGTTTCAGCAGTGAAACTAATAAATAAATGCTTTAATTTTCTTTTGTTATTAAAAAAAAAAAAAAAAGAAAAAACAAAAGAAAAGAAAATCTGAGGATTGAACATAGTATTGCCTCTGGCCCCAAATGAGAGCTTGTTATGGGTGTCTGGAAAAGATGCAAAGGAAATGAAGAGCTGGATTTTTCACAAAGTTGCTACAGATCCCAGCGCTGGCATCTCTCTTACCCACTGCTTCACAAATAGGCATCTTCCTGGCTTGTTTCTGGTAAGAGTTGGGGGCTCTTAGCTTCCCCTTTCACTCTGCCATACTTCGTATTGACAGCCAAACAGCCCCTGGGACCCTGGTCCTACAGAGGTCTTTCGTCAAGGAGACTACAGAGATGTTTTGTGGCTTGCTCTTTCCTTTTGAGTATTTTATATAAAACTAAAGTATCTAAACAGGGGGATTCTGCAAGCCAAATTCCAGACTGGGCTGTCATCCCAGGATGAAACTACTCGCCAGGGAGGTGGGAAGGGGTTTCACCACCCTCAGCACCTGGGCAGCGTGTCCACTTTTGGCACTGCAGCATATCAGGCCAGATCTGCAGTTAAGACACTACAAGATTTTGTAGATGCTTCTGATAGCAGAAAAAACCATGAAGACTCTCGTTTAACAACTGAGTGATGAAGCCTCCTAAAGTAGGCTGATCCTGAGATGGAAACAAAAATAATATATATACATACACACACATATACAGAGAGAATCCTTACTCCTGAGGCAAGGCTCTGAGGGCCTTCGTATTGAAAATAAGCAGCTTGTTTGATGTGATACTGAAGTAGGAACCAACAGAAGGATTCAAAGACCTGACTGAAGGTCTTTTGTTGAAACTGTTGCCTCCCAGGAGCAGAAGAGCAGAGACAGGCTGTGAGGTTTTGTACTGTTGTAAGTTTGGGACAAGGGTGTTATTCGTAAGAGGGGTTGAAATCAGACATCCAGGTCATTGCAAACAAGTTTTCATACATCCTATACACTAGATATCCGATATAACCTGTATCCACAGCATTTCTGCTACATTTGTGATGCATGCTTTGTAGAAAAAAGTATTTTGTGTTAGCTCCAGAAAGCAGTCTTCTCTACTACTGCCCTTTTTCTTCATCTGTCAGTCATGCTGCTAACTGCAGGCAGTATACTCATTTAGCATACTGCAGAGATGTGTCCTTTGGGTTACAGATTCTTCACCAAGAACGTGTTTGTTATTTGGCATTATTAAACAGCTGATTTTGCAGAAGCACATTCGAGCTCTGGATTGTTTGCCAGCAGTTTGTAATAAGCCAAGAAAGAGCAACAACATATAATCAAATCCATTATGACTACATTAAGATTACAGTAGAGAAAGGAAATTAAACAAACAAAAGTATTGCAAAAGTACAGCTACAAACAATGAAGATATCTGAGCAATGTTGTAAACACTTATTACCACTTACATAAGGACCACTTCTCTGTTTACTCTCAAGCCTGGGACTGAACAGACTTTCCTTTTAAGGCTGCCCTCAGATAAGGTCAACCTCTGTTAATATGGAATCATATCAAATATAAACTTATTTCTCAGCAGCTCTCTTAGCAATACTGAAACCATTCCTTAAGTGGCCAAACTCTTCCTTCAGTCCTGACAATTTTTGTTATTGAACAAACAGCAGCAACGCAGGTAAGATGATAAAATCATAGAGGAATCTATCAACCTTAGGAAAAAGAAATATTTAATATAGATAAGTTTAAAATTTAAAGGAAAATACTAATTACCATAGATACATAATGGAGAACCACTATTTAAAATGCACTAATGCAGATATGCTTGTCAATGAAGAAAACAGGTAATAAATTAGGTGCAGTGTCAGTTCAGGCCTGAAAAGTCACCTTTCTTCTTGGTGTGGAGAGGGAACAGAAGGCAGAAAAAGTAAATAAATACAGACAAGTCACTAGCAGGGAGGAGGTAGAGGTACCAGGCTCCACAGAAGGCAAACGGGAATAGTTTTGTAAGTCAAATCTGTTTCCCAGTTCTCCCTTATTTGACATTTGCTGTGGGAGAGGGGACAGAGATGGCTGACAACACCAGCCGTCTGCCCTGCACACCACGCTGCTGGCTCGCCCACGCCCTGGCAGCAGCTTTATCTTGCCAAAGTGCAAACATGAAGGGCAGTTGCAGCGATGTGCAAGCTCCGACCAGCCAGAGAAGCATTCTGGTTACTGAAAAGCATGTTTTTAAGGGAATGGTCTAATGCAATGATTGCTATAAAAACTCTGTCTTTCTCTGCCAACTTCTTTTTGATGAAAATTTTAATAGCAGACTTCAGATTATTGGGCCATAAAGTTAATTGGGGCTTTATTCAACCAGCTACTATGCCATTAAGATCAGTGGCTTTCCCGGGATTGAATTTGTCTAGAAAAGAATTATTCACTGTGTTCTCAGAAGGAAGGATTGTATTTCAGTATTTTGCTAGAGAAGGCTGCTGAGGCAGAAAGAGAACAAAAAGGGAGAGGGGGGGAGAGAGAGAGAATATATGGCATGCTGTGCAAATGATATGGTCCTCCTTTCTTCTCTGTATAATTCAGTCGTCACCAGATTTTAATAGGCAGGCTGCACTCGGTTTGCCTTTCAGAAGCAGATGATTGGAAATGCCATCTCTCACCTATTTCCCTGCCACAGCTCCAAACATGGTAAATGATTCCCTCAGAACAGGGACTCCGAATAGCTGGAAATCATTAATTTTCCCACAGGTTTCCCCTCTGATCGTTTTGCCATTTAGGGTTAAAGAAAACTATTTAGCATCATAGCATTCAAACAGTAACTAGCTGCTGGAAGTACAGGTAAATTAAGCTTATTGAGACTGAAGAGACCAGCTCTTTTCATCAGTACATTTACACTGAAGTAAAGCTGGTGGGAAGCAGTCGTGGATCTGTCCCACTAGGACAGACTCGGTCACACCAGGGGGCATTTCTATCCACTCTCTGCAGGGTTTTCTGCTCTCATGTACCCAGGCAGTAAAAATTAGTTGGAGGGGAATTCTTATTCTTCTTAGGCACAGCCCTCCTGATTACAGCCAGCATTACCACTGCCTTCTGGGAATTAAGTCAGTGCCTCTGAAAATTAAATCATGGGGAGGGTTGCTGGTTTTGCAGCAGTTTTCAAGAGCTGAAATGGGTTTCAGGCTTCATAGAAAGAAAAACCACTGAGCCTGTCTTCATACACAGAGAATGGTGTGACGGTGACCTTTCTTCAGTGCAAAACCTGAGCAGCTCAGCTAAGAACATAGACACGAATTGCCTGGGAGAGGGGCTGTGGTGGTAAGCTCTGCAAGGGGGAGGGAAGGCAATCGGAGGTCTCATGGGTCAGCAGTTGGCCCCAAAGGGAGGTGTAGGACTTTTGGGTATCTGCAACCCAAAGCCCTGGCTGGCCACACGAAGTCTGTAGCCTGCATAAGCCCAACACAGCAGCATAGTGAGTGTCCAGTGTACGCTTGAGCCATATTTTAAGTATGGGTCTGAGCTCTATTCAACCGTTATGAAGTATCTGGGTGCAAGTCCTCTGTGCTGTGCAGAGATGCAGGGACAGGATGAATAAAGCCCAGGACTGCGCCATCCCCTACCTCTGTGTGATCAGGACATGAGCAGCAGCCAAAGCTGTCATCACTTATCCCATGCTTGTGGGAAGCACTGGGTAGCTGATGTCTGGTAGGGTGCTTCTGTAGAGAGACCCAGCATTACAGGCTGCGGAAGCACATAGATGAGCTAAAGAAATTACGACAAATGGGCAATGGAGATTATGGGGCTTCTGCTCGTGCACTAGCCCATACTGCTGTGCTCTGTGACTCCTTTATTGTGCATTCAGATAATATTTGTATTCTTGAGGATGTATAAATTAGATTAAAAGTGGAGAAATAAAGCCTGCCGTGCAGGATCAGGCTGCTGAGGCATCTGCGCCAGTATCCTGCTCTAGGACCAGCTGCTCTGAAAAAAAGGCTCACAAAGCTCAGTAAGGGAATAAAATCCTTCCTAGCTCCTCTCTCATAGACACTCTGCTCTGCTTGAAGCTTGGCTGCATTTAGAGACTATTCAGAATTTTTTTTTTTTCAGGGGAAGAATTTTTGTGTAGCATTAAAAGAGCAACTAATTAATGAAGCATTTTTATGATGGAAATTAATTTGTGCTTATGTATGTTTGTATATTTTGTTGTGAATATAAACATAAGCATCCTCCTACACGTATTTACCTCGACATAGACCTATATACATACTATATATAGTGCAACATGCTCAGTTTCTCCCATAACTTGCTATGGAGATCTCTATCTATCCCTGTCTTGGTTATGTCCTCTCTTCCCCTCTCTCGTATCACTTCACTAAAAAGCCAAAATCCGGAGGAAGATAATAATGCTGTACAAACATTTGAAATGTGAAAAGAAGTGAGAGAAAAACAGTTTTGCTTACCCAAAACTGTGAGGGGTAAAATGAAGGCTCATCAGCCCTGTGTAAAGAAGCAACGATTCAGGTCAGGTATAAACCTTTCTCAGTGCTAAAGCAGATCAGGTTGTGGAATAAACTGCCTGAAAAGATCACTGAGTCACATCAAAGGAGGGATTGTGGAGCTGGAGGCTGTGGAAATTGCGGTGGCATTAGGATGCAGCTAAAGAGCTCCAGTAAGGCTGGGTCAGCCACCCGACCCTGCCACCTTCACCTCAGGGTCAGTTTTTATTTCATGCACAATTTAATGTGACTTCTGGCTTATCTGCATGTAACTAAAGCTTGCTGTTCAGCTCCTGGTGTCCCTAGAGTAAAGTCTCAGGTTATGGCTAAGCTTATCCAGCCGCCAGCGGATGGGGAGGGGGAACGCCTCTGCCCTGGCTCCCTGGGCTGCGCAATCCCAGTCCCTCCCTGTCCCCCGGGAGCCGAGGAGGGGCAGGACGGCTCCCTCGTGGGCAGGGGTGGCAGCAGGGGAGAGCGGGGAGTAACAGTCCCTTTCCACACGTGCAGCAGGCGAGACGTGAGACCAGCGCAGGGGTCACATGGAGCCATGCCCCCTACCACTGCTGTCCATGTTGACCATCAACTAATGAGCTGGAGAGAGCAGACAGCAGAGACGGGCAGAAAACAGCTGGCTTGGCACGACTGTAAGTGTACCAAGCGCAAACACTGATCAGTCACCGCCATTTCCTGATGTCAGATTCACCAGTTTGCCATTTGTTGTAGCCGCACCGCAGGTGCTAGCAGCCAGCGGTCAGACCCACACTGGGTCGGAGAGCAGCCAGTGCGGTGGGGTGAGTCCCTCTGCATGCAAACAGCCGGCGCCATGTGCTGCGTGTGTTTATGCAGAGACATGTCTGTGTTCCTCTCCTACTTTCATTTCCTTCAACTGGTTTTTTTTGCTGCATCTTTCTCACTTCCATGACAGTACCACATTCCCAATGACACTGGCAGGTGCTTGTCCCTGGGATCAAGGGACAAAAGGTCCTTGGTCATGGTAATGGTAGACAGTCATCCTAACTGAGCTATAGTGTGATGTCTTTTACTTAGCTGGCCTTTTTTCAAGCAAACACACACCCGGCTTCCACTGACTTCACTGAAGCTTCATGGGCACCTCCAATAGTGGCATTGCACAGGATCTAGGGTGCATTTCAGGCACCACAGCAGACTTTTACACCAAGCAGTAACTCTACACARCATTTTAGAAGAGTAAAAAAAACCAAACCCACTTTGAGTTTATCTGTTGTGGGAATGCACAAGGGCAGTGCATAACATCTTCTGGGACCCAAGCTGGGAAATACACGCTAACCAGTTAGAACCAGGCACTGGGCAGGCAGGAAGGAGGGGGCTGTGTCTGGGTGCAGCCAGTGTCACCCCCAACAAGCTGGAACTGGGTGCTCCAGTGACACTCTGGTCCCATACCCAGTGCCAGGGAGCGCAAATGGTGCCCGTCCTGGGCAGGCTTTGAATGCATGGGCAGGGAAGGAGGGGGTGTCTGCAGGCACCCCGACCTTGGGGTTTCTGTCCCTTACGCCTTCCGGCAGCATAGATGCAAGGTCTTTACCTATCTCTGGTACGTGCATGAGCTCCTCCACAGGGCTCTGCATGTGGATAATGAAATCTTTATTTCTCTCCATGAATTACAGAGAAAAGTCTTGACCCACTATCAGCTGGTCACTTGCCAAAAGTAACTGAAGTTATGTGAAGTGAATGGTACAGAAATAACAGTTAATAACAAAGGCACAGGAGAAAGGACTACTTAAAACTTGCAAATAACTGAACTAATTGTTTTAAGACTAGTGCTGATGAATTTTTTCCAAACTCGTTTTTCAAATTGAGTAAACGTTTTACTACAGTGGCAAACAGAAGGACAAGCCTTGCAGATTGAGTACATCTGAAATGGAGGTTTGTAATGAAGATGGTGGGTTCCTAATCTGTGTGTCAGGTTGCTTCAGGCTTTTTTGGGAGAGCCACCAATGTGTACATAGTCAATAAAGAGGGCATACAAGGCGGTAATCTGCGGTTTATGGTTATCGTATATGTGCATTGCTGGGTGCTATCCTTCTGCTTAGGGATGTGTTGGTATTACTGTAGCTGGTCTCCTAGGCTGGGCACTGAGCAGCTCTAATCCTGGAGAGATTTCCCTGTTTGGCTTGCATTGTATTTGCATGAACATTCATCATTATATCAAAAGAAAAGAAATTGCTGGTAAGAAAATTATTTGAAAGGAAGTTCCAAATAGTTTTCTGGGAAGGAGGCTGTGCTAAAAACAAATACCTATTTATGTACATGCATAGCGTGAGGATTATCACCTCAGGGAAGTACTATACAATGCAGTTAAGTGTGCGTAACACTGCTCCGCACCTCTACATGCCACTGTGGGAATTAGCTTCCTTTCCCCTATAAACTCCTCACTGTGCTGGCAAGACAGGATCTGGAAGGCAGCTCCAGGCCCTAAATGAGTTGCACAAGAGCCATCGCCTACATCCCACTGGGCTGCAGAGACTTTCTGTTTTCATATTTTCAGCTTTTCACTCCTGTAAAGAAACACGTTAAAGCCCAAAGACGATAGACTTGCCATAGACAATCACAGCCTCACTTGTGCATAGCTGCATGTCTTTCCTATTTATCCTACCTTTTCCTGGGGGGAATATCTCTTGCTAGTGAAGAGCAGGGCCGAGTCCCTCATTAACATTGTTTGCTAGAATCATGTGCTGTTATCCTGCTAAAGAAAACCCAAAGTCACACAATCACCTGGAAAACAAAAAGAATACTTAACACAATTTATGGATCTCTCATCAGGCTGGACTAATTATAGGCTGTTGCCTTCTGCTCAGACTCAGAAAAAAGTAATGTGCATAAATATTCAAGTGAAACAAGCATGCAATATCTTGCATGCTTCTGTGGTTAAAAGGTTGTTTTTAAAAGCTGAAGTAAGCATACATTCTGTGTGTGAATATGGAGCAGAGCAGTACATCGTAATTCCAGCTGAGAATCCAACCAAGAACCCCCAGTCAGGGTATTACCTGAATGAAACACCATATAATATGCTTGAGAACACTTTCAGCACCTGTAGCTACAGATCTGTGCCTGCCAAGTTTGCCTTTGTTTGAGGACTAATTGAATTGTTCCCACCTTCCTGGAGATAGATTTGCAGGTCCAATAAATTACAGGGACCAGCAGGTAATTAGAGAGCCAAATGCTGTCTTTTACAATTGTATTTATTTAACCTACAATCTTATACTTACAGCTGACTGGGCATTAGAAAGGGGGATGTGGACTCACAGGTTGTTTAAAAGCATCAGATCCATGGTGCCTAACTAGGTCTAAATCGATGTAATGTATTTTCCCTTATATTTCTTACTGTCATGCTTTGTATCAGCCCCTTGCATGTCTCCCATTCTTGTTTGGCAGTGACTGATGTCCTGGTTTCAGCTGGGATAGAGTTAATTTTTTTTTTTCCTAGTAGTTGGTATAGTGCTATGTTTTGGATTTAGTATGAGAAGAATGTTGATAACATGCTGATGTTTTTAGTTGTTGCTAAGTAGCCTACTAGTCAAGGACTTTTCAGCTTCCCATGTTCCACCAGGTGCACAAGAAGCTGGGAGGGAGCATAGCCAGGACAGCTAGCCCAACTGGCCAATGGGGTATTCCATACCATGTGACATCATGCTCAGTATATAAAGCTGGGGGAAGAAGAAGGAAGGGGGGGGATGTTTGGAGTGATGGTGTTTGTCTTCCCAAGTAACTGTTACGCGTGATGGAGCCCTGCTTTCCTGGCAATGGCTGAACACCTGCCTGCCGATGGGAAGTAGTGAATGAATTCCTTGTTTTGCTTTGCTTGCGTGCACGGCTTTTGCTTTCCCTATTAAACTGTCTTTATCTCAACCCACGAGTTTTCTCACTTTTACCCTTCCGATTCTCTCCCCCATCCCACCGTGGGGGGAGTGAGCAAGCGGCTGTGTGGTGCTTAGTTGCTGRCTGGGGTTAAACCATGACACTGAATCACTCTCCTTATCCCCTGCTAGATGGTTGCTCTGTGTCTCCCATTCTCTAGCCAAAACCCCTTCTTTTTTCCTCCCTGTGATTTGAAAAATGTCTCATCCAGTGTTGTTCTGCTCTGGAAGTTGAGTTTCGTTAGGAAGCTGCAGGTCCTGATGCTTGGATACTTCACGTACAAATACGTTTGCACTAAAGGTTAGACACTTGCATCATCCACTTTTCTAGCCTGGGGTGCTGGATAACTAATATGTGCAGTAGCTAAATAGCAGCCTTATTTTTTTTAAAGGTTACATTGCTTTTAGCTTATCTACTTTATGTTGGGCATAGTGTTACTGGCATTTCATGACATCAGGGTTACCTTTATTCTGACAACAGTACAGAAATACCCATAAGCTACAACATGATTTAAGCTCTTTATGATGGTTATGCTTAAGGCAGCCCTGTAGAAAAATGCCGATTTAACTTCAGTCGAAAGAGTAAACTTTTTACAGGTCTGTGGCATAAATGTGAGCTCTCTCCCCATTCTCTTCTACCTCTTCCCAGTCACTTAGCTCAGTCTGAAAAACTATCAGACTCCTTTCCATATGAGATAATAATAAGCTTTTTATGTCGTATTTTAGGAAATCCTTTTTGTTGAACTGAAAGCAAGCAACACAGAAGGTAGAGCACTTCTTCAGTTGTAAACTAGAGGAGGAAAAACAGTTTCTTCCTGTGTGAAACCAAATCTTTCTTAGAGCCACCAAATGGATAAAGAAAAAAAAAACCCATCAAAACTCCCCCCCAGAAAAACCCAAACAAAAAAAAGGAAAAGAGCCAGAAGGTAGGTGAGTTTCTATCTCTTTTCTGTGTCTCTGGAAAAAAAAGAAAATCCTTTTTTTGACTTATAATAATATCTGGTTCAGTAAAAATTTTGGGTGTTGGGGCAGTTATCAACACACTTTGATTCAAGCCAACACTTTGAACCACATCTGGAAGGCAGTTGAAGGCCTGCTAAATCTGATGAGTTGAACATTTCTACACGCTAACTTCTAAACTAAGCTTCTTTTATCCATGCACCAGTGACAGCTTCAGATTACACAAGCAGGACACTGCAATCTGTAGGGTTCAGAAAAGGCTTGCTGTACCAGGGCTTTCCGCCCCTTTCTTCCAGCTTCACAGATTACTGGTCATTTGAGAACCAAGGAGATCTGTGGAGATGAAGCAGAGAAATTTGGCATTAATGTGTCACTGCACACGAGAGAACAGTTGTTTGTTTTGATGCTGTACAAAATCCCAATGCAGATGATGAAAGCATTTCCTCCCCTGGAATTCACCAAGGCTTTTGGAAAGAAAAATACAGCAAGGGACACTACTGAACAAGATGAAACATGTAGTAGTCAAACAAACCACAGCTTTGACTGAGATGGCAGAAGAAGTGAGATTCTGACATGGTTTTAATTAATGTGAAATGGATTGAAAAATAAGCATTTGCCTAGTGTCAAGATTTGAAAGTGAGGCTGAGGAAGAGCACCTAAAATTATTTGAAGATGGGACTACAAGATTTGCACATTATTAGAGTCAGGTCAGGTCCAGTCAGGACCTGGAACGAAATGCTAGGAAATGTTGACAGGTGCAGCAGTAGAGATTCTCCTGTGGGGGTCCTGGTGGACAAGAAGCTGAATATGAGTCAGCATTGTGCCGCTGCAGCCACAAAGGCAAATGGGATCCTGGGCTGCATCCACAGGGACATTACTAGCAGAGATAGAGACGTGATCATCCCACTATATTCAGTGCTTGTCAGGCTGCTCCTGGAGTACTGTGTCCAATTCTGGTCCCTCCAGTTCAAGAAGGACATGAACAGACTGGAGAGGGTCCAAAGAAGAGCCATGAAGATGATGAAAGGGCTGGAGAACCTGCCCTATGGGCAAAGACTGAAGGAGTTAGGTCTTTTCTCCCTGGAGAAGAGAAGGCTCAGGAGGGACTGCATCACCATCACAGTATTCCAGTACTTAAAGGGTGGCTACAAAGAGAACAGAGGCTCTCTCTTATCAAGGAGTCACATGGAGAAGACAAGGGGTAATGGGTACAAGTTGGACTGGGAGAGGTTTCATCTCAACATATGAAAGACATTTTTTACAGTAAGAACAATCGTTCACCAGAACAACCTCCCCAGGAATGTGGTAGAGTCCCCATCGCTAGAGGTTTTCAAAATGTGATTGGACAGGGTGCTAGATAATCTCATCTAGCCTCCCTTTCCCATGAAAGGTTGGACCAGATGATCTTYTGAGTCCCTTCCAACCTGGGTGATTCTATGATTCTAATTTAGAATAAAGAGACTTATTGCTACGTAAGGATATTTATTGTGAAGGAGAGCATTTCAATTTCTAAGGAAAGTTTATTTTGCTGTAGGATTGGAGGAGGGAGGGGTTAACATGAAGAAACCCACAGTCATGGCTGGAAATAGAAAAGGGAAATGTTTAGGTTAGACATCAAGAGAAGTACCAAACGTGGTATATGACACTGACTTGTGAAATAGTTCCTTACAAAATGTGGAAACAGATGTTGCAAAGAAATCTAAGGAGAGAACACCTTGGGAGTTAATACCACTGAATATATCTGTCTGGTTGTGGCTGTTTGGGTACAGAGAGAGAAGACACAAGTGGTTCTTCCCATCCCTTGACCTACTGTCTGGTACCAACACAGTAAGAGGGATGCAGCCACCCTGCTATACTGGGTGCCAGGTTAACCAGGGACAAGCTTATGTTCATGAAGATCTCACTTTAACATCACTGGGGAGGTCTCTCCACTGGTGTTAGGAAACAGCTTGCTTTACATTTCAACCCTATCTATGATGCTGCTGCTTGGATATTAAATAGCAATATGGTACCTTCATAAAAAAATAACTAGGTCTTTGGGTTTTGCTATTTTATATTGACAGAATGGCATAAGGAATATATTGCCAGAAAAGGGAAGAAAAGAGCTCATGAAGCCTCAAGGGGTAAGTGAATCATATTATCCCTCTTGCTGAATATACAATGGCTTATTCCTTGACAAGGAACATTCATTCATTTTCTTTTCTGCATATTTTTCTTGTTGAGTGAGTGGGCAGGCTGTGATAAGGGGTACCTGATTTGACATTATATGTATGTATGACCTACAAAGCTTGATATAGACCAAAAAGAGTGGGCGGGGGAGAGAGTGTGAGAGCTGGCTTAGCAGTTGAATGTAGACCTGCCAAGCCAAGAAACCCCCAGTACTAATTGTACTGCTACTACAGATTTATGGGGTGGCCTTGGGCACTGTTAAAACTTAGCAAGTGTTTTGAGGTGGAAGAGAGCTATGTGTTACTATTAAGATGGCATAATGAGGCTTTATTTAGGGTAAATTTGGCTACTTCACTGCTGAGATGGAATAACTATTGTAGATGTGAATATATAAATACACTACTGAAGCTGAAAAGAAAGCTGTTGGTCCCCCTCTGACATGAAATCTTGAGAAAGGGCCATAAAACAGTTTCAGTAAGTATTACACTAGAGATTGTATATGTTTTTGTATGTGCCAATGTTGCCATCAAAGGTAAATATACTTTAATTCATTTTAATTTATAATTCCTTCTGATTGAAAAGATTGTTTTCATTCCAGCACAATTCATATAAACCAATACATTCTCAAGGCAGGGGTAGAAACTTGGCATATTTCCTTCCCACATGAGTGTTAAGCCAACTTTGACATTTTATACGTTTTTAATTAAATCACTGTGATCTTTGCAGGCCAGTGTTTGGTCTGACAGTTTTTTAAAGCTTGAAATTAAAAGGTAAATTATTTTAACAAATATGCAGAAAGATCAAAAAATGAATCCCTTCAGTGTTGAGACTGCATTGTCTGTTATCTCTGTTTTGAGTAAAACAGATGGTTCATATTGCAAATGATGCATGAAAAGGACTTCCCCAATGTGATGCAAATGGATCGTTGAAACTGGCATTGTACAGATGAAAAGAGGCTGATGTTAGTAGAAACTTCCTGGACAAACATCAGTAATGAACATGTTCTTTGATTATGTTTCAGCACCTTTTAAAAAGCAAAGCATGCTCATAAAAATTCACTAGAGAGACAGATGTCCTTTCAGTGATTGATTGTTTCAAGGAGAATAAACCAGCTCAATAAGTCAGCTCCTGGTCCTGCTGCTAATTCCCATGGTCACCTTTGGCAAGTCCATTCACTCAACCTCTCTGGGCCAGCAGCTGTAACATGACAGTCAACAGTCTCCCACTGTTTATCATCTGTGTCATGTATTCAAACAAACATGCATGTTTGGGGGCAGACATTTTTTTCCAGCAGTTGGCACAACCACTGCACACTGCTGTAATCCAGAAATCAGTAACACCTGAGGAGCAATAGTGTGATGGGAGTAATATCTGCCTGAGCTAGAATGACCTTCCACATGCACGGGGTTATGTGGAATAGACCTATGAGCTCTTATAACGTAAAAAGGCCTTTTCATTTGAGCAGACTTTCTCACCTCACCGTGTCCACAACAATGTATTTCCTTGAAATACATTATTACTAGTACAAGCAAGTGAGAATCAGGTCTAAATTCCTCTTCATGTTTCCAGTTCAGAAGAGGACTTGATGAACTTTCAGTCTATTCCTACAACTGTCAATATTTGTGTTTCTGTGATTAAAATGAAATACATTCCTAGGCTGGCAGTATGCTGACCAGATTTACATACTCTTTTCAGTGACTGATTCTTCCCAGTTTTTCCTCCTTCAGAGGAGGAAAATTCAGATTTATCTCAACAAACCAGTATGCAAAAAAAGGCTCTTGTCCTTAATCGTGGTATTAAAAGTGCACAACAGCCTTGTTTTAAAATGGAGCACCCCAGTCACAGTGTCACCAGCTTCTCTTTTTTTGTGTGTTTTATTTCATTGAGTATTATAGATCACAGACGGTATGGTGTTGGTTTTGCAAAATAATTGAATGAGTTATTTATTTGGGTGTTTGGGCCTGGTGGCCTAAGGGTTTTACAAATTTATGAAATGTCTGGGAGAGCAGCTGCAACAGGTTCAGCTGCAGGATGGGAAAAACATGCTCATGAGAAATAAGATCCCTAAGCTTTTGCTTGTCCTTCTAGTTGCACATCAGAATATTTTGCAGATTCTGATCACAAGGGTTCATTTTCCTATGTTTATTGCACCTATCCCACATGTACCCCAACATGGTCAAGATTTGCCTCTCACTGTTAAGTGTCATAATTGATCACCAATTATCTCCTGGAAACCTTTCCTCTTCCCTATTCAAAATTACATTGCCAAAGAACAGAAAAACCTCTGCCTTTGCACAATTTCCCACAGGCTTGCTGAATTTCAACCTTGTCTGCTCTGTGGCTCTTGATTCAGAGCACATAGGTGGAGAGGCCCAAGACGGACTCTACTAGGAAGAATCCGACAGGCCCTGGCGAAGCAAGGTGACGTCCAGGACGACCAGTTGGGAAGGACAGAGAAGGCTTGTGCAGGGCTGAGAAAGGAGTGTGACAGAGCATGTGGAAGAAGGAAGTTATACGAATTTGAAATTATAAGGAGAACAAACAGAAGTTTGAAATGCCATTAGATGTTTGCCTGGTTTTAGTTGTTGAACATTATACATCCCGTTCTCTCCATGAGCTTGCAGGGGTACCCAATTCCTGTATCAATTACTGTTTTTATGGCATACTGGGCACACTTACTTGTGCATATGTACTTCAGAGCTCACCAAACTGGAAGCCATGACAGGAGGTTTTCTCCTTGCTTAATAGGCAAGTCTGGTCTTGAAGAGGACTATTTGGCTGTTGTAGAGAGTGATGCAGGCAAACCCCGTAAAATGAAATGTGCGATATTCTGTGTGTCGAATCATACCCATTTTCACAACATCTAGAATTATTCCCCTGACTTTTCAGGGCTCTTTAACCTAAATGCTCTGTGAAGTCTGTGAGCAACTAACAGTCGCTGCTTTTTTCTGGAGCGGGAAGAGAATGTACATTTTTGCATCCGCTTGTGTGGCTCCTGGGACTTTCTCTGCTTTTAACATTCTATGGCAATGCCTCGTGCTGCGTCTGCCTTTGGCGGCAGCCACTGCACCGAGGGACCATGCAGGCAGAATAAATAACAAGGCAGTGCTGAGAGGCTTTCCTTGATACAAATTKCTGTAGGCTGGGAAGAGAGGGCATATTTTCTTAGCACAGAAAAGGCCCCCACGGCTGCTGCTGTAGGAAACTGATCCATTGTTGTTACTCTCTGTTCTGGGAAGGGACAGAAGAGCTTTTTGATATTCTTTGGTTTCTGCTGTATAGTCTGCCACAGCAGTCGACATTAGCTAAACCAGACCGTTCTCATCTGTTCAAAATATTGCTATTATTTCTGAATGCTGATTACTCAGGAAGGCTGCAAGGCAGAGCTGTGTGAGTTTCAAAAGCAGGGCAACAAATTGTTGCACTGAAGTGGCAATGACACGGAAAATGGAGGCAGGGTACAAGCAACCCACTTAAGGGACCTGGAGAAGCTGTGGAGAAAAAGGGTTGTGGCTGAAAGAGAGCAGTTAGCTGAAGAAAGCATTTACTCAGCACTTGCTAGACCCCATCTAGAGTACTGTGTCCAGCTTTGGCCCCCCCTGCAATACAAGAAAGGCACCGATGACCCAGAGCGAATTCAACAGAGGGCCTCCAAGATGATCAGGGCACGAGCACTTGCCCTGTGAGGAGAGGCTGAGGCCAGGGCGGGGGCTTCCTCCAACAGGAGATATGATGGCTTTGGAGGGACTTAACAGCAAATGTCTGATGCCTACAAGGAGGTAATTGAAAAGATGGAGCCAGGCTGTTCGTAGTGGGGCATGGCAGGTGGATGACAGACAGTCAGCTTCCAGCTAGATATAAGGAAAAATTTTTCACTGCAAGGACAGTCAGGCAGCAGAGCAGGCTGCCCAAAAAGGTTGTGCAGTCAGTCTCCATCCTGGGAGGCTTTTCAAGATCCAGCTGGATAAATCCCTGAGCAACCTGGTCTGAGTTCAGAGCTGACTTTGCTTTGAGCAGGGGCTTGGACTAGAGACCTCCTGACCCTTCCCACCCGAGTTACTCCATGATCCTGATTACCAGCTGCTCCATCACGCTATATGTAATGGCAGCTCTGCACAGCTCACTGCACCTCAGTCATCACCAAAAACTTGCAGCCACTAGACTAACTCCTAACCTCAACAGGCAAATGCTCAGGCCTCCAGGCTCTAGGATCCTTGCAATATTTTAATTTTCTTAAGAAAGAAACCTTGAAAAGTTGACCTCAATGTCCTCAGTAGATCCACAGTACTCTAGGGCTGTAGAGAACCTGAAACAATGGTTTCAACCCAGAAGTTTTCCCTGCTTGTGGTATATTAAACCTGAAACCTCCTGCTCTGAGGGCATCAGTCCTCTTAAGGGTAGGCTGGTGTCAGGTGCTCTACATAGCTTGGGTGGGCCAGCATAGCCAAAGATTGGGGTGCCAGGAGCAGTTTGAAATGCTCTTTTCTCTCAGACTGTGACAGAGGAAGTGCTGTTAATCTTCTTTTCACCCCCTCTGGCTTGCTGTTCTTATACAGATATAGTGGTTACCTGCTCTAAACCTCCTAATGTAATACAGAAGTAAATGTAAGCCACAGAGTTAGTGCTATGTAACAGGGCTAAAGAGGGGAAAACAACAGCTATCAGTTAGAATTTAAGCACTGTAGAAAACACATGAAGGAAGGTAAAGAAAATAATACAAAAAAAATTGTCTGCCAGGTTTAGGACGAAGAAAGACTTTTTGAGCCATAGTACAAGCAAAAGAAAGAAATAATAAAAGATGACCTTTGCAAAGTGAAAACAGAACCATTCATAACTGTGATATAGAGAAAAGAAAGAAGTTGTCAACAGATATTTTTGTTCTGTACTTAGAGAAAAAACAGGTGATATACTTATGCCACCTTAAACGTTTTCCAGTCCACTGGAAAGCAAGGAAGGTGCTACCATCTCTTTAAGATGAATGTTTATAAAGCATCAAACCCGAATAACTTGCATCAAGAGATATAGCCAATTACTTCAATCATCTGGTGATGATACAGTAAAAAGGAGAAATGGGTTAATATAGGTAATCACCTTGCTAGCCTGACATATGTCCCTTGCAAAATAACGGAAAAACTGAAACAAAATTTAATTAATAAAGATGTAAATAGAGATAAAAGGTGTGAATACAATTTCATGACAGTCAATATGATGCTATTAAAAACATAAATCTTGTCAGAACAGCCTGATTTTATTGGGAATTACATGTTTGGCTGATAAACACTGATGTGTAGACATAAAAGATTTCTATGGTTTAATGTATTCTGTTTGCTGCCATAGGATAATCTGAGTTTTTAAAAAATGAGCAACTGCATGGCAAGGTTGCAAAAATGAGCAATTAGTGTCAATAAAGCTTGGATAAGATTAATTTAGAACTTGCTAAATGGCAGATTGCAAAGCTGTTGCTAACGTGAAATTTTCTCTGAATGAGTCTGTTTCTAGTGGCATCCCATGGTGGTATGTGCTAGAAACAATGTTGACCAACCAATTTCATCACTGATCTGGAAATAAATGCAACATTCCTGTTGATTTAAAACAAATCTGTGAATATCACATACGCTGGTGGAATAGAAATAATGATGAGGACATGACAACTATATGAAATGGTGATTGGGTGTACGGAGTCTAATCAAATAAAGCTTTTTAATGTGGCTGAGTTACACAAGCATAGACTGTAGTCTGTAACTGCAGAGTTGGGGAAGCAGCAATGCCGAGAAGAGTCTTGGGGTTGCCGCAGTGCAAACAGAGTCCCACTGTGATGTTCTGGCAATACAAGCATATGTAATGCCTAGCTACATAAATATGAGATAAACAAGTAGGAGCAAGGAAGCAATTTCACTGGAACTGAAATACTGCGTGAAGTTCTGATGCTGGCATCTTGAAAAAGCTGTTGAAAAATGAAAAAGGTGCAGAAATGATTTGAGGCCTCAAGAGTTTGAGAAAATGTTTTATTCTGAGGGCTTGATCTATTTATTGTGAAGTGGCTTGGTAACAGCTGAAGTAGGGAAAAAGGGAAGATAGGACACAGTGAATCCTTAATCTAGTGAGAAGAGTTCAACAAGAAACAAGAACAGGAGGTTAGCAAGCTCAAATGTTGGAAGCCAGAAAAGGCTGTAGTACAAGAAGATGCATTTTTTTTAACAGTGGGGTATGAATCCTTGAAAGAAATTACAAAAAAGGATCGTGAATCTGTTTCTGGATCCTCATCTCTGGCAAGAAGAAAATATTTTGAAAAATAGGTTTTAGTCAGCCAGAGGTCTCTTGGTGTGGTAGAGCAAAAACTCCTTAAGCATTAAGTTGATTAAACAGACAAGAGCCACTCTGAGATCTTCCCTCCTATTACCCCTTAGGTCTCTTGGAGATGTCCAATGGATGGGTTTGTGAGGGTAATTTTATGCTTGTGATTATGTTTTTGGTTTAACTGCCTATAGGGTTTACCCCCAGCTGTGGGGCTGGCTGTGCTTTAGCAACACTGGTCATACTCATTCTTTTTGTTGCATGCCGTATGGTTATCACAGTCGTCTTTTTCTGAAATGAGAAGAGCCATGTGTGTCTGTTCCCAAGGTCTCCTCTGCACAGGGAAGAACCACCAGGAAAATATCCTGCAAACAGAAATTTGTGTTCTGAAAGCTGGAAGTAAGAAACAATTTGGGAAAGAGGTATGAGCCATTGTGTTTTCTCCGTGGAAGGATCCCTCTCCATATTACTGAGACTGGCCTTATTACAGCCATCTCCAGCTGGCAGGAAAGTTATGTATGTACTCAATAACAGCAAACATCAATGAAATAAGCCTTTAGAGCTACCCTTACTGTGCTTGACTCACCTTTATTGATGCAGTGGGATGCAAACTGCATTTCCAATAGCAGCAGCTGATGGACCTGAGGGCCAGACAGGAGAGGCTGCCTCAGATTGGGGAGAGCAAATTTAAACTGTTCCCAGGTGCCCCAAAATAACCTCTCAAGGGGCCATGGTTACAAGAGGGCAGGCAGAGCCGGTACCACTACAGACATTACCCAGCTGAAGTGCACTTTTGGAGTGGCACTTCATCTGCCTGAATCAAATGGGGATGGCGGTCATCTATCTAAATGTAGGTCACCTGGGCTGCCTGGTGACCAGGGGAGGTCTCTGGTCAATAGTGAATAGAGCCCAAAGCGTGATTCAGCCCACCCTAAATAGGCATCTAAAATAAGGCAGAGGTATGCTCCCTAAAAGTGCCTCCTCTCTCTGTTAGCTGTGTAGGGAGTTTGCTAAGTAGCTCAGCTACAGATTACTGTGCTGCAGATGTCTGCCTTCAGTCAGCTAAACCAGCTTTTGAGGTCTTATGACCGACTCAATTTCTGCCATCTGTCAGTGCTGGGAAAAGGCCCTGATGGGCCACAGTCACACTCCTCGTGTACCATGAAAAGGAGCAGATGTGATTTCATTGTCTCCCACATGCACAAAACGCACGTTCACACTGGTTGATGAGCACTTACTGCAAGCAGTGCAGGGAGGCAGTCCAGGCTCTGATCATCCAGCCTTTGTTAGCGGTCTTTGGACACTACTTATAAGTGAGTGAAAGTAATTTATGAATTTTTTCCTGCTCATTACAAATGAGGATTGATCCAGCATTGATATCAAAAGGTGACAGGCTCATTCCACTTATTAACTGAGGGCAAACCAAGAAAGCCAGTTTGAACTTTGCACCAGAGACACATGGATAATGTGGTGGTACAGTTTTTCTGTGCTTTCTGATTATAGACTGCATCATAAAGTTAAGGTAGGGCTGCCACATTACCAGAACCAAAGTGTCACTACTGGCATTATCAGATGGCTGAAGGAGGAGCAATGGGCTGGGTCCTGTTGCAGCTCAGTGCAGGAGGTGAGCATCACTGGAAAATTTGCACAGAGCACTGGGTCTATCCGTGCTCTGTGAGATGCAGTGCTATTTTTGAAAGCTATAAAACTAGTCAAGTGTCTTGAAAGCATCTCATCATTTCATTCATTGGGAAAAATATCCTCTCCATCAGAGATGGACTGTGAAGCAGTATAACAGAAGCCAAGATTAGTTCAAGATTCCTGGCATTTGTAGGAGTTGGGTAAAATTTTATTTGTATGAGACTATTCCCTTTCAAATGGAAGACTGTAGTTACAATGTGATGGAAAAGAGGAGGGGAATTTGCACTTAACTAACAGAGCATAATCTGATACCAAAGCAAGGCCTGGAACTTGCAGATTTACACAGTTCAAATAAATGATAAACTGCCCAGTAAGCCTTTTAAAATGACAACAGCCATAAAATATTCACAAGAATGTCTTACAAATGTATTTTTTATCATGTTGATCTGCAAACTTTCGTGGTCAATTATGCTGTTCAGTGCTTGAAATGGGCTAACAAATGAGTTGCCATGTAAATAATGGCACTGGAGGTGACATCAGAAGCAGCCCTTTGAGAAACTTCAAACAAAACCAGAACAGCAAAGAATTTTTACAGGAAAGAGGACCTTAGCTTCCTAATATAGAAGTAACACATGGCCTAAAATAAATGTTTTTCTCTTTCCAACATGCATCTTCTGCCTTCCACTGTGATTCTTGCTTTCACCTCTTGGCTAAGACCAAATGAAGAGTTAGGTGTAAATATCCTTTTTCTGTTGTCACATGGCACACAGGCAAGGAGATGCTGAGTAAGCGCTATGCTTAAAAATGTCTTCATCTTCTGAGACTAGACACAGAAGATGAGCGGTGAAAAGAACTCAAGTGCATGCATTATTCCTGTAGTGAAATAAGGGTATAACCTCCAGTAGTCCTACTAGAGGGAAGCATCCTGTTGATGGTATCAAATAAAAGGGGACAGCTATATATGGCAAGTACAGTATGTCTAACGGAAATGTGAAACAGACCCCTTTGACCCACACTCTCTGAAGTGAGACCCAGCCAGCAGGCGATGGAGGCTACACACAGGAGAATCAGCAGTGACGTGCAGGATCTGTTCCAGTGGAAGTGGATATTGGACTGGGCCTTGTGTTACATACAAGCACAACTGATTAATCATAACTGCATGGTTGTGAACTGTGGAAATTGCTAACGCAACTCAGGTGCGTGGCCTTTACCATTTGAGTTTATTCCCAAACACATTTGCTGGAGCCAAGATGCTACTTCCACTTCTGCAGTGCAAAAGTAAAACCTTTTTCCCTGGGAATTGGTTTACTTTTAGTTCTTGTTCCCAAAGCCCTGCTCTGTGCGATTTCCTCAGTGCCATTTGACACTCTCCCACAGCATTCTCCTAGGGAAGCTGGCGACTCACGGCTTAGACAGGTGTACTCTTCACTGGGTAAAAAACTGGCTGGACGGCCGGGCCCAGAGAGTTGTGGTGAATGGAGTGAAATCCAGTTGGCGGCCGGTCACGAGCGGTGTCCCCCAGGGCTCCGTTTTGGGGCCAGTCTTGTCCAATAGCTTTATCAATGATCTGGGTGAGGGGATTGAGTGCTCCCTCAGTAAGTTTGCAGACGACACCAAGTTGGGCRGGAGTGTCCATCTGCTCCAGGGTAGGAAGGCTCTACAGAGGGACCTGGACAGGCTGGATCGATGGGCAGAGGCCAACTGTATGAGGTTCAACAAGGCCAAGTGCCGGGTCCTGCACTTTGGCCACAACAACCCCATGCAACGCTACAGGCTGGGGGAAGAGTGGCTGGAAAGCTGCCTGGCGGAAAAGGACCTGGGTGTATTGGTTGACAGCCGTCTGAACATGAGCCAGCAGTGTGCCCAGGTGGCCAAGGAGGCCAACGGCATCCTGGCCTGTATCAGAAATAGTGTGGCCAGCAGGACTAGGGAAGTGATTGTGCCCCTGTACTCGGCACTGGTGAGGCYSCACCTYGAATACTGTGTTCAGTTTTGGGCCCCTCACTACAAGAAGGACATTGAGKTGCTGGAGCGTGTCCAGAGAAGGGCAACGAAGCTGGTGAAGGGTCTGGAGAGCAAGTCTTATGAGGAGCGGCTGAGGGAACTGGAGGTTGTTTAGTCTGAAGAAAAGGAGGCTGAGGGGAGACCTTATGGCTCTCTACAACTACCTGAAGGAGGTTGTAGCAAGGGGGGGTGTCAGTCTCTTCTCCCAAGTAACTAGAGATAGGACAAGAGGAAATGGCGTCAAGTTGCGCCAGGGGAGGTTTAGATTGGACGTTAGGAAAAATTTCTTTCCTGAAAGAGTGGTTAAGCATTGGCACAGGCTGCCCAGGGAAGTGGTTGAGTCACCATCCCTGGAAGTATTTAAAAGAYGTGTAGATGAGGCGCTTAGGGATATGGTTTAGTGGGCATGGAGGTGTTGGGTTGACGGTTGGACTCGATGATCTTAGAGGTCTTTTCCAACCTTAATGATTCTGTGATTCTATGATTTGCCCTCAGTGTATTCTTCTATTTCCCCCAAATTTTGCAGTATCATTGCTGTGAGATCCCCAGTGTGATCTTACCCTACATTATCCTGTCTATTTTATCTTCCTGACTGCTAGTCACAGGAAATTCTCACATGAAGGAGGATTTGTGAAGAGACCGTTGTCTCTGCATGTTGCCCCTGACTTGTTCCCTTTTTGTCAGTTCCTGCCACAGCTCCTTGCTGCTCAATCTCAGTCGTCTGCTGAATCTAATCTTCCCTCAGCTCCTTGACTAAAGATACCTTCAAAGTTCTTGCTCAGCATATAGCAAAGGAGACAGCTCCATCTTATTACCCTCTTTTAAAAGCAATAGCTCTGTGTATAATGTTTTCTTCCCTTTTCAGTCACTCCTTCCTATGCAATTTGAGGTCGGGTCCTCATTTCTCAGCCCAGCTTTGGACCCTGGAGCTTGGAGAGAACTGACATTTCTTTCACCTTCCCCTCAGCCACCAAAGTCATTTGTGCCTTGATCTGGAAAATTTGTGTTCTCTATCCTGGTCAAATCCAGTAAATGCCTTTAGCCTGACTGTAAGGGCTTGTCCATTCCCAGTGAGGTAAGAGCTTGGAGGTAGGGGTCAGAGGATTCACCAACCTGCCCCCACATCTCTCTCTTTCTACCACGAGACTCCAGAAAGTCCCACGTTTTACTGCAGACCCACCCCTAGCCTGTGGTTTCTCTCAGGTCAACTGGGCTGTGTCTCCAGCTCCTCTGTTTAAAACCCTTCTGTTTTATCAAAGGGTTTGTTAGCACGAGTCAAATAACCCCCTTCAACACCTTCTTCAGACTATTTCTCATTGAAAAGACCTCTTTTTTCCTTCTAAAAAGGAGATGCCACAAATATCCTTTCATTTCCTAATACCGCAGCTGTTGCTGGCAGCCACTTCCTCAGAGCCAGTGGCATTTCCCTGTGTGGCTGTGAGGGGACAACCCTGCTCCTCGGGGTCATATGATTCCCTGCCAAGGTGTGCAAATTCCCCTCCCAGCTCCACTTGCATGCTGAATCATCCATTACACTTTCAGGGAGCTGGGAGTCGAGTAGCAAGGGGCAAAAAACCTGCTTAGTGAGGTGTGTGAATAAATTTTTCCCTGCAACAAAGTGGAGAAGATGCTGAAATGTGAAATGATCCTCGCTGCTCCTACTAGGGTTCACAGTGTAGCTGGACTTTATTTTTAGCTCTCTGCCTCTTTTTTTGGCCATTTATTATTTATCTCTCAGCTTGGGAGAGGTCACTCTTGCTCATCATTCTCTGAACTTTCAGGTAGTCAAAGACTTCAGCTCATGCCTTTCCCTGCTTCGATTAGGTATGGTTCAATAAGCCTGACTAATGCTGGCAGACTCCCAAAGCTTGGTTTGCTAGAAAATAAGCCTAATGCCCATTATTTTATCCCCAAGGTACTTCAGGTTTCCAGACAGCTTTCAAATTTGAGATTAGGAGGCATGAACAAGCCAGTTGATTAATTACAAGAGGTATTTTATACATCAGATTCCATTTTTCAGCTGCTGAGGAAGAGGGAAACCTCCTCATCTGCCAGAAGTGTGCCTGTTTGCTCATGTGGCTACTTAGCACRGGAGCAGGCTGCTCTCTCTTTAAAAATCCTGTTAACAAAGAGGAAAGATTTTCCAGTATTTTCTTCCTCCTTACATGCATAAGAGAGAGTTACACCTTAAAATCACAAGCACCTCGTTCCCTCATGTGTGTGCATGGGCACTGGGGAGAAATTACACCCCCTTTTCTTTAGTGGGTGCCAAGCTCTTCTACCCCAGCCTAGAAAATTAACTTTGAATTTCTGGTGTCAGTAAGTATGCCACATCTGCCACAGCATGGAGGACACAAGTCAAGGTGAACTTAGAAGGAATTGCATTTTCTGGTATTTGTGACCTCCATAAAAGATAGATGGTTTGTGGTTCACTCCGAGACACTAGCTAGCCCTTAGAAGGAAGTTAACTTTACTTTTCCTTCCTAGTCTTTTACTAGACAGTGAAGACTTATCTGGGCATCTCCAGAATAAAGGATTTTGAACCCATACACAGAAAGGCAGAATTCAAACACCGCCCCCCGCCCCCCACCTTTTTTTTCCACAGCAGATTCTTCCCTACTTACGAGCACTAAGCCCCTACTGAGTTGACTTTATTAAAACCATAAGAAATGTCTAACTAATTAGAGGAAACAATGAAGAATGAGCAGCTGAGGCTAAGGAGCAATATGCCCACCCCCACTGTCCTTGCCAGTGGTTCTTCACCTCTACATCCTGGATGACCACCCAATGAACCAACGTGCCTTTCGCACATCGCTCTCTGTTTCCTTCAACTCAATTTGTTCAAGGCTAACAAAACCCCAGCATCAAATGAGCACAGCCAGAGTTCATCTTCATCAGAGGAAGGATGGGAAAGCCAGTCTCCTGCTCTCCATGAAGGGATGCTAACCTGTAGCTCCAGCAGACATTCCCAGAGTCTGTGTTGTTCCCCTGCTGCTCAGCCCACCCACACCGGTGGCAATCTCAGCCTAACCGTGGCATTAGCAATGGCATCATGGGCATCCCTCAGTGTCTGCCAGGTTACTCTCAGAGCTGCTGAGATCCAAAGCTCTCCCTCCCAAACATGGGTCTTCATGACTCCTGCTAGTACTGCCTTCATGGGGCTGGGACACCCTTCCTCTTCATGCAGGAGTGCTATCCTTGCAGGTGCAGTCTACGCCTGCTGCCCTTCCTCCATCTCACCAGAAAATGTCCCCCTCTCCCAGCAACCCCCAGTCCCAGGCTGACAGATACAGAAGGAGAAGGGAGGACTATGCCTATAAAGGGTTTATCTGTGTCATTTCCGTAACAGCATCCTATTCCTTTGAGCAACTTCTTGCTGCATTTTCCCATGGACAGAAGTTTTTAGTTGGCTTGTAAGAACATCATTTTTCACTAAGTGAATTGATCTATCTGCTTGAGGGTAGAAAGGCTTTACAGAGGGATCTGGACAGGCTAGATCAATGGGCAGAGGCCAATTGTATGAGGTTCAACAAGGCCAAGTGCCGGGTCCTGCACTTGGGTCACAACAACCCCATGTAAAGCTACTGGCTTGGGGAAGAGTGGCTGGAAAGCTGCCTGGCAGAAAAGGACCTGGGGGTATTCGTTGACAGCTGGCTGAACATGTACCGGCAGAGTGCCCAGGTGGCCAAGRAGGCCAACAGCATCCTGGCCTGTATCASAAATAGTGTGGCCAGCAGGASTAGGGAGGTGATYGTGCCCCTGTACTCGGCACTGGTGAGGCYGCACCTTGAATACTGTGTTCAGTTTTGGGCCCCTCACTACAAGAAGGACATTGAGTTGCTGGAGCGTGTCCAAAGAAGAGCAACAAAGCTGGTGAAGGGTCTAGAGCACAAGTCTTATGAGGAGCGGCTGAGGGAACTGGAGGTTGTTTAGTCTGAAGAAAAGGAGGCTGAGGGGAGACTTTATTGCTCTCCACAACTACCTGAAAGGAGGTTGTAGCGAGGTGGGTGTCGGTCTCTTATCCCAATTAGCAAGCGATAGGACAAGAGGAAATGGCCTCAAGTTGCACCAGGGGAGGTTTAGATTGGATATTAGGAAAAATTTCTTCACCGCAAGGGTTGTCAAGCATTGGCACAGGCTGCCCAGGGAAGTGGTTGAGTCACCATCCCTGGAGGTATCTAAAAGACCTGTAGATGTGGTGCTTAGGGACATGGTTTAGTGGTGGACTTGGCAGTGTTATGTTAACAGTTGGACTCGATGATCTTAGAGGTCTTTTCCAACCTAAATGATTCTATGATCCTATGATTTTACTATCAAAGCATAAGAGGTGGCAAATGAATGACATCTGTTAATTTCCATCCCTGCGTAATTCCCAAGTGCTTAGAAGCTCTGAGTGCAGAAGCCAGCAGGGAAGGGGGCAGGGCAACTGAGCAATGCTGTGAAAAATGAAAGCTATCTTGATACAGAACATTAGAGTATAATTGAAAGCAGCTGCACTTTTTAATTTAATGCCCATCCTAGATACAAAATGAAAACAGTAGCTACATTTGTAATAAAATAAAGCCTTAAAACAGTCCTATTTAAGAGTGAGAGATCAGATATCATTACTGACCTGGTCTTCTGAAGAAAGGTACCTGGGTCTCTTGGCAAGTGCCAAGTGATGTCATATCCCAACATTTCTAAGAAACTAGTGCTATAAAGCTTAACACTGCAATAGCTACAAAAAGCTGTTTGAAAATGTTATGAATGACTAAATGTTAAAAGTTGGAGATCTCAGGAGAACAGATTAATGATCTATGCATAATAGTGAGACATACATGTAGAAAAAACAATTACCTTAAAAAATGAAGATAAATTAAATAAAATTCAAAATCAAAGAAGAGATTGCAGTAAAACACACACTCCCGTCCACTGCCCCAGCCAGCTCTGCTGACATAAATGTCAGAAACCCATGCACTGGAAAAAACCCCTCTGTCCTCTAAAGCAAGGTAACAAGCTAGACATGAAAGACCGTGCCAATGAAGACACTGCATCCATATTTCAAGTGTTTTCATGAGTGATGATGACAGATCCTTTGCTGGCTATGAGTGGTATAAGAAAGAACTAATTTTCTTTGGCTTTCTTTGGGCATACAGAAAACAAGGCAATGAAGCATAGGTAATATGGTTGGCAAGTGTCTTCTCTGGATATTCAATAGGACAGATCTTTAGCTTGCATATATCAGCATAGCATCATTGCCTTTATATTAATTAAACATCTGCCCCGATATATTAATGGTTCTGTTATTGTTCTTTTTTAATGGACATTCATATATATTCTAACAAAGAAATCCCCAAAAGAGCTGTCTTAAACCAATGGACCAAAACAACCCACCCCATAGTGGAAAGAAATATCAGAATGGTATTCAAGGGCTCCAGAAACAACTTGGGTAACTCAGCCTGGGATTTGTTTGCAAGAAAAATGAAGATTCAGGGCATGGTTCATTTTATCTCTACGAGGACATGCCTGCCCATTCTTGCACCTCTAGCCTCTATGCATGCATGCCTCTGTATACTAAATGAAATCCAGTAATAGTATTCAAAATCACTCCCCAATATGACAGGACCACAGGAGTGCTTAAATTAGATTAACCATCACAGAGCAAATGTGTCTAATCCTTTACTTGGGTTCTTCTATTGATCATAACGATTTCTTTTTCTGGTGTTTTCTCCAAATATATTCTAAATATAAAATGCTGTGTCTGGTGGGGACAGATGAGGAATCAGGGGTGGAGAGTAGGGGTTGTCATACTTCTCAGTYAGAAACTACTAGCTCGATATGTTCCTGCCCATCTGATTGCCTCTCCTTGGACCTGAGAGCATTCCCACCCACAGGCCCCGAAACTTGCACATTTGGAAGCCATAGCAATAATGTCTGGGAATAAACCCTTTTATTATTTCTTTGGTTATTGAAGCTTGCTTCAAAGATCCACATCTTTCTCTCCTATTTATTACCTACTTAACTATCGGCTGTACCTTGGCTTTCCTGTCCTTCAGTCCACTGGAAATTCATCTGCTCTTAATGAGGTGTCAAAAATGATTGACAATGCCTCTGCAATTATCTCTGTCTGCTCTTTAAGAACATTCAGGTGAGACTATCTGTCCTTGCTCATATATGAGCGTTTAGTTTGTCACCATAATTTTCTTCATTCTTTTTCACCAGCCCAAAAAACTGCTTCCTTAATTGTTTTCTCACTTTCTCACCAACTATATTGAAAGTACAGCTTCAAATACAAAGCAACAAATTCTGTACCTTGCTTGTGAAGCCTCGCTAAGATCAATGATAAGTGCAAGATACAAATCAGAGCACATGTTAACCTCAGAGAAATGTACTCTTGTATGCTTCGATCTATTACTTCCAGTTAATATGTCTGGATCCCAAATTAGCTTTGAATCCTGTGCTTTCATCTGATGTGCTAGTCTGTGGGCCAAGTTTCTGTACTAGCAGCCAGATTCTACCCTTTGATGGATGCAGTTTAACTCCTGAAGGCTTTTGTTTGAACTCTATGCACAAACCAGATGGTAAAATCAGATTTACAGCCCAGGACCTTAATTTGGTCTGGATGGAATGCTCTAGAGCACTGGATTTGCAATGAAAAGATAAAATTATTTGCTTTTGAGGTAGGTAGGAAAATTCTATCCATTTATTCAGATTATGGTGCCTAGGAAAACATCATTACAAATTAAGTCAGAGGCATGAATGGGGCTGATAAAGCCCATTTTCACTGAAAATGAAGTTTAAAATAAATGTTGATGTATAGGATATCAGAAAATTTATTGTGGGTTTTATCTTCATAGGAAAGTGGTAGACATTCAAACAAACACAAATCCAGTTACTTCCATTTCCCCATAAGAACCTTATGACTGCATCATTTTTTCACTGAATTTTTAGGAGTGTAAATTGCTGTTTACCTCAAACAACTGAAAAATTAAGGCATTGAAGCTGAACAGCAAAAAGTACATGATGTAATTTTAAAAGCATCAGGTCCAGTTCTTAGGAACTCATTAGGATTCTTTCCACTGATTTTAGTGCACAGAAGCATCCATCCAACCTATGTGTTCGTGTAAACATACCAAGGCACATGTAGTGGACTCTTCAACCCGGTATTAGAGAGGAGGCTTCACTGATCATGTATGTATCATGTATTCCCCAAGGAGGCTTGCCTCACCCGGTTTTAGACATTTAAAGCATAGACATCTATAATAAGTAACTCACTGCAGTCTCCCTCCAGTCATTGGAATGAGATAGGCATGGCCTATCTGTCACCTAGGCATCACCTTCACAAGAGGAGGACTCGTGCCTTAAAGCATCTCTTTCCCTTCCACTTGGGAGATAACTCCATTTGGTCAAAGGATCCCTTGAGAGCCTTCCTCCTCTGCATTCACTTGGATGTGATGTAAAATCTGGGCTGGTCATATAGAGATAGGATTTTCCTTGGTTGGTTCAGAAGTCTGGGTAGGGTCAGAAGAGAGATCTGGACAAGAGGCTAATGGTCGTCTTTTTTATTGTCTTACTTGTGGAATAGGAGTGCTTCTACTGGTAAGAGATGGAAATACAGCTCTTAGCACCCTTGCTGCCATTCTAAAAGGGGATCACTATTACAGTATGTCCTGCTGTTTCTTATGGCTCAACCCTAATGAAAGAGTTTATTACATTGATCCTTCCCTCCGTCCCTTTTAAGATCTGTTTTTGCAGTTCAGATGGAGCACTGTGAAGAATGGCTACAGTTTCACTGCCATCATATTACTTTTTCATGAAATTCACCCACATCATGCAGTAGTTGGGTTTCCTGATTTGGAGTCCTGAAAGTTTTCAAGGTGCTTTCAACCTATTAGTCATGCTAATGTCCATACTCAAATATGGCTTGTCCGGCCACCAGCACAGATCATTATGCACCCTGCACTTCTGCCCTAGGCAAGTCCCTAAACTCCTCTTCTATCTTAATCCGTTTACCCCTGGCACAGATGAATCCTGCAGCTATTCTAACTACCCATCGGTAAGCAGAGAAGGATCTAATGTTGACACCAATGTGAATTTTGTACATAGCACTTTTTTCCCCCAGAACTGGAGAAAGCACGTTAAACTACCATTGTTGGTTGCAAGGATGCCATCCTGAAAACAGTATGCTGCTATGTACATTGTTCTGCATAAGCAGGGGGACCTGCCCAAAGTGATCAGCTTCCAGTTTGGTAATTTTTGTGATGACAGTGATGAGCTTTATAGCAGTTATCCATGCTGGAAACATAAACACACATATACTATGCACCGAAAAGGAGTGTTTAGGTGATTTTTCAACACATCTAGTGATCTTGACTTGTATAAAGGAAAGCCAGATGTTTTGTTCACATGAAGCCAGGCCTGGGAACATGCTATTTCAGGACAGACATTTTAAATACCACTTTTACGCACACGTCGGGTGGTGGTTGTTTCTTTTTCTTTTTAAAGTGCAGAAATACTCAAATGTACATTGAAACTTTTAAACCACTTAGCTTAATGCTTAACCACTTTAATGCTTTCTTTATTCACTGCAGGTTTTGCTCTTGAAGCAGACATCTTAGGAGGTGGGAGATATTTCCTTGTGTTTTTTGAAGAGATTTAGATAAATCTGAGTCTAAGCATGAAGAGCCAGTACAGATTAAATTGGTGCTTCCTATATCTTCAATAAAAGCAAGAATTTTCTGGAGCATCTTAGCCACGAAGGCCAAACTGTTAGAAACCAAAGAAATTCCAAGTAGGAAGAAAAAAGATACACACTCATATCAGCAAAATGAATCCCCCCCACACACCTTGTTCACTCAGCCTGCAGCAACTACAAACTACCTCATGTTTGCCACCGGTCATAACACCCACACAATTACTGCAGGTCCCCTGCAGTACGGTAGCTAATGAGGTGCTGATAATGTATGTTCAGAAAGTACCACCTCATTGAATGTGAGATTTCAGGTCCTCCTGCACTGAAAACACCTGCGGGGGAAAGGTGGCTGCCGAGGGCACAGGGCCACAGCTCTGCCGCCTGCTTTTGGGCATCCCCTTGGCCTCCAGTTTTTGCACGGCACTGCAACTGCAGCTCAGTTGGGCAGAAGTTGCCTAACATTTCCCAGGCCTGAGTCCTCAGTGAATTATTATAGATATTTTTGAGGTGCAAACATAAAGCTTCCTCTCTGCTAATTGCAAATTATTTAGCTTTTTGGCAGATTGTTGCTGCGAAAACAGGCTTACATTACATTAGCAGTAGAGTAAATAGTGCTGAGAAGGCAGGCGTGTTACCCTGAAAAAATAACATGTTATTCAACTATCGGTGTGACTGAAATGTTGTTTAACTTCAGCACTTTCTTGTTTTAATTAAACATGCCCCTTTCTTTCTTTCACAAAGAGAATGTCAGCTAAGAAGTATAATGATAAAAAAAAAATTAATTATTCAGATTTGCTGAGGACAAAGAAAGATTTCTTTCTCAGTCAATTTACAGTGAGTCAGTCTGCCAGGGCCAAGAATTAGCACTAAGTGAAAAGAAACCCAAGTGGGTAATTAACAGCAGCAACAGCAACACCAGAGATGTGAGCTCAAAACACCAGAAACATAAACGTTCTTCAGGTGCTGCCTTTGTTCAGACTGGCTGGAAAACGAGAGCAGTGCGYTTTTTCTTCAGAAACTCAAAGTGAACCATTTACCCTTGCCACATAACTCACTCCAACCTTACTCTCAAGTCTTAATCTTAGACACACAACTTCACAATCAAAATTGTAATTGCATGATGTTGTTGAGAAATAGGTAATTAGATATAACGTGGTATGTACAATAGGTAATTAGATAACGTGCCAAAATCAGTGCCATATTTGGGAAGAAGGCATCAGCCTGGTAAAATTTTCACTGGTAGAATTTTATTCTCATTACTTACTATTTTATTCCTATTTTCCTCGCTGTTCATTATCAGGGTATTAGATGTTCATTTCATTGTGGGATCCAAGAAGTCATGCTAAGGCTGACAGAGCTAAATTTCAGCTCAAAACCCACAGGAATGACACTTTGTAGGTAAAGTAAGCCAGAATCAAAGACATAACATAAGAAACTGATAGCCTTATTTTGATCATGGTAAAATACAGACTGAACACTGATGTGGAGAACTCTGATGCTTGAATAGCCTGAAATTACCTAAAGTATTCTGCAGCCCATCCTAGTACAATAGCAGATTTTTGAGAAGAGCTTCTGTTTCTTGAAATTTAAGTTTCTTTGTGCATATGAAGTTACCCCTACAAATCATATCGGAAATATATTTAAAACCAGCCATACTTGTGAGTGATTCGTTTTACACTGACACAGATATATCAGTAATGCTTATTTTTAAAGATAAACTATAATAATTAACAAAAAAAAATACACTGCACAAATAAAGCCATATGCGACATATAATAAACTAGGTTAGAAAAGGTCAGATGATAACAAATCCTGAATATATGCCAAAACCTCCAAATACTCATTCAGATATTAATTGGGTACTTCACACAGAAGAGCCTTGGCTCTTGGCCATTACACTTGACAGTACAAACTTGGTAACTCAAAGTGAGTGTTTTTTGAGGGTCAGATGGTTACTGCTTTGGTTCCCTTCCCGCTTCTGTCACAAGCAGCCAGTCCTACTGCAGACAGAGACCAGAGCCACATCCGTGGCTCTTCCTGGCTCCACCAGCATCTGGTCATGCTTAGCTGGCAGCCACCTTGTGAATCAAGTGACTTCTGTCAGCCCTTTCAAGAAATGCAGAAGCTGGAGATTAGGAAGGGAAGGCAGCCTTTTGTATCCCTCCTGGTGCTAAGGATCCCTCCTGGAGTAAGGCAGAACCTGGCTTTCCAGTAAATACTCTTTTAAACATGGTTTTGCTTTCACCAAAAGTTGCCAAAGTAATACTTGCTTGCACAGCATTCAGAGTAAGATACGATCTTACCATTAATCACCTCATTTAAAATGGAAAGTATTCTCCTTATGTGCTTGAGGATTTTGCCTTGGCTGGGGTTAACCCATAGGTCTCCCGCTAGCATTTTCTGCTCAATTAGTTCTTTCAAAGGGATTATTGAACCTACACAGATATTGTGTAATCTAGCTTAAATCAGGAAATAGTATAATGAGAAGCAGTTACATGTGGAAGGGAGGTCAAAAAAAGCAGCAACAGGAACTCAGAAAATATGAGGATATAAATAAAAGGACAGGTGCTATCTTCAGTCATGTAATGTGATGGGGACTCAGTAATTGATCTAAAAATAGAGGAGACTAGAAAACATTCTGAAAAGCGCAGTAGAGGCTATAACCTCAGCTGGTGTAATTCAACGTACTTCCACAGAAATGAGTACAGAAGTGAATCACTACAGCAGAATAATAAGAACTTACATATTTATAGAAGAAGTGGCAAAAATAGCACTTGTCAGAAAACATTACTCAAAGCTCAAGAAAAATGCTTATCGAACTAGACCACATTCTGCGAACAGAGCTGTGATTACTATATTATGCTTACAGTAAAGGCAGGCGATGCATAGACTAGGTTAATTTTAAATACAAGTTAAGCAAGAAACATTTGGTAACTATGATACAGATGGTAACAATCCTAAAAAAGAAGGGATCATGTTTATATTTTCCTCCATGGCAGTATTTTTGGAATGACAATGGCTAAATCAGAACAAATACTTAAGTGGATCATGCTCAGCTGGAGATATATCTGATCAGATTTCAAACCTTGCCAGTTTTGCCTTGGATATAATTATCTCAGGCTCTGGAGAATTACTGAAGGAATTTTACTTATCAGAGGCAACTGGTGATTTTAAAGGATGGGCATTTCCCCATCAGTCTATGGACAAAAGGACACCAAAAGGCTAAGATTGCCTCAGACAACTTTTAAACCTGAATTTTAGCTTTCTTGCTTTGAAGTGAGATATAGATCTCCATTTTTCCCTGTTTCAAAACAGCCCTGCTCAGCTTGTTCTGGATCCCATCCTGAGCAATTTCTCTGTTGAGAAACCTTGAGACACAGAATAGATGAGGAAATGGTACTTTTCTCTTTGGTTGATTTTTTTCACTTGCATAAAAAACTTCCATAAAGTTGGAGAAATTCTGCTCCAAGAGGAGTAAACAGGAGGAGAAGCATGCTTTCTGGCTGGTATCATGCAGGCCAAGAATACTGCTAAATCTGTGCTTTAATCACTGACATTTTATGCAACCGTCTATAATTAAAAGCAGAGTTTTCACCCAAAATGTATCTTATGTAAGCAACATATGTGTTGTGCAATTGAGCTTAACTGTTCCTATCCACTGAAGGAGCTACTTCATTCCTGGAGAGCTGAGAGTGGACTGTTTCCTTACAATGCTGCCGTGCTTCAGGAAGCCAAGCTCAGCATTACCATTGCCACGGTCATAAAGACTGAGCGTGTTACCCTTGTTGTTGTAAATTAGTGTAGCGCTGTGAACTTTCACAGTACTGCACAGATTTAAGCCTACTGAGACTGTGACTCCCATTTAAGCAGGACCATTTGACTGCTGAGACTTCACGCAGCACCAGGATAATTGCATCCAGAGGTGGTTTTCTCCCACAGTAGCTAAATGCAAAGMCCTGTAGCGGAGCCAGCTCCTTAGATGCATTGCTGGGTCATTGCATCCATTTTGCACATTCATGGGTGAGCAGCCTTGTATGAACCATTTCAGAATGGTGTACTTTAATACAACGGAGCAATGATAAATGGTAGAAAGTGCTCTATTTTCTGTTTCAATACGGCTAAGGAATAATTTGATAGTACAAAAATCACACTGTTTAATTGAAACCTTTAATAGCTTTGAAAATATGTTTATTCACAAAATAGAGTTCCAGCCTTCCCAAAGTTCAATGAAAGCCATACGAGCATATTATTTCTTTGAGGACTAGCACAGCCAGAAAGTGTTATGGAAGTGTTATGGTTATTGGCTTTAAATGGCAGCCAACAAATTTTAAACCAGCTAAACCAAGAGCTTTGATTCACTATGCTTGATTTCCAGCTGAATAGGCTAAAATGGAATAAAACTAATATATATGCCTCAAGGTTACAAGATAATTTTTCAATAGAGCAGTAAAGTAACATACACAGTTTTCTTCAAACAGAGGAGCAAAAAAAAAAAAAGCAGGAAAATTTCAACACTACTTGGAGCTGTTTGCAAAATATCAACAACTTCTCCAGAAAAAAAAGCCAATTATTTTTACATCATTTTGAACCAGCTCCCCTCAAATGCTTAGAAATCTCTTTTAAGAGCCAAGCAGAGAGTCGGCACCAACTTGAATTCTGTGCTGCAACATCATGAAACACAGTGCAGTAGGATAATATAATAATAACCCTTCTTGTTCTCTTAATATTTTCCCCTTGGTTTGTTTTGCCCAGAAATGTCCTAGAAATTTTTTTTCATTATTTCCTTTTTGCCTGAAATACTGATCTGTTGCTGATCTGATCTGTGAACCAACTACCTTATCCTCCAACAAATGTGTCATCAGCTGTCACTGCAAAGCTCACAGGATGGTGCAAAGTGCTACTAAGAAGTCTGACAAGCAGCGAAAATGTATTGATGGTTTGATTATTTATATTTAATCATTTTGGAAATATCTGAAACCATGCAACTAGTCACACACTGTGTCACTACTTTTCTTTTATTACATCCTATTAATGTAGACTTTGTTCAAGTCTTTTCTAGAGTGAGCCTGTACATACATACATGAGTATACTCTGCCTCCTGTGCACAAGAGTCTTCTTGTTCCTCACTGGAAACTCTGCTATTAACCTTGCAAGTGGTCATGAGAAGTGTGCTCAGGATCATGCAGTGGCACAGAAATGCTAAGGAAGCCTCACTGTGTGTTTATACTCTCCCAGAAGAGACAGGGGTGTCTGGGGCTCTGCAGTAATACAAATTGCAGACCAAGTCTGCAGCAATGCAAGATCTGATTAGCAAATCTGTGCAAACTTGTTTGGTTAATAATAGGCAAACTTTTTCTGACCATTTAGTGAAAAACATCACAATTGGATTGTTTGAAATCCCACTTATTACATATTTACCAGTCTGTGTGTTCTCCATTTTGACAGAAAACCTTATCTTAAATGTTGACATTGGCCTAGAACAAGATTATCTAGCAAAGTGGCCAGTGGAGTTGGGGATGTTTTGAGGCAGGCTCTTAAAACAAGCAGCTGATTAGTAACCAGTGTTCTCCGCTGCAGATATCAATATTAGGAGGATGATGAATACTATTTGTTCTCAAAAGTTGAAAACACTGCATGCATTTAACCTGCAACAGCATTGTTTTAGCTGTCATAATATAAAGCCCCTGGCAAGGTACGTGGGAGGAGCTGACATGTTTTTGTAGGCCAACTGACATAACTGGGAGAAAAACAAACAAGCAAGTATTTTTTGCAGTTTCTGCAATTTGCAAGAGCTTGTCTGTTGGGTTCCCCCCCCCCCCCCCGCCTTTTTTCTCAGCTATATCCACAAGTCTAAGAAAAGACAGTACCTTTTCACTTTTATAACAGGCACATTAACAGGGGAGAGAAAGTGCAAATGCGCTTGAGGACTTAGAGAAATGTAAGATCTTTGATAATTTAATTCAAAACCAACCAACCAAACAGAAATCCTTGTGTGAACTTTAGTGTTCTTTTATGGTAGATAGAGATGATCAGGACAAGCGTACCACGCTCCCCTTTATATAAAGTTTTGCACTTGCTTTGCCCAGTGGCATACCCGTAACCAGCAGTGGAACATCTTAGCAGATGTTCCCAACATTGACAGATCTTAGGTGAGAGAAAATGGTTTAGACAGCTGGGTACATTAGGGGACCACATAAAACACAGWTTATCTTAATCCTAAAATTCTGCCACAGAGTGTGCTTTTTATGCTAGTCTCTCTTCAGGTTTTCTGTTGTTTCCCCAACCTCTTTCCCAGGATAACTGCAAAACCAAGAGAGGAAGGTGAACTCAGAGACTCACACACCACGTAACAAGCCGCAGAAGTTTGTCTCTGAGCAAACAAGCCATTCTGTCGTCAGCTTCTTTTGAAGAGCTTGCAGATGCACAAATTGATCTTCGTGCTGAATTCAATGAGCAAAATGGAAGCACTTCAGTATGTCACATATTTCTAAAGCTAGACTTTCCTGGCCAGCTGGTTAATACATACTCCATTAGGATATGATGTCTGACACCAAGACCTTTAGTTGTAATGAGTGGCCAAGCATTCAGATACTCTGAGCCCTTAATCCTCATTCGAATCACTGAAGTAAATGTAGTTTTCCCCTGGAGACAGTCCTAGAAAACATGATATAAAAGCAGTGTCCTCTCTTTAAAAGTGGACATTAGCAAGCTGCATGCATTTTAGAGGAGTTCTTTAGGTCTTGTTCTCACAACGCCGGAGCCCCTCTAACCACATGCACAAGAGGTATAGTTAACACATTGCATTTAGAAAACAATGTCCTCAAAACATGCAACTCCTTTTCCAAAAGCACTTCCTCTCATTATGGGTCTGGCATGAATGGGGACGATGAACTGTTTTGCAGAGCTTGGATTTGCATGTATCTGCAGAGCAACCCCCTGCCCTTAGACCCTACTGGTGCTTGTCTTTGCTCTCTATTGATCCAGACGACCGAATCTTGCCTTCAGCAACTGTCAGGAAGAAACAAAGCAAAGTGAAGAGAGAAGAAACATTTGTCACAAACAGCCCCACACCTGGGGGTGATCTGGGAGATGAACTGGGTGAGCACATACCAGCCTCATGCATGGTGGGGAAGGTTCAGGGCATGGAGGCAGGAGCAGCGTCAACTCTTGCTGATGACCATGTTGACAACCCACCGCACTGGCTGAGAGAGCCCAGCCCACACCTTGCCCTTGCCCCAGCTGGAGCTAGAAAGAGCAGCTCCTATTTGCTCGATTCCCACCCTGCTGGCAGCAGTATCCCCATAGACCCTCATTCAGCATCTCTGAGAACCATAGCTCGGCACACCAAGAAGGGGTCCTGGGCTTGGCTTCACTCTCCCAGGCTGCCCTGCACTTTTGAAATGAAGAATTGTTTTTATTATTTTCAAGAAAGATGCTTTGATTATTGTCTTTTAGGCATTTCTAAACTTAGGGTCTTCATTAAGAAGATGCTAAAGGAGCCTTGTTCTTTAAGACAAGTTTTTAATCCCCCTGACTTCCAAAACAGTCTGAATAATCCAGCTCTAAGTCTCCTCATTAAGGCCAGATTTATAAAATCTCAATCAGACTTTTGCTTGAGGTTTTGTAAATCTGGTCCTAATACAGATACTTGGAGCTGGAACACAGACCAGCCTGAAACTTTGGGGATTTAAAAGAAATTAAAGCAGCAGATAAAATCCATGCACCAAATATTCCTTCCATTGTAGCTGACATGAGAGAACGTATATATTTTGTATGGAGCTTGTCTTCCCCATCTATTTGGTGGCTAAATTACAGCTGCTGGGTGAAGGACAGATGAAGAGAATAAAGCTAAAGCCTTCTTGATTTTTTACTTTAGACCTATCTGAAAAATCTTGAGTTTAGTCTTTCAAACTTCCAAACCTTGATAAAGGATGCATTAAGGATGTTTATTCTGAGTTCTTGCATCTCCACCAAGAAGCAAAATTGTTATTAAAGACTTTAAGTTCTCTTTTATCTGATGTTAATGAGCCACTGAAAAAACATTGCATGCKAGTAGAGTTTGAGGTAGTCTGACTTAAAAAACCTTTTCCTGTATCTTATTAAACATAGCCTCATTTGGCTGTGACAATTCACCACTTCGTTATTTCTCCAGTCACTGTAAAATTTTGCAGCCCTGCTAGGACTTCAATTTCAAAAGTGAAAAACAAGCAAGGGGGAAGAAATAAAACCAAACTATCTGTTTTCTGAACACCTTCCCAGGCATCCTCCATACATCTTTTCCTTCACAGGTGACCTTTACCAAGGTATATTTGTCTAAAAGTTGAGCAACACTCCTGTATTTCATCTGGAGTTTCTCAGCCTTTGTTGATATCAAGCACCCGAGCAGACAGGTCTCCCATCCATACCATTCACATCTAAGAATGATGAGGTCCTAGAAGAGGCCGGCAGCAGGCAAAAAGGGTTTACATTTACAGTACTCGACTATATTTCACGGAATTATAGTGATAACAGCGCCAGAGAAATTCTCATTTCCTTGACAATGATAAGGATCTTAGGTAGAGACAGCAACGGTATCTAAAACAAGTTATATATGCCTGCAAAACAAGGTTATTTTTAAATGCAGGATGCCTGCTTGCAAACTATTCCTCTGTAAATTCCTCATAGAAGCAAGGGATATAATACTAGCATTATAACCACTAGAGTTAATGAACCCCTGGTTCAAAAGTACAGTTTTTAAGTTAAGACAAAGCCTGATACTGGTATTTTAAAAGTTGTTTAATTTTTTTAAGTCTTGTTGGATGAGGGATGTACCTCCAAACTGGTAGGGAGGTATGTTTTGAGTCAACCAAAGAACATTTTTGTGGTTTAGCATGAAAGGTACAGCATCTCACAAGTTCAGTTTTATGAACTTGCTAATCAGACCCTGTTCACTGGCAAACAATTAATCTGACATGAAAAAAGTTCAGGGAAGATTTAGCTACAGCAACATGCTAGGAATTGGTGGAAGGGTAAGAAACTTGGAGAAAAATATCAGAAAATATGGTTCAGTTACATGTCATTTTGCACTCACACGATACCACTCACCTTGCCATGTATGTGTATGTATTCACACACAGAGAGACAATTATATATATATGTATATTTGGGTGGGCTAATTGCTCCACTGTCAACTTTCCAGAGGATAAATAATTAGCAAAACTAACATGGTCATAATAGGCCTTCTGAACACACACAGGCTTCTTGCTTCTTCTGCCTCCATGTCGTGGTGGTATACTAGCATGTTCTTACAAGAAGAAGGAGCAGAGACTCAAGTCTTCACCTGTCCCTGGTACTTTCTACTCTCAGAACTGCTCTTTCTTAGCCCTGCTTTACTGCCCTTGCAGTGCAGCAATGACATTTTTAGTATTGTACCAGATAATTGTAAGCAAAAAACAAAGTCATATTGGCCTTCCCAGGCTTTGGGCTGAGAGCCAGGAGTGCTGCTACCTTTAAGGTGGGAAAGGAGTTCATGTAGATGCTCCTTGTCCTTCTACGCACTGGTGAAAGAATATGACCTTTTCAAAATTCACTGAAGATCATAATTAAAATTAGATTCTCTTTGATACCTACAAAGCCTTGAAGCTCTCATTATTTGAGTGCTATTCTTCTTGATCTACTTAGCCCTGACAGCTTAAGTCAATGCTGAAAGAAACTCGTGCCAACCCAAACCCCAGTATCTTTTTCTCTGATAGGAACCCCTAGGCAGAACCGAAATAGGAACAACAAGCGCCTTTAAACTAGACAGGCCAAATATTCCCCCTGAATTACCATGGGTTTCTTTCCCTCATGCTCAGTGAGGATGCTGGCAGTTAAAAATGCTTTCTGCAAGAGGACCTTCACTGTGATAAATGAGAACAGCTCCTTTGATTTTAATGGCATTACATTAAACTACTGCAAGTAAGGATCTGACCCTCTACACTTTTGGATTTCACCAAGGAAGGCATTAGAGCAGGGTAGGTGGTCTCCCAGCTTATGAATCTTTAAAAAGACAGACAAAGCAGGGAGAAGCATGCAAGGAGTGACTTGATTTAGATAGCCTGCTCCCTTTTTCACTACATCTTCCCTGCATTTCAAAAGACACGTACAGCTGATTTAAATGCCCTTCTGTGGGAAAGCAGAGCATGGACATTATTTACAATTCACTGCCTGAAAAGAAAAATATTTTTCCTCTTCAGAGTTGATGAGGGCTGGGGAGGAAAGAGTCAAGCATCAGGCGAGCTGCTGGGGTGGCAATGTGGCAGCGGCTGATCAACTCAGGAGCCACCACAGCGGTTGGTACTTTGTCTCCCCCATCCTGCTTGTTGGGAACCAGCCTCACAGCAGGAGCAGGGCCAGCGGTGGGATGCCTCCTACCAACCCAGGTCCCCATTCCAGGGAAGCCTCAGAGGCTGCAGCTGGCAAGGGAGAAACACTCTGGCCAGGCTGGGTGGGGCTGGGCAACTGATCTCCTCATCAGGAGCATGAGCATCCTAACACCCCYCTCCCAGCTAAGCCTTGCTCCCAAACAGCCTTTCTGGAGCGGGAAGCAGCAGCAATGGTGTTATGGGAGGCAGAAAACAAGTCGTGGTGTCAGTAAGGGTCATGGTGACTGAACGGGGGAATTCCCTCTGCATCCCCCTCTCCTTCCCCAGCAGCTCCCTGAATGAATGAATATCGCTATGCAGCGTATCCTCTCCAGGTAGTCATCTTACCTCAGCCTCTCCCACCCCATCCTTCCCTCTCGGCAGAGAGCTCAGGGCTTCTCCCATATACAGACTACCAGGTTTCTGGGTTTTACTGGCTCTTCCAGGCATTCCCGTAAGCCCTTGCTTCAGATCAGGACCTCCTTCATCCACCCCAGCTACTCCTTTCTCCCTGGGAGCACAAGGAGCAGATTTCCACCACCCCTTGCTCTGCCCCRCTGCCACTGAAGGACATGGAGAACCCTGCCGAGTGTAGCTGTCAGGCGAACAAGGTGTTTTGCTCAGAGGCAGGCGCCCTGCAGTCGGGCAGGGATGCACTGAGAACTTGGCTGACTCCTTGCCTTGGGGATGTGGCCTCAGACAAAAGCAACCTGGCAGGCTCTGATGTGACATATAACATGCAGTAATTAAGTGCTTCTGCATTATGGCAGTGATAAGTAACGATTTAATTACTGTGCCTTCATTTTTACAGAAAAGGTTCCAGTATTAGGCCAGCAAGAGAACAGAAAACAAAATAATCACAAACTTTTTATATCAATACCGGAATAGCACATGATCATGGCRAGCACCCTCTGACCCTCTCCCACCCACTCTCCAACAAGCCTGTGGATAGCTCCCCAGGGATGTTGCTGCCGTCCAAGCCCATCATCTGTATACGCACTAACCCACAACGTCGGGCATATAAATTCCTGCTCTCCTACCAGCAAGACCTAGCCGAGTCGAATGTTACTGCACCCATGCAAGTGCACACACACGCATGGGGACAGGAGGCTGGGACAGMTGAAGTCCGTGTGTCATGAACCAATGTGGTTTTCCACAAGGGATGAGAACTGGTGTTTCAAACTAAGTTCATCAGAAACAGCTTCATCAGGCCTGCAGTGAGGGATGCCATCTGCTCACTCTCCAAATCTTCAGCCAGACCATGTAGTACCTTTCGCTGGCATCGTCTCAATTTGTACTGAAGAGTTGGTTCTCCGTTGTGCTTAATCCAACACCTGGCAGCAGAAGGAGCACATTCGTCAGACACCCAATACTGCGCTCACGAAATGTTAGCAGTCGTCACCCATACGCCTCTACCAGCTAAAACTGATTGCCATACCTATAGTCATCACCATGCTATGTCAAAACAAATCTACTGGCATCAGAAGGAAAAGCATTTCAACACTGATTAAAGACTTGCCTGCAGGATTTTCCAAATGCAAAGCCTATTCAATCATTGAATTTCTGTGGGTTTTCAGGAAAAGCAGCTCAGCTCTGAATGACTCACCCTTCTCAGCCCAAACCATTTGTTCTCTGTGCTAAGTACGGCATCTATTTATTCAGGCAGTCAGGGGCCAGGCATGAAATGTGTGTCATGTCTCCTCAGGTCCACAATTAAGTACTGTCGTGTTTTTAATTGAGGTAGTTTCCATGGAAGACCTTTCCTCCACCCCCTCAGGAGAGCTTGAAAATTTAGAGCTTGTTCCTTCCAAGACAACTTTCTGCTCACCTCCACAGTGGTGCTCACGGAGGACACAATGGTGCAGAACAGCAGTAATTGTGGAAGAATACTGGAATACAAGCATTTAAACAATAATGGTGGTTATTTTCCAGAAGCCTTCTGACTCCAGCAATTTTGCTATAAAGTAACTTCGTGGGTGATGCTGGCTGAACAGAGACCCATTACTGGAAGCTAGTAACATGCAGTCAACCCGCTTTAAGTGGGTTTTTTTACACTGAAGAAGCCTGCATTCRTACACACACACTTACAGATTCCAGAGAGGTCTATGTACCGCCAAATAYAAAAAGACACCATCTGTCTTTTATCATATAAACAATAAAAAGTTAAGACAATTGTCATTGCTGTTTGCCACCAGCAGAAGGAAAGGCTAGTTCCTCATTGCCACTCCAGAAGTCTGAGGGTGCACCACTGCAGAGCTGTGTGATGCTATTATTTAGAGGTTAAACCCATATTAACCCCTTCAGTACACAAGCAATTGCCGGAACAGTCACTCGGTTCACCCCGTATTAATGAGACATTTATTGCAGAAATGCTGATGCTACGTCAACGGCAAAACTTCTGTTTTACATAGAGCCCAAAGTGCATTCCTGGACTTGGGAAGGAAGTCTGCTAACAAAGAAAGCACAAATTCAAGTTCAGCCAGGAATTTTGGTACATCACAATGTGAGAACCCAAGATAGAGATTGATTTTCTTTTATTATCTAAAAATGAATTATTTTCAGCATTACAATTTGCATCTAGTATGATGCTTCCAACTACAGTTTCAGGGTTGCCACAGTTTTGGAAGAGAAATAAATGTTTCAAGGTACTGCAGAGCTTGTCTTTTGAAAGAATACCTTTATACATTACCCAGCCCTTCCAAACAGATAGTCTGTGTTTTTCTACTTCAGAACTTCAGAATAAAATACAGTAAATTCCACTTTGTTCATTTATTGATCAGCCAACTTTTTAAAAACTTGTGTATACACATCATATCTAATTTTCTTTGTAAAAACCCCTAGTATATTAATCAGTTCACGGATCTTGTAAAAACCATGAGAAAAGACCAAATCTATGCCCACCCAGGTACATATTTCCCAGTGAGGTCTACCATTCATAGCAATAGGAAATAATTTTTGATAAATGAAAACAAGCTTGCTGAAGATTCAATATGAAGAGCTATGAAGGTTATTCAACCACAAAGGTAATATTAAACAAGAGACTAAAGAGAGGGGAAAAAAATTTAACATTTTGAGTATAGCTGTGATGTGGTTAGACACCCCCTTCTTGAAAATCAAACTGGCTATGCTGGTGTTTTTCAGTTTATAGTACTGGAGAGTTTGATGTCCCAAAACTAACCTGTGTCATTCAGTAGAAAAGTAGCCATGAATTTGGCTTACTCAGATAGTTCGGCTTCGTCAACATGTCAGGATGCCCAGTCACAAAAAGAAAAAAAAAGCACCCTATGGTTTTAAGGGACGAGCTGTCTGGGATCCTGAGCTGTGGTCTATCTGCTACTGGTGGTAACTGAGTCACTTCAGGAGGGTTCACAGATGTCATCCAAATAGCAGTTTCCCTCCTTTTACATACGGCCTAAAACAACGTGGCTGCCAGTGCTGAGGTGGGACTCTGAGCAAACTGCTCTCAGGGTGGCATTTCCCARGTACGGCGTTTCCCAAAGCTCTCGTCCTTACTGACTGCACGAAGAAAGAGCTAAGAGGTTTTGCGTTCTGTAATAGCAACCAGTCCCGTAACTGCTGAAACAGGGTACCAAAAASGTGTGTTGGTTGCCTCATATACAGCCGCTTTAAGAATATAAAAGCCAGCGTCTACCTGAGAATCTGAAATCTCTCTAGCATTACCTTAATTCAACAACAACTCTTTTCCTTCGCCACTAAATTTAATTAACAGGTATAGAAATATTATCTAGAGAGCTTATCTGTTGCAGTCACAGTTTTTTTCAGCCAACTCGATATGCCTCGGTATTCTCTGTTGCCGAGAACCCCATTTATAAGAAACTTTGCTGAAAGCGAATGTTAATCTGGCTTAGGTACAGAAATAAAAAATTGGTAAGCCATAAAATGCAATGTTGAGCACAAAGCTAATCCTCAAAGGAAGAAACAAGAATAGGTTGTGCTAGGGCTTTTTTTTTTCTCCTTTTTGTCCAGCTTTGATTTATGAAGAGGACCTGAAAGTTCTGGAGGCTGCTTTTCCTTTCCAATTTTTTCCTTGCCTTTTTACATTAAAAACTTTCAGAGCACATCTGAAAGAGCATGGTCTCATAGCCACACCTATGTAAGGAAAATGTATAATTTTTAATATATACCTAGATTTTTTTTTGCAGATATGCAGACAGGCATACAAACAGACCTCAGTGCAGATGCGGTTTACCTAATATGTTAAACTTCAATCGCCTTTTAAATATTAGTACTGTCAGGTCAGGTACTACCAGTGTTAGGGCAGATGTGTTTAAAAAGACCTATTTTTCCAAATTAAGATGGAGCTGTGAAAAAGTCTAGTGATCACAAACTCTTTGATTATGAGGCAGAGACTAATAATTGTGAAGGATAAAGACATCTAAACAGACTGTTCAACATATGGACTTTGTTGTTGTTGTTGTTGTTGTTGTTCCCCCCCCCCCAATGCCCAATTTAATCTGCCACTGACAGGCTTTGGAGATTGTTACATTTTATGAAATCTGCTTGCAGACTGCCCCACCAAACCAGCAGGCTGCTCACAATGTGTGTTTGAAACCTCACAGCAGCGTTAAGAATAATACAGATGTTTGAATTCCCAAATACTTAACTGCTTCTCAAGTTTCTCTGCAGTAGGGAAAGCTTACAACCATCTCATTTTTCATTCTGGAGCTTTTGTTGGATTTAGCAGCTGTATTCGGACTCACAACCATCTCAAGAAATCTCCTCCAAGGGGTGTAACTATCTCCTAGGAGAAAAACACAGCCAAACACACGGTAATGCCAAGAACCTACTCATTAACAAGTGCAGAAGAGGAGAACAGATCCAGGGACACTAGCCACATTTGCACATTTTACAAACAGGACTGTTTCTTGTGAGCTAAAAGGCATTACATCATCCACCTAACCATTTTTCTTTCTAGAAAATCGTATTGCTTTCTGTGAGCCAGAAGGAAAACAAAAGGTTGTTCACAAAGGTCTGTAACAGCTTTATATGGTAACCGATGGATTTGACTAAGGATCTCAGAAAGAGGATGAGCTGTGCCAGTGTCACCCCGTTTTCTTTTACGTTGTGTGCAGCTGGTGCTGGGCCGGGGGGGCACTGTGAAAGGCTGAGGATGGAGGTGTATTGGCTCGGAAGCAGTGTGAATCATGGCTTCAAAGCAACAAAGCAATCTGTTTCACGATTAAATAGGGGAAATGAAAGCATCCAAAGGAGTTCCTGTTGTAACCGCGTGTACATGTGTGTACACATACCTGACATGCTCATGCACATGACTAACTGCAGGGAAATACAAGTGAATTTCAGAGATGTATGGATGACCTGCACACATACATACTCATGTATGTATTGGCATGCAAAACCCACCTACTTCATATATTGCCATGGTGTGGCATGTACACTGTGTGTTTAATGCTTGTTGGTTGGTTTCACTCCTCAAATTAACTGACTCAGGCAAACCAAAACTAAAGATGTCAGGGTATTTCCCTGTCATAAGTGGCACTGTGAAGTACTCATACTTTCATTAAGTCATCACACCAGTTTTCACTTGAAGAAACAGACAATGATGAAGGGATTTCTTTGTGAAAAACAAGGCTTTAGCCTTGACTTAATGAAAAACCTATAGGGAAATCCCCATTCTTTTTAGATGAACCACCAGGTGAGCTGTAAGAGTAGTATCAAAGCACCTCGATGTGTCAGGGAAGATCTCTGAGTAACTTTCCCACAGGTCCGCAATGAAAAGCTGTCACTCCTTTAGTTAACACAGTCTTGGCACAACTCAGCACAGAGCGCCTAAACCCTGCCCGGCAGTTAGCGCTGCAATTCAGTGAGGAGATGCCAACAGTTAAATGTGATTTTGCTTTTCCTGGGCTTCATTCCCACTCCATGCATGTGAAACCTCCTCGTCCGCACAACAAATGCCCCCTCCTGCCTCAGAGGGAGGGCAGTGCAGCACGGTTTGCATCCCACCGGATGCATGAAAGCATTGGTGCAATAAAATCAAGCCCACCTTCCCTTCTTCAACAAACACCTGCAGCAGCACCTCAGAGAGAATAAGAGAAGCACAGACTTGTGAGCCTTTCCTAGGGAAACCATCCCTGCTTCCTGGGATGAGCAGGGGCTTTCCTTCTTGAGAATTGTATCTACATCAATGTTAGCAGTGTTAAATAACCTCTGGCAACCTTGACTTCCATGAATTTGTGGAGTCCTACCTTTGAATATGTGTTTTCTTYTCTACAGTATCCTGTACTTTATAATTTAAATGCATTCTCTYTAACAAAAAATGTAAAAAAAAAAMCAAACCCAACACCTGCTGCCTGGTATTCTTTAATCAGAACTGCTCTATTTTCTGTTGCAAGAAAYGGAGATCAGTCCTTCTCAAGTTACCTTTTGTGTACTACTCCAGTTTTTACCACATCTTCTTCTGGCATCTCATCCCCATGCTTGGGGATGTTTGATGTCTTCTCCTACGGAAACAACTTCATATCCTTGATTATCTTATTGCCTTTCTCTACATCTTCTGTAGTTTAGAGACTACAGATCTACTTTTTTGGAGACGAGGAGAACCTGAACTGAATGCATTGTTCCAGATGTGGGTTCATCACAGATTTTATTCAGTGGTTTATCATGCCGTTCCACCACACTGTTTGGCTATTTCCCTCCTAATAACTTCTGGTGTTTGTCATTGAAGAGCTTCCCACTGTGCCTCCAAGATGTTTTTTCCATTTGATTATAGCCAACTTGGAGAATATTCTTGTGTTCATAGCTAAGGATGTGCCATCTGCAGTACATTGCAATTATTCACACCATATCCAACCTTCATTTTATCATCATCTGCTAACCTAGAAATGTGAGAACCTTCTGTATTTCTTCACAGTTAGCTCTAGGTTGGACTGCCCTCAATAACTGTTTGTTATCATCCACAAATGTTACCAGTTCATTATTAACTCCCTTTTCCAGATCACTCAGAAATACGTTGCACAGCATTGGTCCCATCCTGAGATCTTTGGGACACCTTCTCAGAAATGTCAGTAACCATCCTCCTTCAAGAAAACAGACAATTTCTTCTTACTTTTGTTTCTTATCTTTTAACCAGTAACTAAATCGTAGGATCATTTTTCTCCTTCTCACATGCAAGCCTAGTTTCTTTCAGAACATTTGCCCCATCTATCCATAGCACTTCCTTAGCACCCAATTAGCTCTTGGCCCTTGCTAAGATGGAATTCCTGTTTCTGATTTGCTTAGAAAAAAAAGTTCCCATTTGTTTTGGCCATACTACAGCTTTACATCTAACCCCACCAGAATTTACACCCTCTTCTATTTTTCTTTTTCAGATTTCACTCCTACAATTTAAAGACTATGTTTTTAACTCCTGAAATCTCATTTACTCTTGTTTAGCAATGCTAGCTTTTTTCCAGGTGTGGGAGTAGAGGGACACCCTTTTAAAAATTGTTTTAGATTCACTCTGAGACCCCACTGCACATCTAAACATGCTGCAAGACTCCATGATACCTTCAAGCATTTTAGCCTCCAGCTGCTCCTTTTACTTTCCCTTTTTTTGCTTGCTTCCTAACGCCTATGGTTTGCCTCTTTCAAACTGAAAAACACTGCGGTGGATTTTCTGTGTGGCAGTAAACCAGAATTCTCCTCTTTCCTCCCTGGGAAGACCAGAACCCGCACCACCACACTTTCTGTTCGTACTCAGCCCCTGAAAGTTACAGCAATTGCGGTGCAAAATCTTGCTATTGCAGAATTAAAAACATAATGTACATTAATGGTGAAGATATCTGTATCTAATTCTGTACAAAACTGAGAACAGAATAAAAGTATAAAGTATGAGCCTAAATACACACAGCCCAAATGCACCATCACAGATCTTACCCACAGAGCATAACAACACTAGAAAATTAGCAGAAAAAAATCGGCATTAGTTTTAAGGAAAAAAAAAAACAACGTTGAGAGAGTTATCCTTTACCCTTTAGAAACAAAAACTAGTAAGTTTTTTTAAAACATCAGGGTAGTGAAATGAATCACATTTAACCTATTGAGCCCTAGCCCTACTTTTCTTGAAGCATCTTAATGAAAAAAAAAAAATTAAGAATCACTGTGCTATGCATTTCCCTCTTTATTTTCTGTCACATACTCTCTCCTGTGAATATGGAAAAATCTATGTCCTTTCATTGTATTCATAAACTAAGGTATCACAGCTAAAAATATACCAATTTACTCATTTTTGAGCAAAACTGTTTTGGTAAATAAAATAACTCCTTGAAGTACTATGCAATCAAAGTTTGAAGTCAATGGCACGAACTTTTTAAAGGGCAGCATGTTAGGCTTTTCTACAGACAGTAGTTTTGGACAGAAAGGTGTGCAGTAAGCATGGTAAAAACAAATGTCTTCATATGTTAACGGTTTTTATCTTTCTTTTCCATTTCTTTTCAATGAAACAAAGAGATGTAGCTCAAATATTTGAGTTGTCAGGAATACTAGCACTGTCAAGTCCACATAGCTGAGGAACAGTGACTTAATTCATTTTCCTCGTCAGCTAAATTCAGCTTGACAAATTTGCATCTATTGGTTGTCAGAGCATTGCCTTGATTCTCAGATTTTAAACAGAGATTTCAGTACTGGCTTTAGAAGAAGAAAGGAAAAGTTTTGTGAGGAGAGATGTTTGATAGGGAATCAATTAAAGAAAATCCGTAGACCTGGAGAACTGATATGAAACCATCCCTCCAGAGCCTTTCTACAGAGTACTGCTTAACTCGGTTTAAATTGGTTTTGGTCAGGATTGAAACACGTAGAGTCAGAAGCTCAGCTGGGGCAAAACTGTACCAGCTCCAGAACCAGTCTTACGGATCAAGTAATAAAGTGGGAAAATGGAAAAACTAAAGATAAATTATTTATAGTTTTGTCAGTCAGTTTTGGGGAGAGTTTTTTTTTTTTTTCTTAAAATGCTGCTTGAAAGCAAATTTTAAAAACCTGCAAGTATGTTTAAGTGTTTTAAGCCTGTCCAGATTTTTGTAAATGTTGCTGTTTAAATAATTTTGTCCAAATTTTGTGGAGAAATTCCTGCATTTAGTTGTGAATAAACAGCACTGGATTCTTGATTAAGTTAGTACCTCCAGCTCAGTCCCTTCTTTTAGCTAGTCCACCCTGCTTTTTCCGAAAGTAGCATACTAGCTGGGATCCAAAATACCGCTTGGGGAACACAGCAATAGAAACAAGACAAATTTTACCCTGAAGGAGATTTTAAGAGAAATTAGGAGAATTGTTATCAGGAATGAACTTGGCTCAGCCTACACAGAGGCACTACACGTCCTGTTCAGTAGGGCTTGTTATATTGCCAGTACAATATAACATTTTATCTGCTCTCTTCAGATTCACGTGTATTTAGCCCTTCTGCTTTTGGCTCCTGCCRGAGGCCACACAGAGCTCGGGGAGCTGGGGGCGGCACTTTGGCGATATTGGGAAGTTCAGCAAGATGGAGCTTGAAAAAAGGAAGGTATAAAATGCAAACTAGGCAGGATGTGTAATCAACAGCCTCCTCTCTTTAGAAAATAAAATTTTTACTTAATGGGGGATGGGAAGAGGGGAGGCAGAAATATCAGAGAGCAGATATTTTTTGGACAGACTGTGCCCTTTACAAACGTTAACATTCTCTTAATATACCAAAAACTGTTCATCAAGATAAAATAATGCAAATAGCTAAGTCAGTCACAAGAACAGCTACCCAGGCAGGACTCAGCCCACAAAGATGACATAAAAAGTTGACTCCATGCGCATTTAAAAAAACATAGTGTCTTTTTTCCCTGTTCTCTCACCTGCTTTCAAATAAATTTTAGATATTCTTTGAACAGTGTTCTGAAAGAAATAAGGTAAAAAACCCTTGTGCCCTCCAAAATATAGAAGAATATACTTGCAACAGAAATAATGGATAATCTAGTGGGAGAGATGACTCTGGAGTTTTCTTAATTTTTTTAAGGCTGTCCTTTAACACTTGTTTCTGCAAAGCACCATCTTACACATTTTTTAATCCACACTTTGCAATCCGTATTCCAATGTCAGTTAGACTGGATCTATAGGGACCCACAGACAAATATCATTTTATTATGGTAATAAAGGACAAGAATACATTCTTGTGAATTTGTTCCCTTTGAAAACTTTATCTATGAAAAGAGAAAACCATCATGTTTTTAAAGACAGCAGAGCTTTAAAATATCCATWTCATATTCAAGGCTGAGTTTAACTGCATGGGCTTTATATTTTCCTAAGCATTTATCCATAAAATCATACAAAAATATTTTCTAACACACAATAGAATATGCCCAGCCTATATATTCACTTATTTCATTCAGCTTTTTAAAAAAGGCTGCACCCTAAAAAATAAAGCCACTTTTGGTTACGAACCCATATACAGATTAAAAAGACTAATTTTATTTAACTTTTTTTTTCCCTCCATCACCAATGGTAGTCTAGTTTGAACAGTACACTAAGTTTGCTCTTGCTTTCTCGCTGTCCTCCCCAGTGATGGGGACACTTGCCTGAAGCTCGTGGGAGGCAGTAAGTGGGCGTAAGATGAAAACCCACCACACTTCCCCACTTACCTCTCTTCGATGTCCTGCAATGCAGCTCCTTCATGTTGGCTCCTCCYCAGTGCTGCCGAAATGCCCTCCAGGTCTTACCCAAGCTTAGGTCCCTTACACCTGGAGTCAGGGCACTCTGCTCTCCCCACGCTGCACCCCTCTCCCATCATGGCAAGCAGCCCCAAAAATGGGCTACCATTCACCAGCTCTTCACCTTGCACCCCAGGGAGAGAAGTGCCCTTCGGGGACTCTCCGCTCCTGGACCTCTCACAGCCCACTTTGTCATTGCTCCTCTCTTCTACCTCACGAGCACTCATCAAACCAAGTATGCTCTGGCAATGGACAGGTTTCTGATCAATAAATTACTCTGTTTTACATGGTTTAAATTTAAGCTTTTATTTGGTTTTTAAATTAAAAAAATAAATTTCATTATTAAATAGTGGAATGGGTCTAAACTAATGTTTACATATTAATTCACTTGCTTTAGGATACCACCAGAGAAATAATTAAAGTATACCACCCGGACAAAACTTTCTGTTAGAAAGCTCAACAGTGGCGTAATTCAGCTAAACAGAAAAAAAACCCAAAAGTCTTAATGTTTACAATGAATGTTAGAAGTAAACCTCTGGTTTTAGTGTCATCCAAATCTAGTTTCCATCACAAAGGCAGTCATTGTATTCAGAATACTATACCACAGTGCTAATGTCATCGGCTTCGTCTGGTTTCTTTTGCCTGCTTGGCAGGGATTTCAAGTACTCAAGGTGCCTCCTTGCATCCTCCTGATTTTGCCGGACGTAATAAACCACATATGAGATCACCATGGTGAACCAGCCAAACATGGTGACCAGCATGGCGTAATCGGTAGTCTTTTTAGGAAGGTTGCAGAGGTCAGCATCGTTGGCAGCATTGAGGAACGGTCTCCCCGCGTGTTCATCCAGCACAGAAGTCTTGCAGATGACGTTGTTGGCTGTCTCGTGGTTGGAGGCCATGCTCCTCAACACCTGCTGCAGCGTGCAGTCACAGTGCCAGGGATTGTTTGCAATTCTGGCTCTGGCCTTTAAGTTGTTGAAAGCATTTTTGTGCACACTTTGAATCCGGTTGTCGGACAAATCCAGAGTCTGCAAGGTTTCTGCCACCCCTTTAAAGGCATGTTCATCTATAAACTCAATCCCGTTTTTTGATAAATTGAGGACTCTCAGTTGGTGCAAGTCCTTAAAAATTTCGTTGGGGATAGATGTTATCTGATTGGAGTCCAAATAAAGCAAGACTGTTTCTGGAGGAAGATCTCTGGGTATTTCCTTGAGGTTTGCATTGCTACAGCTGACGTTCAGACCTCCGGAGTGAGAACAGAGGCAGCCTTTCGGGCACATACTGGCAGAATGAAAGCACAGTATCATGAGGACAAAACTTTGTAAGAGCAGACACATGGAGAGGGAACGAGTTAACCACAGGTCTACCAAATGCATGCTGGGGTGTCAGCATAATCACACGACCATTTCTCATTCAGCCAACAGTGGTGGGAAAAGGATCGGCAAAGCTGAAACGTGGCTTCATTTTCTTCGGTGGGATTAGTAAAAATGGACTAATGTGTGGGCTTCCTCATGGTCAATACTCTTCTTAGAAGCACACCTACAGAGAGGAAGGAAAACAAGTTCCTTATACCATAAACTCCAATCCGAATTTTGTTTTCATTAAAAAAAAAAAAAAAAAGAAATAAAATGAAGTCAACATGAAGTGCAACACTAAATAAATGATCTATTATCCTATCAGTGCACCAGAGGATTTATTTAGGTAACTCCTATTAGCATTAATCTGAGTTTAGTACATAAATGCCCAGTACATTTTTAAGAGGATAGACTACACTTACTACAAATTGCACGGGTTTAGGCTTTAATACTTATTAGAGGAGGCACTGGTTTGTTTTTATCACAGACTTTTCTAAAACAGCTAAAAACTAAATTACATTTTCCCTTGCTAAAGTAGAAGATGCATTAATAGGAGCTAAGAGTCAGATCTCCAGCAACAGTGACAGGTATGTGAGGAATTTGTGGTGGTTAATGTGAACTTATCTCAAAATAATTTATGCTATTTTAAGACCAAATCAAAGTACTTCAGCAAGGAAATATTTTTACTGTATCAAGAAACAAAAATTAAGTAAACCAGATGATGCTGCAAGACACCACAAACATCCACCATCTCCTTGTTTGTCTCCCCCTCCTTCTCTTCTGCTTTTGACTGCTGGATTTCCTGAACCTCCCAGCATTTTGTGAGACACTGCTGTGAGACCCACAGAAATAATTTCTACTTCCAGTTTTCTTGAAAATTTTCTTTTCATTTAACATAGAGAAAAAGAAAGAAATGTAACAATTACCAAAAACTCACACCCCCCGCGCCAAACCAAGTAAAACTCACACAAACCTATGTACGAGCCAAACAAAAAAATCTTATTCATGGCATGTAATTTGCTAATAGAACACAGGAAAAATATTGTTTCTCCTTTTCCCTTCTCAAGTTGGCTTAAAAATAGTAAATATCCAGAAGCTTTTCCATTTTCTCCTTTAACTGGAGCACAAATACTGAATCTGAAATGCTGACCTATAAGGTTTCAAAGACAACCTCTTTTTTTTTTTCCCCCCCCTATAATGGTAAACTATGAATTTTCTAACCACAACAGGTCCATTTGTTTTCATGTACATGCCCTCTGTCTTTGTAGCAGCTTGGATATTTGCAGCCTTCAGGTTGTATTTACATATAAATGATTTTTCCCCCGCCCGAACCCACAGTCCAGTCCACTGAACAACAAAATCCCTGCAGGAAGCATATGTGTAATTTCACAGGAAAAAGAAGAAATTGCATTGCAATCATTTTTGCCTGCAGAACTCACATACTAACTGCAGTTTCTGGCACGTTACAGTAATATGGATCACGTGTCATGCAGTATTTCAAACCCATAGCTCAAGTTTTATTTAACCCTTTTGCTGAGGCTTAGTATGTCAGTAACCCCACAGAATAAAACCAAAACATCTTAATAACATGTACATTATGTGTGATTACTCCATTGCTATGGCTCGGGAATGGCAAAAGCTCAGCACACACTCACTGCAACTACTGCAAAGAGTAGTAGTGTATCACCACTACTCTTCAACTTATCTATTGATCAAGAGGGAGATGGCCCAGGAACCTAAACAGAAAGCTCACACTTGGACTCCGTAACACAGAAATCTTCTACTCTAAAATTAAAAAGAAAGGAAATTGTTAGCAACGAGAAATTGTGAAGTTAACCATGGAAACGTGAACCATTAAGAAGGCAAGTAAGCAGAGCACAAAAAGCTCCCTATGAGGAAACAGAGGTGAGGCAGCACCTCCACCATCAACAGAGAGTCCTGCAGGACCTCTGTGGAAGAAACAGGGTTTACGTGAAAGAAGCCCATTGTACTGGGTGCATCCTTGCCATTTCTCCCTGCGGCTCTTTGGTCACTGCAGTGCTTGGTCTTCAGATCAGGTAGAAATCTGCTACAGAAGGAGACAAGTTACAGAAGTTGTTTTTTCCCAGCCTGCCCAAAAGTGCTAAGTACTTGCTAAAATGTGCAGCCCATTCGGAGGCCGAGCTGGAGCTGGCAGCTGCTCCCCCTGGCAGCTCCGAGCTGGCAATCTGCTCCTCCCTCCCGCAGCCCTGGGTGCTGCCACAAGAAGGCCCAGCCACCTATTTTCTTTTCCCTTCATGTTTACATGTCTTGCTACTGTGCTGCACCAAAAGAGTAGATGAGTGGTCCAGCTCATCATCACAGAGTAAGCATCTCATCACCGACTACTTGTATACAACGGCTTTCCACCAACAATACTGGAGTCCTACCACAGGAATGTACTGGGGCGAAAGAGCAAAGAGCTGAAGTAGATGCTTAATTTTGTAGAAGCATAAAAATCACACTGTTCTCAGCAGAGTGTGATGATTAAATATCATATTCGCTTCATTACAGGCTAAAAAAAACCCTGCCAACCTGGAATTACACCACGGATCCTGCTGAGTCCTCCACAGCGCAGCTATGCCACCAAAGATAATGCGTCCAAGAAGCCCCACACACCAAAGACAACATGGAACGTCTTCATCCCACTGAAGACAAATGAAGCTCTTTTTCTTTAATGTATTAATGTGTTTAGAGTGGAAGAAGTAGGATCATTACAGACTAAGCAGGAAAGTGTTTAATGAAGCAATGCCTCTTCAAAAGAGATAACTAAGTAAATGGATAAAGAGGGAGAAAAACTCCCGATGTTTTAAGTTGTTAGAAAGAGCAAATACAAGTTTAAACCTGTAATTAACAACCCAGTCAACAAAACTTAGCTGAACAAGAATAAAGCTCAACAAATTCTCAGTGGAAGCAACCCAACAGGACTGAGCATCAGTCAGGGGAAACAGAGCTTTGTTTACTTCCATAATCAGAATATCTGATCCAAGGGATATCTGAGGTTTGGGTTTCACTTACAAACTTACAGCAAGGACTTTCTTGACTCACAGGCATCCTAGTGACTGCAACAAGAAAAAAAGAGAACTAGGATCCGCACATTCATAATGSCAAAAGGAAGATTTTTGGCTTCTTGAGCATCTATCTAATCTTCTCTGCTTGGAACACAATAAATAAAGAAGAAGAAAACAAAGTTGGAATAAAGACAAGAGATATACACCAGACAGAAACACTAAAGACTACAGAGAAAGGGATGGAAGACACAGAATTAAAACAAATATATGAATTAATCAGAAATCTGCAAATAAAGAAAAAAAAAAAGAAAAATAAATTAAAAAGTAAATGAATGCACAGGGAAATGACAGCAATACTACAAGCACAGGTAATAGCATGGTATAAAAAGACATTTTATGTAAATTTCTAAAATACAAGTACAAACATAGAAAACCTACAGTACAAGTCAAATATTGCAGCGCAATAAAACTACAGAAGGAAGATAGCACAAAATAATTCTTCACAGTCTTGCAATTTAAACTGGTTTTCAAGCTTTCCTCTTCTCATACTCCCCCAAGACCATTTACTCAGTACAAACATCCAACAGTGTAGGAAACTCTACAAATCCTGAAATCCTCAAGGAAAGCACATTTGCTTTTAATACACAGTGAGATTTCTACTGAGCTTCAGGTGTCAGGTACTGGCAGATTTTGCCTTTCCAGCAAGCAAGGTGCAGAGACTGTATCTTAGCACCTGAATTCAATATAACTAAATTAGGTATTTGATTAATAACTCCTCCCCACAAGAAATTAGTGATGTTAAGAAGCATTAGTGCCTCCAACTACCCACCTGGAAAAAAGGGCCTGCAGACTTAGCCAAGTCACACAGAAAGTCCATGACGACTACTTTCAATATTAACTTACGCTATTGTGTCCTCAGAGCAAGATACAGGAGTATAGGAAATTGTATGGCCATCGCACAGAACAGCATAAAAGTGACACTGTGAAACAGACTGAGAGTTTTTGTGGTTTAGGACAATGCTAAGACAACAAAACATACATAAAAAAAGAATCAATCATACATATAGTTAAAGATGTCTGATTTAACAGACTTAACAAAAGAGAAGGGCAAGGGGAAATAAAAGTGGTTTCCACTGTGGTATAGAGACTTTCAGAGTCCACATGGTAGCTCTTCAGTCATTACCCAAGTGCTCACATGTGTGTGAGTAGTTTGTCACTGGCCCTCCGCATTGCCTCTGCCCCCATAAAGAAGTCAGAGTGGAGCAGCTTCTAGTCCCTTGCGCTTGAAGGCCAGCCACTGCCGAGGACTCAAAAGCAGAGACCAAAATCAGGCTTAAGAGGTATCCTGCCTATAGTATTTCAAACACAGACACCTTCAACCGTCCAGATCACCTTGCATCTGCACCAAGATGAAGTCAGCAGAGCCCCTTGTTGATGACACTCTTCCTGGAAATTTTCATCTTCCAAATGAGAGAGAGACTCACTCCCTGCTTGTTCATCAGATGCCTTCTCCATACATTGTGTATCTAGATTTCAGTAGGGTGCTTTGAAGATTACTCCCTAGCACTACAAAAATTACCAGTGACAGCCAAATATCTTTGTTCAAGTTGCTCCAATATCACAATGCTTTTACTTTGAATTTCACCTGAATTCTCAGACTTTTTCAGGTGAATTCCTAAACATTTGTGTTGAGGAGGGATCAAAAACGTCACCCTTTTCCTGGTGGTTATTCATCAAGCAAGACCTCACATGATAAAGACAAGACCATGACCCGATGTATTTAATATAAATGTCTTGATRGGATGATTTCTGTCTTAAATCACAGCAATGAGGGCCACAAATAAAGTCTGTAGAACAATATTACACAGGTCCACGCCAACCTAAGACCCCCAGACTCACACACAGCATCATCACTTGTCTTGCTTGTGGTCAAACACTGATGGGAAGAATCAGCAGCAGCTCTCTGCAGTCAGTACCACACTGGCCTTCGCTGGATCACAGATCATAAGGGCTCTTCAGTGATAAGAGACTGGGGAGGATTTTTAATTTTTGTTGTTGTTATTATCATTCACAAACAAGCAGAAATAGGAAAAGGAAGAAAGACATGATCCTAAAACCCATTGTGGTTCCCTAAGCCAACCACCACAGGCACTGAGCAGAATGTGCTCTTCTAGCAATAACAACTGGATAAATATTGCTGGTGTTTTGGAAGGTACTCTTTCTTTGGGATGTGATGTCATGGGATGCTGAGAAAAAAGACAGAAGGTGCTATGGCATCAAGCTGCAGCTGAAGCACRGTCTCCTTTTGAGCACAGGAGGCATGCTTCTTCCCATCATGTCCCTGYCCCTACCCACTATGCAGTGTTCCCTCTCTTTCCCCTCTTTCCACTCCAGGGGCTGATGGGCTGATCACAGATATCTGATAGATAACTGATCAGGCCAGTCAGCTGCATCTGCCCCCTTGGAGCCCAACCCCAAGAACTGGAAAGTGCAGCACTGTCAATGGGCAGAGTACAGTCCCAGCTGTACAAGAAGTTTTTATCCCCCTGGTTAGGTTCAGAGATTGCATGGGACTAGAAAGCCACGGCACAAAATGAGTTACAAAAAAAATCAAAAGGCAGAAGTATGCAAGGTTCTCAGCAGATGAAGAGGGACTGCAGCGGTATCCTAAAAGCGTAAGTGACGTGAAGGGCAACTGCAGTAGCACTGGGATCCTGGGGGAAGCAGTGAGGGCCCAGGAGCAAGGCAAGCTTGTGTAGTCAAGTCTGGGGGCACAGTATGAAAGTGAGAGCATAGCTGTCAGCCACCTACAGATTTTTATGTGGCTTCTAGGGTCAGAAAGTCTGGCTACAAAGGGTTTTCACTGCTGATCTCTTATGCCAAGTGGTATTTCCATCCCATGCATGATCATCTGTGCAGATTCCATAAGCTAAATTATGTCTTCACTGGCATTTGAGCAACTACACCATCCTCTTGTCGTGTGCAGAGAGAACTGCATGGCACACACGTCTCACTGTGAAGGAAATTCAGTGATAGCAACTCCATTTTCCCTATCAATAATGTAAGTACTAGAATAATGTCTCTTCTTGTCTTCAAATCTGGATCCCCTGATGAAAAAGACTGCATCCGTTACTCCAGCAATGTCAAAGGGGTCACACCTAACTAGAGATGCTTGGCATCTGCACGCACAGTTTGTATTTGTGGTTACTGAAGGTGCCATGATTAGAGAGGAATTTCTTGCTACTGTAGCTTACGTGCTCAAACGAGCAAGCAAGAACGGGAAGAGGCAAAAGGAAGAAGCCAACAGATCGACCACAGGGGGTGGCCCGTTGGCTGCATCATGACTGCACTCAATCTGTCTGGTCTGTCACTTTTTGACCTCCAGAAAAATTGGAAAAAATTATGTACAACCCAGCTTCCCAAGAATGTGGATTGTAGGGTCTGGTGCACAATTCACCTGCCCAGCCATACCACACTTCTGATGATGTACAGCTGGAAAACTTAAATGACCTTGCTACTAACTTTAGGCACAGTACCTGGAGAAGCCCTCATTTGAAAACAGATCCCAAATGGCACCGCAGTGCTCCACACTCCTTGGGATCACAGAGTCCACCACAAACGTCACTGTTTTTTCAGTTAATACCAAAGGTGTCCCTATGAGCAACTGCTGGCCCTCCACATCGCAGATGGACCGCACATGTCCTCCTCATGTACAACCCATACAACTCACATACGAATCTATAAACTGCTTGTATTCATGTGTGCAGCTCTACTGTCTTCAAATGAAACGCTCAGCTTCAGCTGCGCACCCAACAAGCCTTCAAGAGATCCCTAAAAAACAGCTCGACTTTTCAAGCCCAGTCTAAGTTAACTCCTAACCTTCAGAGTAACAACCTTCTTGCGTGCAAACAGTGGAATTTGATATGGAATTAGAAAAGCCCAGGAAATAAAGACTCCTACAGGGCTCTTTTTTTAGACATCCTTTAGAGCAAACTTGCACTTTGAATAAATATTAAAATTTTATAACTAAAAATCCATTAAAAGGGAACACTGTAAAAACATCATTGTTTTATCTGACTTCCAGACACTTACTGAGATGTTTTATGGTTTTGAAAGACCTGACATTATTATAACTTTTTTTTTCCCCTCTTTAAGACATTGACTATGTTGCTATATAGAAAAGATGCTCATTGATAAATCTAGTCTCCTATTCTCTATTAAAATAGGTCTTAACTTTGCCATATTGAATACTTTTGTTTTAAATCAGGTTTAGCAAATTACCCACTGAAACAGAAAATATTCCTCTTTTTAATGGATTGTTTTCCTCGAACTCTTCTTCCTGTAATGCCAGTCTGTTTGTTACAGCACACACACAGACCTGCCTTACTCTCCAAATCCARAGAGAGCTATATTTTATGTCTTTGTACTCTTTTTTTATTTTTGCCATTAATATTGTCATAAAATGCCATACACTAGCTTATCTCTAAAAATATTACCTTGTAATTAGTATTGACAAGATAGCCATAAGCTGGAGACTAAAGGCTAAAATTCACAGGTGATTGGCCCACCCAAACAGTCCAGTTTGCTAAAGGACAATTTTACCTGAACCAAAGAAAGAGATTTGCCACCACTACTCCCAAATAACTGCAGATGGCATATTTACGAAGAATCAAAACAGGGAAGATATCCATGGGAAGAACTATTTCCATACATCCTATCCTTAATCAAGCTTATACTACTGGTTAGTACAGACCTTCCAGTAAGCTACACGTTGGGTTGTCCTGTACATCTGCGTGCCGTGTTTGAGAGCAGCTGAGCCTCTGGAGGCCAACAGAGTCTGTGCACATTGGGGGAAAAATCTCCATGAAATCCTGCCTGGCTCCTCCAACACCTGTGGGCTGAATCTGACCACAACTGTTTAAAAACACAAGAAGATTGATGTAAAAATGCTGAGCCTCCTTCTTCTACATCTTACTCTAAATCTGTTCCAGGATTTAGATGATGGCTCAAATGCGACAGTATCAAAATAACAGTCATTATATAAAAACAAACAAACAAACAAAAAAGGTATTTTTGTTCACTTCCCTATAGACATATGATAAAACTACACCACAGCCATGTGACTGACTGAGTGGGCACCGAGCCAGAAAGTGAGGATACCTGCGAGCTGGAGCTGAGTGGGAGCAGCAGGACCCAAAGAAGAACACAGCAGCCACTTCCGATCTCTGTGCTGTCTGTGCACTACAGAACAACAAATCTCATGGGTACCAAGTGAATTCCTCCAGACAAATACAATCCTTTAAAAAAACACTGCCTGTGTACTGTCAGCGGGGAAGACACCATGGCACACCACAGCTAAGGGCAATCTCACTAGCTGCACAGACAGACACCGAGTTGGGTGACTTGACCCTCTCTGTGGCTCCGGGACACCATCAGGAAATTCAATCTAGCAGATGAAACAAGAATCTGGTCTCGAGTGTCGGGACCGAGGGTGCTGGCAACCTCTGTCTTTCATGCATCTCTCCCTGGCACTCCTCAAACACGGTGCGGCTGCCTGGCTGCTTCACAGCGCAGCTACCTTGAAGGTAGGCAGTTAAAATGCTATGAAGCACCAAACCAGAGAGATGCCAAGAGCTTCTTGCAAGGTGCCAGGTGATTTAAATTCCCAGATGAAAGTCTCAGGTAGTGGAAGACTTTCAGGATCTCAGAACACGGCAAGATGAAATCCTGAAGTAGTAAGAAGAGAAATTAATAGAAGCCAACAGCAAATGAGGTGGGAAAAAAGGGGTGCAAAAGATCACTGATTCAATGAATAATTGAAATGTCATGATTAATCAGTGTGAGCCTGAACTCCAATTACATAATGGATTCATTATCTAATGAAACACCAAATGTACTCGAACTATAATATTCTCCCCTAAGACAGGACTCAGAATGCCAGTCGACATTTTGTTCCCAAAAACCTTCAGGTATAGACATCCGTCTAAACTGCTCATGGCAAACTACTTCCAGTTGCAGAAGCAAACTGTGTAGATAAAAGTTTACAGATCTTAAGCTACGAATACCCTCTCTTAACAGTCACGGAGTAATAAAATGGCTGAGGAGAGCCAAATGAACATTTTAAGCTATAATTACTTTCTGACTGTGAGATCAATGAATGTATCACTCCTTATTACAGATTAACAGCTTACCTAATTATACTGTGTGGGCTAATGAATCAGCACTTTAAGACTGGTGGGTTGGGTTCATGTTAAAAAATATATTTGACTTTTCTCCCTTTTCATCTCAAGTCAGGAATTATTTTATAACTCTCAGCTGATAAATAATTGTGTGAAGCTTAGCAGATATAATAACAGATCAATGACAGAAAAATATTACTAATTATCTCCTATCTCTCCTATGATGCTTTGCTCTTGGAAGTCTTCTGTGGCAACACATTTCTTGGAATGAAATTTGATTATGTTTGATGGAAATTAAAGGAACAGCTGTCGGGGATGCTCTTAGACATCTGTCTTTCAAGCCCTAACAAAGACTGAACATGGTTTTATTCTTCCACTCTCACCATCACTTGCTTTTTAGAAGATGTTCGGTGTTGCCTACTTTTCCCAGTTATCTCCTGCATCCCCTTCATATGACTTAGACTACAAAAGGCTCCCGTCCCTTCCCTGAGCAATATACTCTGCTGGGAAATATAAACAACATTTTGTATGCTTATCTATGCCATTTGAAAAAGGAAACAAAACATTACATACACTTACAGTGCATATGTAGCGGCAACATGAAGTAAGTTAAAAATGAAGGGCATAAGATATAAGATAAATACCATCATCTCTTGAACATCATTTATCACTGTATTTCCAAGAAATTGGCTTGACAATCTATAGAATAATGGCTGAAGATATGCCAGTTACTGCTCAGCAAACATATCTGCAAAATGGATTTTTTACCACTGTATAAGAACATGAAGAACCATATTACAGATGCTAAAGGGAAATGCTCCACCATAGACAAATGACTGTCTGTAAAGAGTTCTCCAAAGCTGTACCATTTGTTTCTAGATTAATTATTAGTGTGCATTAGAGTCAAAAACATTTTTAGAGTTTGGGATTATATTCTACCGAGTCTCGGTCACATTTTCCGTGACAACATCAAAAACCATTCTGTTTGGCAAGAAAACCCTTTCCAGCAGCAGCTGAGTCAATCCTCCATATGATCTATACTAGAAAAAAAATATACTCTGAAAGCTTAAAATAACCTGAAGTGAAAATGATTTGTCTTCCTTGGGTAAAGAGACCCAGACTAAAGTCTGTTCTAAAGTCTGGTTATGAACTGAATGCCTAGGAGCCTTTCACGATTAGGCAATGCAGTAGGTTTTCAATAAATCCGATAGAATCCAATGGAAAATGTTTTCAACATAAAAGGTCAATTTCACAATATTTGCTGATCTATTTTTCTCCCACGTTATAAAATAATGTGATCAAAGTGAAAAAGAGAACTGCTTGGTTTGAGCCATACCCTGATTCTACCCAGTAGCTAATGATGGATGCTCCTTCAACTTAATTCTGCAGTACCATACCAGAGAAAATGTCTTCTTGATCTCCAGATAATTACACTGATCACCTCAATGATTACCAGCATAATCAGTGACAAGTCTTGCAATTTAATCTTGATAACTGCATCTGCTGACTGCAGATGGTGTCCTCGTCCAACTGAAAATCTCGTTCTTATTTTGCAAAGTGTAAATCTAACCCCCGGTAACAAAGACTGTGTGATCAGAAACTCATAGGCCTTTAAGGTACCGCCTTGCAAAGATAAGCAAGATTCAGACCATTTAGAGACCTTTCTTCCACTTTTAAGGGCACTTACTTGGTTCTGCATACTGCTATCTTCAGGCTCATTTGAGGTTCATCCAAATGTTCCTGTAACTTAGTAGGCAGTGGGAAGAGAGAAGCTGTAATTAGGCTGGGGAAGCTGTGCTGATAATAAAGTCAGCAAGGCAGAAATAAGCATGCAAACCTGAAGGGACCATTCAGCAAGGAACATGCTAGCGGCTTTGTAAAGTTGACAACAGTTGCACGAAGCAGCCAGCAAGACAGCTGCTGGCAGCAGATACCTGGACACCAGGGAGTCCTAGAAGAAATAAGATGTGTTACAGACTCCAAAGTAAGACAGGGAAGGGAGGAGGAGAATGAAGCATGACTGAAAGTTGCTTCTTCCAGCCGACCCTCTGCCACAGAGCAGGTTCCCGGGAACCGCGATGGGTCACTGCAGATGAGACCATCTCTTGGGTTAGACGCCTCAAAAGGAAATACAGATGTGAGCAGAGGCAGTGCCGCAGTGGCAGTTTAGCATCCACTTTCACATACTCTTGCTTTTAATTGGGATCTAGATTACCCTGTTGTGTTACACCACAGGAAACCAAGGCTGTTTCTCTCCATGCACAACTGCCCAGTGACATAATTACAGAGCAATCATCTATGGCACAAGGAATTTGCAAGGAAAGAAGCCTGGACAGTAGAAGCTACTACTAAAATGAAACAATCTGATTAATACCCACAAGATAAGACCTCAAAGAAAAAGAACATACTTCCAGAGCAATTACTCTGTATGAAAAAATCTGAAAGGGGGGGGGGAACCACAAGCTAAATTAGCAACAGTGAACAGCACTTTAGAATAGAGTGCCTCAGTAGTTATTAATTCAGCTCCCTGAGTTTTGAAATATGCTAGTTGCATAATAACAGGACCTTTAAGAGGCACGCAAAAGTAGAGTGTCTGATCTAGAAAAATGGAAGAAAAATAAAATGTGTAACTTTTGTATATAAAGGAAACCAATAAAGTTTGAAATTCCTAATTAAAAGCTCTAAACTTAGAAGTGAATGCTCAACACCACAAAACCACAATCTTCTACTAAGGAAATTAAAATTGTGACATATCAACGAATTTCAGAAAATAGCGAAAGAGACAGCAAGTATGGAACAATTATGAGATCAATAAGCAATTAAGCAATTTTAAGAAGACATTCAAGTGACCTTCTGGAATCAAGTGACACACTGAGTTAACTACAAGCCATTTGGGCTTGCCGAAAAAACTGGTTGATCAGCGATGCTGGTTTTGCTGGGCCAATGGTTATAAACCTGCACACTGCCACTTGCAGAGCTGAGAGAGCAAAGAGCATATCTACAACAACACACACATCTATACTTCCCATTTCTGCACCAAAGGTGTCAAGCAAAGGTATCATAAACCTCTACCGTATCAAACCACCCACCACTAAAACCACATCCCCACTTGTAATATTTTAATCCATGAGCAGCTTCAAATAACTGTAATTTCTTTTTCATCAGCTTGCCAGAGAAACTTACCTTTTTTCTTTCAATGAATGCCATAGTACTGGGCTAATAATAGATTTTATTTCTATATTTAGATATCATTCTAGGTCTAAAAGCTGAACATGTGACAGTCTGGAAGAGTTAGATACAGGGCTTTTGTACTTCCATGAAAGCAAGACTAGCACTTTCCCATCAGGACTCGCTTTTAGCTCTGCTGGCTGCTACTGGCATTAGAGGCTGAGGAAAAGACTAGCCCAAGTCCAACCTCAGCAGCTCTGCTTTAGCTGAGGATCTCCCAAGCAAGCAAAATCTAGCAGCAGAAAGCTTCAATGCCATCTTGTGCTGGCAGCATTTCCCTAATTAAGAGTTTAAGGCCAGATGGAGCCATTAGATCATCTAAGCTGACCCCCTGCCTGTCACATGACGTGTCGTTTTACCAGTAAAACTCATATTGAGCCCAATAATTTAGGTTAGACTGAAGCGTGTCAGAACTGAGGAGACTGCTGTGTGCCCAAGGCAGTACCTCTTGTACCTGCTGTTCTTGTACCATCCCATACCGGGAGGTAACAGGATGCCTTCAGCGGAGTCTGAATGCACCCAGAAAACTCAATTTCGTCAACATCTACCGTAATAGTTAAACTACTCTAGCAGAGATATCTGCTCCACCAGGATCTAGACACCAAGCAAGAGTGTCTGTTTTCAAAAGAAAGGCTATATTGAAAGATAATGTTAGACTGCTCATCATAAACAGTTGCACGTTACCACTTGTCTCCAAATGAGAGTTAGAAAAACTGGCTATTTTTTAATGTGCTGGTGAGTTACATCAGGCCCTCAGCTGCCATTAAAGGACTTTGCAAATTACATGTGCTCCACCTAAGCAACAATCAGCATGTTTTCATTTTGAAATGACTGCTCTGGAGCATCCCCAAGGCTTCCCAGAAAGCCAGGTAAAATCCTTTTATTTTTTTTAAAACCATGCAGTATTTTTCCAAAGTCATAAAAAGCTCGCTGTGTAAGTTTCTCTTCTGAGGACATATGATCATAGCAAGTTGTTATTACAACTTGATGTAGGAGGCTGAAATCCTTTAAGGGTTCTCTGACCCTTATTCAGCAAAAATATTTCGCCTGGTTGCAACTCAGCAGCTTGGTGAGAGGCGAGCCTTCAGTGTTCAGGGGGCTGAAATAAAAGTTGTTTATCAACAATTGCTAAATAATAGGAACAGCTCTAAAGAAAAAAAAAAATGGATTGGCATTTCTCAGTGGAAGTAAACACCAGCCTTTATCAGACATGAAATCTAGCTGTGCTAAAAAACAAAACCAAGGCACAGCTGCTTGATACTGAGTGAGCAGAGATTTTCCAGTCAGTCAGTCATTCTTCCCAAGGAGAAAAGAAAAGAAAGGAAGAGCCAGAAGAAAGTGTTGCAATGGCTGCCTCCAAGATGAGAACAAACCATTGAGGTCACATTTATTCTAAGGGAAAAGAGGTCTTTATTAACAGCACTAGAGCACGACAGGAAGAGACCAAAACTCAGTTCAATAAAACCCTTATTTTAAAGGCAAGAATACATCAGCTCTTTGTGTGTCCCCACGGAGGTTACACAGCCAAGTTGACTTTGGCAGAGCTAGCTGATACAAAAAGCCCGAGTTGTGAAGAAGAAAAAAAAAAATCTTGATTAGCTGGGCAATGATCCAATGAGCAAGACACTGGAGGCTGCAAGTTCACAGCTGAAGAAGCTCAGGTAGAAATAATTTATAGCAAATTAAGTTAGGTCATGATAATGAAATTTAAAGACAAATGGGACAGGATTTATTTTACTAAGGCTTGTTGAAAAGTGAAAGTCAGGCAGAGCTAACAGGAGGGATAATTTAACTCTGGTTACAGTTGGTACTGGCACCGAGATAAACTTAACTTGACATATTTAGAATGGGAAAAAGAATATAAGAATAGGATTTTGAAAAAAAAAAAATTTACGCCATTTTTCCAAATTGCAGGGGTAAGCAGGGCAAATTCGGTCCTGTGAACCACTACCACTTGCTTCCCAATTTTAAAACATCCTGGCACACAGCCCTCAGTGGCAAACATGGTGGAATTACCTGATCGCAAGCGATGGGAAGGGATGGATACCAACACCTGCATTGCAAAGCCCCCGCCATCAAGGAGCAGGAGGGAGGATAGAAAACCCTAATGGGAGAAGCCCTCGTAAGAGGTGCAATCCCCTCGCAGGCGACTAGAAAGCGGCAGCCATGGCAGGAGGGATGCTTTTATTGTTGAAGGCTTTGCGATTTACCTCAACAGGTTATCCAGCGGCAGCCCGGGCTTTGGCTTCGTTTGGCAACAGATGCGGTGCCATTATGTCCTCAACTGTCCCTCCTGCCACCCACCTGCCTCTCCCTCCTCACGCCGTGAAAAATGGCAGGTGAGGGGAAAAAAAAGAGCCACTTTATAATGGATGAATGCAGCAGTTTGCAGGAGGGGGGGGGGGGAGAGAGAGAGTAATGAAAAAGTGTTAATATTAAAGTAATAAAGCTTGTGGCCATTTTTCAGTCTGAAATGCACAACACCATAAAACAATGCTTAAAGGCACTTGCTTCTGTTCCAAACCACCTGCACGCTAAGGCTCCCTGCTATTAGCACAGAAGTTGTTTACTACCAGTCTCATTTCAGTTTGATTCCAGGAGAGCCATAAAGCTGAATTTTCTCACTCAGCACAAGAGCCCATGTGGCCTCAGGTTTTCTTTGGTATGCCAAGCCCCGCCGTGTCACCTGCGATCCCTGCCTGGTCACTAACCCACTCATTTCTAACAAGATGTATAAAAGTCACGTCGGAGCAAAGGGAATCTGTCCCTGGCGCGTGGCACACGTACGCCCTCCTTCTCCTCCAGTTCCTGAAACAGCAACTACTCTCGGTGAGCTGTGCTGAGCATAACTATGATGGTGGCTTTGTCTGCCAGCACGTGTCACTTGTGTCCATACACTGCCCCAAAATGGTCTGTGTGGTAGTAGGTAAAACGAGACTGCTATTTCCTCTCCTGAAACAATTCCTTCCAAAACAAGAAATGGAGAAGCAATGAAATATAATGGCAGAGAAAATAAAAAATGGGAATTCTTTTGAAATTAAGACTTATTTTTACCTGTTGGCTTTTTTTTTTCACTTGCTTGACCATTTTTTTTTTTTCCTTTTTCCCCCCCAAATAAGAGCATATGAATTCAAAGCCACCCACCTGCTTTTTTTTACTCTGTCAGAAACAAACATTAGAATTTAGGGGCTCTTTATAGAGATGGCCCAGCTACAAAGAAAGTCTTTGTCTTACTGGCAGGACTACTAATTCAAGGACAAAAAGACAGGGGGTGAAAGAGCAGTGATACCTACAGGAACATTCAAGGCTGTCAGAAAAGCCTGTGGAATTGCAGGAAGAGGAAAGAAGAACGAGAACCGGAAACTGCTGTCATGCCTGCGGTCTCACCGTGAAGGGAGGAAGCCAGACAGGGGAGTTTCATGTGAGAGACCACACTGGCTCACAAGCTGATGGGTGAAGCCCTTACAACCTGGAGCCCAGTGAAATTGCCAAGCATTAGCAAGTTCTATAAATCATACAGCCTTTCCAGGAGCTACATAACAGGCCATGAATCCGCCCACCACCAGCAGCATCAGCTTCCCATTGACTAATATGGCAGAAAGAGATGCAATGATACGGTAAACGACCCATACAGTGGTATAGTTTTACCCTGTATCTACTACACATTTTCACTTAGAGAGAGTAATGAAAAGCATCCTGCTAATTGCCCCCCTCCTCTCCCTCTTTTTAAGAATCAATTGATTTCAAAGGCACCTTTACCTCTTTTATGCATTCAAATCCCACATCTGAATACAAGTCAACAGTCCAGGACACCCAAAGAAGTCCAAATGGGATATGCAACACCATTATCAAGTCCCAGTCTACATCCTATGAAGAATGGCAAAACAAATAGTAAAGCAAACCATACCACTTGAGAGCAGCATTTTCAAATCTCTTTTTCTTCACGCTCCCCATCCTTCCCCCATAAGGAAACATTACGTTGCTCATTCTCCTTCCCTTAGTTGCCATAGATGCAGTGCCACAGTGCTGCAGCAATGCTAGTCCCATCTCTGTAAGCTGGTTTACATCTGAACGCCTCCTGCACTCCTGACTCCCTCCCTTCTCACTTTCAGTCAGCCAAAGGTACCCTCCAGTTCCACTCTGCCCTCCCTTGCTGGGCAGTGAAGTTAACAGATCAGCTCACGCACAATAAAATGGACTAAACTGTCACAGCGCAGTGGTGCCATACACACTTTCAGTGCCACTCATGTTCTGGTCCAGGGAAAGTTTGCCTGCATCCCAAAAGGATGCTTCCCGAAAATGTCAGATTTTCCATCTTCAGCTGCAAAGAGGAGCCCATCCTTGCAAACCTGCATTTCAAACCTTGCAACCTCTGCCAGCCTGAGGAACAGCCCAGTATTAAACTTCAGTCAGCACAGTGCTGTCAACCGATTTTCAAGCTGATCCATGATAGATGAGCTGAATTTGAAAGCAGCCAGTGTTCACATGGCAATAGCCACATGTTACTGCACCACCAGGGCTCTCACGGTGCTCTGTGCTCAAAAGCATCTCCCCAGCGCGCAGAAGGGAGACACTCATAGCCATGGCATTGACAGTCCCCCCATATTGTTGCCATTGTGGACACGTGCCCTCATCAACAGGGCTGCCGCAGTCTTCAGCCTCGTGCCTGCGCTGGGTGTGAACAGATAAATCGAGGTAGTCTCCTGACTTTCACAGCCACCACAGAAAATGCGGAGAGCGTGTGCTAGCGGCCACGGCATGACTGCGCTATGGCAAGCCAGGAGACTGTGTGCTGGCAAGCATGTGGTTACTCAGGGCACAAATCTCAACAAGTCCTAAAATGCTATTGTAACGGGTCACCTCACCTGCTTTCCTTTTCATTGGGATATACAACTTCTCCTTTCTCTTTCCACCAAAAAAACTCTGTCATCTTGCAAATAACCATTCTAAAATTCTTTGAAGTTGCAACACTGAAAGGTACTTTGGCAGATGCAAACACCTCTGGAAACAGGGAGAAGAGGGAAGGTCAACCATCAGCCCTGGAGGTGTCTTACAACTTCATCTACAATATTAACCCACCTGACCATCATTTCATATTATGAAGTTACTTTTTCGGTTGCACAAACAACTTCGTTAAGAATGAGTGATTAGTTCTCTATCAGTGATTTTAACAGCTGCCTTAATATGGCAATCATTTATTTATAACAAAAGAAATACTAGCCTTCTCTTAGAATCAATGTTAGTAAGATGAAAGAAAAAATAGCCTATTTATAACATGCTAGTAATTATTTTATTTAAAGTTATTATAATATTCCCCAGGCAAAATTCTACATTCTACCTTTACTCATTAAAATGTGCAGATGGCTCAAAACTTGATGGTGGATGAAGAGAAGAAGAGAAAAAAATCATTTCACATCTTTCCCTTTACAGTGGCATTCTTTCAGTTAAGTCATTTCTTATTTCTGCTGCATTTTTCATAGCGTTTGTATCAAAAGTGTTATTGACACTTTAATGGATTTTTTAACGTTATTGGAACATACATGTTTTCCTATTGAATTTTATGAAAGTCATTTTTATAAAATACGACTTTTTAAAAACTTTAAAAAAACTTTTAAAACCCGAGAGAGAAAACAATTTGTATAAAATATTATACAATATGAAAAATTTCAATCAAAATACAAAATTTAAATAACATTGGCGTTTTTCTGTCTTACTAAGAAGATGATGTTTTTTCTTCAGCAGTTTTTCTACCTGGAGCTTTCAGTCAGCTCTCTTGAAAACGAAGAGAAGGTGCTTCTTCAGTGCACATGGTTACAGCCCCTTACGAACAGGTGAACAAAGTGGCCCCATTGGATGCTGCTTGGCTGGGCTTGCACTTACGATCTTAGTAATGATCTGAAGCAGAAGCTCAGATGGTCGTGGTGAGGTTATACGATGTGTTTGTAAGACGAGACACCCAATACAGGGTATGTTAGGAATGGTCTACCATGAACAAGACACACACATTGCAACCCTGACTTAACAAGATGCATTAAAAACAGAAGATACGCTGAGAAAAATGAAAAGACCTTTTTTGTGTTAACAGTGCCAGCAGAAAGCAGCCCAAAAGATGGCACAGCTACTCTTGGGAATAATTACTGCAACATCCACAGTCTCCCACTAGTTTTGAGGCAGTGCCACAGTTGCCACCCAGAGTCATTCTCGTTGCGTGCAGGATGAGGAGCGACCCTGGCAGACCTTCACCTGATGCTAGGCTGAGTCCTCACTGCTGTGCAACCCACCAAGAGCCACTGGCTGTTCAAGGACCCTAAGAAACCCTAAGAAACTGAAAGGCTTTTTAAAAGTTATTATTAACTTAAAGCTGGTGGAGCTATGCTGGAAGAGTAGATGAACACTGCCAAAGATGGGTAGCTCCTCAGCTCTGACTCCACTCAGTGGGGATGTCCAGTTTCTCTTTGGAGGACAGGGCTGTCTAACCTATGCTCCCCACTGGCAGCACATGCTCAGGAGAGGGAGGATCCGTGCTTTGCACCCCTGTACATGGTGGGATTCCCAAGCTGCTGCTGGGCTTGGAGCTCAGAAGAAGCCAGGAGCCAGACACCTACCTCCCACCAACAGCCACATCTGTACCCTTAGAGGCAGCGGCCCCCGGCGCCCTGGTCCTGTTGAGCTCAGGAGCTGTCAGGTTCCTGCTGAGCCGGAAACAGCATCTTCACTTTTTTTTCTTCCCTCCTTTTCCCCATTTGACGACTGCACGGAAACGCTTGTAAATTGGGACTGTTACACCCATGCAAGCTTAAAACAACCTTGCTTAGGCACAGACGACAGCTCTTGATGGCAACGTGAACGTGACTGCAGACTAATCCACCTTGTTGTTCTGATGCATTAAAACCACCTCTGAAATCCCTGCACTGCCTGTAGTCACTCCTGTTACATACCTCTGCGCAGCCAGCACTCAGCCAGGCCAACACAGGAGAGAAGCACAAAGAAAAAAAACCCCATTTTTGGTAGATTCATACTCCTTTGTGCGCTAGAATTTTTCAGTTAATAGTTTAGCTTTAAATATAGGTCTATCAACAAACTTTAAATCTATTTAATACACACATTCTGCAAAGAACTGGTTTGCCTTTAAAGCACATTAAGTGTATCTCTGATAGCTAGAGGGACAGACTACTACCAGAAAAAAGGCAGTCAATTTAAAAGCTATTTCTTCCTTGAATATTCTGTTCTCAGAAATCCCAGGCCCCTGCAACTGGTGAGAAAGTCTGGAGCAATGAAGACTTGCTCTCAGCAGAGGAGGATCAAGTTAAGCAACATTTAAACAAACTGGACATACACAAGCCCATGGGTCCTGAGGGGATGGATCCACGGGTGCTGAGGGAGCTGGCTGATGTTAACAGAAGGCCACTCTCAACTATCTTTGAAAGGTCATGGGGATCAGAGTAGGTTCTTGAGGACTGCAAGAAAGCAAAAATCCTATTTTCAAGAAGGAGGATCCAGTAAACTACAGGCAGGTCAGCCTCACCTCCAACCCTGGGGAGGTGATGAGCAAATGAATCTGGGAACAATTTCCTTAACATATGGAGTAAAAGAAGGTGATTGGGAGCAGTCAGCATGGATTTATGAAGGCAGAAATCACATCCGACCAACCCGATAGCTTTCTGCAATGAGACGCCTGGCTCATCTCACTGAGATGAGAGAGAAGTGGATGTTATTTATCTTGACTTTAGCAAAGCTTTTGATGCTGTCTCCCATAACATCCTTAATGACAGACTGATGAAGTACAGACTAAATAAGTGAACAGTGACGTTCATACCTGATTGGGAGGAATAACGAAGACAGAACCAGACTCTTCTCAGTCGTGCCCAGCAGAAGGATAAGAGGCGATGGGCACAAATTGAAACACAGGGAATTCCTTTCTTTTTTTTTTTTTTTTTTTTTTTTACTGTGAGGTTGGTCAAACCTGGAACAGGTTGCCTAGAGAGGTTGTGGCATCTCCATCCTTGAAGATACTCAAAAGCCTGCTGGACAAGGCCCTGAGCAACCTGCTTTGAGCAGGGGGGTTGGACTAAGCCATCTCCAGAGGTGCCTTCCAGCCTCAGCCATTCTGTAATTACTTCCAAGCAGGTTAAACGAAACATCTGCAAGAACTACAATTCAAGAAAAAATATTCGGAAGTAGTATAACTTAAGACAGAGATAATTCTAGGTCTTGCAGCACAACATTTAAGTCCTACTGAAGCACATTTTTATTTCCTGTTTATGTTACACGTGGTTGTACAATCTGTGTTGTCTGTAAAGAAGAGACTTCATGGGGTGCTTCACTTGCAACAGGGAGTTATAAACACATACCCCAAAACTAGAATTTAGTTGTAGATGTTTGCTATCACTTAGCTAGGGTTTATGAAACATCTTACCATTGAGCACAGTTTCCACTATGACTAGGGTGGGTAAACAAGTCCAATTACAGATGTTCTATTTTTAAAGTATTAATTGTAAGGCACATAGTGTAAAGCATTAATTAAAATTATGCTGGTTTCCACAACAACAGTGCTTCCTGAGAAATGGCTATATTAGCAAATAAACATTGAAGATTCACAATTATTGTATTGCTCTGTGACGTTATACTCTAAATCAAAATAGTGCTCTTCCTTTTTAACTCATACAAACATCTAAAAGCAAAGGACCAAAACTGCAAATATTTATTCATTTATGTCACTGAACTGCAGTCAACAAATTGAATTACTGAACTGACAGCATGATAATATCCCCAATAAATATGCATAAACTTATTTGGAAACTCTTGAAAGGAGAAGATTTTCAAATGACAGCAAGTCAGATATGGCCAAACTTTTGGTAAATAAATTCGTAAGTACCTAATGAACCAATTAAGTGATTAACTGATTTCAATCCATCAAACACTAACTTGGGTGCCTACTTTCATACAAGCTGTTTTAAGAACACTGCCCTTAAAAAAAAGAGGGGAAAAAAAAGTTTAAGCCTTTTTAAAATGCTTTTTGGCACCAAAATGACACTCAAGCTAGCCAGAAAACAAGGGCAAATTTTAATTCTGTTTTCTGCGCCCAAATTACAGAACAAAACCCCATAAAATGTAGCTAGAAGGCTTAAAACCAAACCAAAACAAACCCACTGAACTTTGTCCGTACTTAAGTATCTTGTAAACTGTCCCAATGATTTCAGGAGGAGCTGAACTGAGCCATGGTAGAACAACCTTTATAAAATTCCACCTTTTGTTATTAATTTTAAGAAGTCAGTCAAATTGGTTGTAATAGGAAATACATTTTTCCATCCTTCATTTACAATCCTGTCTTAGAAAATTTGAGGCCAATTCCCATCCCTCTACAGAAATAGATGCAATGTGTGTCAAGGGAAAAAGAACAACTGTGCAGGAACAACCCACCGAGGTTTTCCCTGAAGGCTTCTGTTGGGTTTTGTAGCCTTTAAAGGAAAAAAGGCTTTTATCCTGCTGGCCCCAGTTTGCCAAACCGAGAGCCTCCAGGTCTGCTCAGTATCTTGTGACCGCTTTCACTCAGGGATTCTCTATGGCTTTTTCTTGCTATCTTCCAGCAGAGCCAGCACAACTGTTTTCATCTCCTAGTATCAGTCAAACTTTCTATCAGGCTATTTGCTCAACCTAGCAATCCCAGAGGCTCCCAGGAGGCCAGACTCTGAAGGAAAGTTCAAGCGCTGCAAGTTGTTGGAGAAGCAAGGCATACCACCTCTGCTCCATACTTCTACAGGTCCAGATAACCTGCAGGTAAGAAGGGGAGCACTACTGCTGACCAGCTTTCTTCCAAAGCCATGGAGGGAATCAACCCTGGAGATAACCTCCACATGTAAGCAAAGGAGCTACATCACGGGATCATGTAGTTCATGCCTTGAAAAAAAGCACCATCTCAATTTTCAAGTTCACAAAATAATATCTTTAAAATTCAAGGACCGATAGCACTGATAGCAGACAAATTCTTTTAAATGCCCTAAATAATCTGGTTTTACATTTCAAGGCAAGAAGTTTAATTTCTATTGTTGCTTTATGCTGAAGAGAAGTTTCCTTAGGCACCAAGCCTAAAAAAGGCAGCCCACCACATACTTGCCCACAGTCATTACCTCTGAGTGCTGGCAACCACTGCTTACTCACTGCTGCTTATGGCTTTTCTCATGGTGGGAAAGGGCTGATGGCAAGGAAGCAATTAATTTTTTTTTTTTTCAGTTCTTTCTGGTCATAAGGCTAGATTATTTTAAAATTTGCTGGTTTTACATTTTCCCTTGGGGTTTCACAATTTTCTCTTAATATGTCTTTCACCCTTCTCCACAAAAATGTTTATTCTTTTCTGGTTAGCCTTATTAATTTTACCAATTGGAGTAACCCACTTAAAAAGCTAGACAAGTTTTCTATGTTTCCATATGTTAACCTATTTCTCTGTTTATTTCACTTGTGGTATCTTAATTTCATTTAATTTGATCCGTGAAAAAATGGCATACACAAAAATTAATGCAGAAAAGAACCCTAGAGGAAATAATATTAGAAAGGTACAAAAACAGAGGGAATATATGTACATATGTTAAAGAAAAAAAATTACAATTAAAGTATCTACGTAAAGGAGCCAATAATGAGTTACTCTGATCTTTTAATTTGATCTCATCTGAAATGATTTTTTCAAGTAGCATTCTTTAATTCATAGGTCCATGCATAAGAAATTCAGATGTCCAGATAAAACTCATTAAAATACTACTTAATTTGGTGTATTCATGCATGACTACATAAAGTAAGCAAGATTCAACACTATGGTAAAGAGAAGAAATGAAGTGTAAAAATATTTGCCATTACAACACCAAGTGGAAGTCACACTCAATTAAGTAAATACTTTGCTATATTGATAGAAGCAAAATCCATGTTTTTTTCAAAGCCTTGCTTTAGTTGTTGCTTGTAAGATACCATGCTTTTTTTGGTCTGCTTCATATAAAATGACACAAGAAGTTTGTGTTCACGTAACACTATCGATGAAATGCTGTTTGCTTTTTACAAGTTGTTTGTAACAAATATTTTAGCTCTCTCAAAAAGGTGAAGAATAGAATCAGCCAACGTCTTTGCGCACGTCCTGTGAGGATACTCATCCTCCATAGAAACAAATTTCACTAAGCTGAGTCAGCAAGCTCTAATGGCATGTGGTAAAACTATGATATGCACCAAAAACTTACAGACTTGCTAATCAGTAGCAAGATACAACAGAACACGCTCTCTGAAAACTACCAATTTCCCAAACAGCATTTGGATGGCTTCTCTTTTTGAACGGGGACTTGATGCTTCACGTTCAATCCGTGCACACCATTTTCTCCTTCCTCCCTAAATTCTAAACATTTTTCTTACATTTACTTCTTCTGAGATTCAGTAGTGACAGTTTCTTCCTTACACTCCTACATATATTTTGCACAAGCTGTTAAACAGAATTAGTCCATGCTCCTCTTCCATACCAGTCACCATTGGCCAAAAATTTTTCCACAGAATCTGGCATACACGAATCCAGCGAACTTCACAGTTGCAAAAGCTCAACAGCAGCCAGACTATTAAATAAAACAGAGAAGAGAAGTGCTTGTAAGTGATACTCCAACATGCAGTGGGATGGAAGGCTGTTTTTCCTGTGCTCTGAAGGAGCTTAATAAACCGACCTTAGAGAAATCCCAGTTCTGACCCTCACCACCCAGCTTCTAACTTGTGCAAACACGGCTTGGCAGCCAGGCTGAAGAAAGGTTTTGCGGACTATGGTCATGCAGACCCTCCAAATGCCCACAAGAAGGGTCTACTAGATGAAGAGAGGTCCAAGGTGGCCAGCAGGGAAGGGGTATGAACACAGCACTCGGAAGACAGGTTGAGTGTGCCCAGTGCAAACTCTTTATGCCGACTTTAACTACCATAAGGGCATCACTTATTAGCAGATAACAAAAATATTGCCTGGTATCACTTGATTGTTGCACTCTGCATAACACAATAATCCAGGTTAGTTCAAAAGGACACCATCAGCAAGAGCATTGGCTGAGACCTTTACCTAAATAAGGAAAGAGATTATTTATTTACCCTGAGCATAAATGTACTCTTCAAATTCCATGACAAGTCTTTACTGCAAATTCCCCCTTACCATTCAAAGCCAGCAGATAAAAACTTGAAAATTGAACAAGTTATAATTACCTAGAGAAATTAAACCTTGTGGTCTTCACAGACCTAGCAAAGCAGAAAGATTAATATAAGCAAATTCCCCACCCCTCAAAAAAAAGGCAAAATTAGACCCTAGTAATTCTTTCAGTTGCTGTTCACTAATACATCTTTTAGTAGTGAACAGGAACAACCAGTTTTAAGGTCAAAATCTAAACTCAATGTCCTATTTCTAAATAAAAATACCAGAAGAGATACCAGGAACAAAAAAAAGTTACATTGGAAAACTGACAGATTCTGGGAGATGAAATAATTCAAGTCTGAATGTCGTTCCTTCACTATGTGTTAGGACCACATGGCATGAGGAGAAAATCAACATGTCCAGTACCTGAAACCCATGTCAAAGAACAGAAGAAACTGGTGGATAATAAAGAACTAATCTATTATGCAAGTGCTGATTTCTGCTTATGTTTAAATCTGGAGGCACACTACCCCTTCCTGCAGAACTTTCTGCCGAGTACAGGATCCATGGGGAAAATGGCTTAATCCCCACTAATGATGCAGTGTGAGGAGCCTATCTGGGACATACATAATGCTGTCCTCCATGCTGAGGGTGCAATTCCAGGAATAAAAAGTTAGTCACCATGTCTCCCTCCACCACCCATCTTTTCATCTTCTGCATATCTTGCTCTGCAGAGACAGGCATTCACACCTACGGGATGCTGCTAAGTCATGTGGGGACATGGCACGGAGGAAGCTGCTCTTCTACAGAAAACTCCTGCAAATGCAGTGGACATCCCACTAGGATTCTTTTCTTTATGTGGATTTCCACAGGCTGAGATGGAAATCTCTGGTGGTTTTACTACACCCTGCTCCTGAATGGAAACACCACTCTGCTTCTGCACACCCTGACTTTTCCCATGCATGCTAGAAAGGGGCAGAGAGCATCTTCTTACACCCTTTGCATATAGGGTGAGGCCCAACAGAGGCATAATAAAACAGATAAATGATTTTTAAAAATGGTTTAGTTACAGCAACCCTTTTTTTCTTTTTTTTTTTTTTTTTTCTTTTTTTTTTTTTTTTTTGTAAAATAAATTTCTCTGTGGAATTGCGATTCACCCTGAATGCTGTAAACATTTCTTGTTAGCTTGCTAGCAAAGCTCATGTAAGAATGGGATAAGATCACATGCAGCTATCCAGTGAAGCAAAGGAATGAGTCATCAGTCTGCAAGCTGAACAACAGATGAAATCATAGGTTCCGACCAAGGTAAGCACAGTAATGAATGAAACACTAGTTTCTAAATTACACCTCTGGAGAAGGCGTGGATGGCAACTCATAAACATACCTACCTAGCCTAGCATTAAAAAGCATATAGGGAATCCAGTGGGCCACTTAAAGAAAAACTCCATGGAATTCAAGGAGGGGAAGAATCCCCCTGAAAAATGTTTGAAGCAGCTGAAGGAATTCAATTACAGCAGTATACACCTCTGTAACTAACCTGGTCAAGTCTTGTGTCCTATGTTCTTACAGGTCCGCATAAATATTATGGATTAAGAAAATGTCATTTTAAACTAAGTACTTTTAATTAATTTATAGTGAACTCTATTAGTTTTACTCCTACTAAGATTAGTACAATCTTCCTCACAGAAGGAAAGAAGACGACAATAGTGCAAATGCTCTCTCATTTTGTATTCAAGCAGTTTCTTTGACTAAGCAAAGATAGCAGGCTCTCATAAAATGAGAGTACTTCCCACCAACCAAACTGACAAAAAAGGCTCAAATTCTCTTTGCAGTTCTGCTGGTCTAAATGCAAATAATCCAGGTAGTAAGTTTAGATTTCTACCAAAGCCACTGAAAGCAAAACACATCCCTGGAGATCTATAGCCTGATTACTGATGATAAGCTGAGATAGCACAGCCCCAGCTGCTCAGTATTACACAAAGAAAGAGGTGGGCAGGTTCAGAGAAAGCTGCACATATTGGTTTCACTCCTATTCACAATTTACCCCTACTATTTCACTCACCCACTCTCTCTTCACCACAGCATGAAACGCCAGTTGCTTAGATTTAAGCTGTTCAGTATTCAGCTACTGCCATCACAAATTACTAAATAAATTAACAAAATGCCACCATTCCACATAGTAACTCCCAAACATCATGCTAGCTCAATGTATTTTCAGATGTTTCGCTCTCCTCCCGAACTCTTCTGCCCTGCCACCACCTAACCAGCCGCAGCACCTGCACCAAGTCACACCAAAGCTCCTGCTCCTTCCCTGCCCCGAGGCAGCATACCCACTGCTGTGGGTGCAGTACACATCAGGGGTACTTTTCCCCCAAACCTCCACCTGCACCTAAACCTCACTGAGCGTTGCATCCCATGAATTACCCCTTTAGTTACCGCATGCTACAGAGACCACAGTAACCGCTCCCCTGTGAACCCTATCCACAGCCAGTGCACGGTTGCCTCAGCTAGCTTAGCTCTCAGTGAGAGATGGAAAGAGAGCGGGAAGAAGGAGAGCCTGGGAACAGGGCCTTCAGCTCGGCTCTTCAGGAAACTTCCCCGCCTGGCGACTCTGCTGGCTCAGGTACAAGATTCACAGGTTTAATTTCGGTGGTTCTCTTCCTACTAACACTTTATCTTAGCCCAGACTTGCTGCAACATGCTGTGCACTGACTGCGCCAGCCTGGGCAGGGTGAACGTGCTCAAAGCGTACGGCTGAGAAAGGTGAGAACCTCATCAAGGAAAATAATACTGAAGATATATTAAGAGGAAGAGTGCTCAAAATGGGGCAGTAAAGGATGACATGCCAGTTAGGGACTTCCAACATACACCAGCATGTTCCAAAGAAGGAACACTACTAAATTTTTGTATTCATATCTCCAAACCTATGCTTCAACAGCCTAACAGGAAGATAATTTTGAAGTCTATAAAGACTACTTACCGTCTTCTCCTATCTGGACCTGCTTCTTCACTCACTGATTTTTTAAGGTAGCTCAGCTTCCATCTCTGTTTCATGGCTTCTAATTAACTTGTTTCTCATTTTAAGTATTTACAGCTTGGGAGTAGAAAAAGCAAAGGGATAAGTGATGAGCAGAAGGAACAAAAACTGGCTGTGCAGGAGGCCCACTCCAGGAGCTGGACCACCTCACCTGCGGGCAGGATGGAAAGCAGCTAGGGGATGTCTCCTTCCTGTTCATGAAAACGTGATTGCTTTCCCACCAGATTGCGGCTGTATCAACACGTACCACGCAGTGACTCAGAGCACCACTGCCACACACACAATTAAATTCTGTCAAGCCACTACTGACCACCCCTAGTGCACAGCACATGGCACGCTTTAATTTAGCATTAGCAAAATACCAATGGCCCCTGGAGAGACTTGGATTTAATTCTACTCCAAAAATATGTTCACTGTACTAGAAGCAAAGCAGCAACAGTGAATAATAATTATTAATTGTCAGCTCTTTGAATGTTTTCATACCTATACGAAATGTCTTGGAAAGGATAACTCCTCTTCCCCAACAGGAATGCCAGAAACAGTATTTTTCTGAAAAGGAAGACCATTTCAGATTGCAGATGTTAACTCTACATTTCCTTTCCAAACTATTCAGATTCTGGAAGCAGAAGAAACAAAAATTTAGTGTGTAAAACTGCAGCTCAAATATTTTTAGCAGCCCAGCAAATCCTCTTGCACACATTCTTGTGAGTAAAAAACCAGATCTGCTGTGAGGCACAGCATGTACCGCATGGCAACAGTTTAGATTTATGTTTCTTCTCTCTGGGAAGTCACTGCTGTGTAAAAAGATATGACTGGCTTTACAGGTCAAGGTAAAATCTATTGCCCTGAAACGGACCGAAAATGGAAAACAGATCTAGCAGCCTAAACACACAGAGCTATCATAAGGGGTTGAGAGGTAGGATACACCACCACTGATTTATAGAGTTTAAACAGCACAGTCGATGCCTTTCTCCTCCATTTGACAACTTCTCTTTTTGCTTTACATTTTCCTTGCTTTTCAGCCCTTTGGAAACCTCACTCACGAGGGAGAAGATGTCACATTTCCCCTGGAACGAAATTGGCTTATGACACATTGTATAATTCCAAAAATACATAATGCATTAATTTGACACACTCCTGTCATCAGGACCTTAATTTCTAGTACCTTCTTTTCCAGAAACAATTAAAACATTTCTCTGCCTCAGCCATCTAATTCGTATCACTTGAAGAGGGAGAGTTTCTTCCCACTCACCCCAAGATCCTTCACATGGGAGATTCCCAAACCTCCGGGGGAAGGTCTGCTTGAGTCTCTTGCTGAAGGTACTATGTTCTCATCCTAGCAAGTGACTACTAGTGAGCTGTTTTTCTCAGCTGACACTTTGTATTTTAATTCCTATCTTTTCTTGACTAATTTCCCCCCTCTTTTTCCGTGCATTGGTTTTTCCCCTACCCTTGTGTTCCCATTAACTCTTTCCTTTCACCTTGGTTTTGCTCTCTGGACCTGTGTGTCCCTCTTCTTCTTTACCACCAAACTACCATGCATGCTGCAAGTTATCGAAAATTTTGCAAAGGACAACAGCAATGATTTCTGTGCAATACTCTACAACTTTAGGAATGCTGTCTGGCAACTGTTCAGGTAGATCCCTAAAACTTAAATGGGGCATTTTCTGTAAGATAGGTGTGCTTCCGCTATATAAACTTTATGCCCTCCTACCTTCTCTAGAATTACAGCTGCTTCTCTTTTGATATAAAAAGGCAGGGACAGAGAGAGATAGGGTATCTGGATATACTGAAATGCTTTACATTGTCTTCTGGTGGACAGTTAACTGTAGCCCATGGGTTGGAGAACTGTAAGAGATCCACCTGCTCACAGGTTTGTGACCTTTCTGGTGAATTTTAGGAGTTATATACCATCTCAGATAAGCCACCATGTCATCTTCACAACAGACCTCACCTGGTTAAATATTACAAATCTCTTGAAGAAAGCAGAAAAATTATTGGCAGAGCCAGTATTAAAATGCAACAGACCCTTTTTTTCTGCTTCCCATAACACTGAGCTACCCCTGCAGTGACCTAAGATGAGGGGAAGCTGACTAGAAAGGGACGGAGACGCAGCACTGTCAATGCCACCACAGGCAGTATTGTCACAATCTGACCCAGCACCTATCTTTCCCTCATCTCCCTCATCATACATCTTTTTCTCGCCCTGCATCCCCAGTTGTATGTATATACAAATCAAATGACCTCGTGCTATGTTTTTTCACAGAATGTCCAAAAGTCAAATTCCCTAGTGTCAGAGTTTGATGGTGCGTAGAAAAATGGGAGCAGACCCCAGAAACCCAATCCAAAGTGTAGACTGATGTTGCTGACATCAGTCTTGCCTCTCTGAATCAGCCCTAAATTAAAATATCAAAAGGAAAGGATGCTTCACAGAGATATAAATACTGGTAATTATTTTTCATAGCCTTCAATACATAGCCACTTGCACTTGTGAAAGACAATTACAAAACATTATTCTGACTCTATGCATCACCAAATCAAAACAGTGAATGTAATGTACCAGCCTACTCCCTTTGCACTGCTCGCTCTGACTCTGCAGAGATGTCTGGGAAAAACACAAGCCAATATTCATAATTTTAAAGATTCCCTTTCTGTGTTGTCTCCCATTGTTTTTTGTTCAATCCCTGCATGGTCTCATCATCGAAAATCAGAGCACCATTCACTGCCATGAAGCTGCATATCCTGGACATAAAGGAAAACCAAATCTCTCCTTTTTGGATCAAATCCCTTAGACGGGAACATTGCCTAAGTGAAAACAGCCTGGCTGAGCCATGTAAGAGGTCAGGAGGCAGGGGATGATATAGCAATCCTACAATTTCTGGATGCAAGTTCAGCAAAGAGAAAGCAAAGGCAGGTGCCGGTAGCTGCTGAGGACACCTGTGGAGTCGCTCCATGGCATTGCACACGTGGGCCAAGGCTGATCTTACTTTTCCTTCCCACATGCCTGGGCAAGCAGCCCAGCTAAATGCGCACACAGCACTGGCATGGAGACTCAGCTCTGAATGTGCTCTTTATACCATATACGTTGGCCAATTCAACCAACAATATCCCTCAATTCTGCCCAGTGCCAAACAAATGAATGGAGCTGAAGGGCCACTGCCAGGTTGGAGAAAATGGCCCTGACTTGGGCGAGCAGCTCTAAAAGAAACAGAGGAGGAAAGGCTGGAAGATGTGTCTTCGTAGGGTCAAAGAGGCTCTTAGCCATGTCTTTGTCAATAACTACTGGTTTTCTGCTAAATTTGCATAATCCTTTGCACAACGAGGTATGTCTGACACATGATTTTTAAAAAATATTTAAAAAAAAAAGAAAGAAAAATCTTTTTGCAGATTTAATTAGTAAAGCTATGAAGGCTAAAAAACTTCAGATTATAGATTTTACCCCGGCCTACTTCATTACACACTTCGTGTGCAAATTTATTACAGGAAAATGTTACCTAATTAAATTTATTATGCTTTGATTTTTTTTTTTTGTTAACTTATTTAATTAAAAACGTCTCGATTTATGTAACTTATTATGGCATGACCATTGTTAATGAAGCTCACAAAAGGTACTTTTGGATAAATTCATGCGAAGGAGATGAAGCAGAGCAGAATGAGGGATTATGTTCTCAGACTTCTGAGGCAAAGCAGCCTGAAATAAATGCAAGTTGTGAGCGTTTGGAGCAGAGGGTGTATTCATTGTGATTATTTCAGACTGCATGCTGATTGCAAAAGATTAACATAAATAGGAGTTGTTATTGCAGATTTTTCTATTCTTGCTAGGAAATCCCTTGAATATAGGAAGCACAGAATAAAAAATGTGAAGATGCTGTACTACAGCATCGTAACTTTTGTTCTATTCTTTTTTCTGTTCTGGACATACCAGAAGAAACATAAAGCAAGCTGTTCATCTTCAGGCCTTGAAGGAAAAACACCACTCCTCTCCGGTAACATGACAAAACATCTAGATGTAACCTCACCGCTCAGCAGTGAGCGTTTTGGCACATTCCCTCCTCCCTCCCAGAAGCGCCCTTAGACTGCATGGCACTAGGTTACCCTCCGGAGTCTACGTGGCCTGCAGCTAGTACAATGAAATTCATAGTAATTAACAGCTTTTAAGATCCTTGCTCCTCCATTCACAACAGCAAATTGGACACATAAATAATTCACATGTAATTTTGGTATTTCCGACTCCCTTTCTACATTAAGCAATGGCAAAATTTCCATTCAGTCTGGGAAAAAATACACAAAACTCTTCTTTTTTAAAATCTTGCAAAAAACAGAAGTCGTTAAAAATGTCTAACGACAGTACTGGAGGTGTGTATAATACATCTCATCGTATCTTCTGCTTCACTTCCTCACTCCTCATAATTTGTTTCTTGTCTCAGTAGGATCACAATGCACAGAAACCAAGAAGAAAAGTAAACGGCTCAGGGCAGGGCTTTTAACTTCAATCTGCTCAGGTCTATCACTGCAACACTTTTTTAAAGAAGAATTATACAGCTATTCAAGCTCTTCAGTTATTTGTGGGCCAGCTGTATGAAGTGTCCTCCACGCTCGCCGAGATCGGTGTAAGTCAAAGATGCTGTTGTCAGTACAATATCTGTCTATAGGCTGAACATTATTTCCTATGGTTCTGCATTAAACATGAATCAAAAAGGTCATGCGGGCCTTTCCGTACAGCAACATACATCTCCACAAACCCTATGTTTCGCAGTCACAAACGGCAGGGCAGTCAGCTACACCACCACAGGCCAGACCTCACCGCTTCACCCCACTGCCTGCAGACCAAGGGGGTACAAGCACCTTCCATTTACATTCCTCAGCCCTGTGCTTGCTCTGTACCAGATGGTGCCAGGAACGTGTCAGACCTAAACCCAGTTTTCTTGGCCCGGAAAGGACAACGTCCTCTGCTGCCCGAGACTCGCAGTGCTGCAGGGCCAGTGTCCACCAGCATGGGCCCGGGACTCTGGGCACCTCCGCTGCCCAGCCCTGCCAGCAGATGGGCCCGGTTCCTTCCCAGAAGAGATCAGGCCATGGAGGAGGATGGTGGCACCGTGACCAGTGGTTTGAACGCTGCCAGGAACCAGAAGCCCATGGAGCACGTCTGTCTCGCAGCACAGACACTGCTACGGTGCCTAGCTAAGACCGTTTTAGTAGCGAACTCCACTGACAGCACAGCACATCTCATACTCCAAATCTGTCCCTCKATTTCAGTGTTATGAAACAGTATCATCGACTGCAGTTCAGGTACGGCTTTAAAAGAAAATGTACTAGCGCAAAAACAACAGCCCTGTCTAACATTTACAGAGCGACTTTCACTGGAGCGGATGTCACGGGATTTCTTAAGTCTTTCCAAGTCAATTGTATAATGCCACAGGTTGTCACAAACGTAGCTAAGGGCAGAGTTTGGGTCTYCATATATATGATTTCTTCTATTCACTGCCAGCTGCAAGGGGTCAAACCCTGACAGAGCACAGAAGCAATTCTACGTAACAACGCTGCAGAGGAAGGAAAGCATGGTTTGTGACAGTGGCAGAGGGAATTCACCGCAAGCACAATGCAACCGCTGGGGTTTGAAAAAGAGGGAACAAGTGAAAAAATAAGATAAAAATGCTGTTTCCCCAACACAGAACAGTAGGGCTGCAACAGAAATTTTACTATACTTGCAGGGGGGAGCGGAGGATTTATGGCCACAATTACAAATTCTGCAAATCCTTTCCAAAGGACTGTCCTTGAATGACTGAAGCAAGATCCCAATCTCCCAAACTAACTACTTAACAGGGCTCAGCAGGAATGAAATGCATTGTATGACTGTCACTTCTATAATTTTGAGCAGAATCTTGTTTTAGTAGCCCACCAGATGACAACAGTAGATATGAATTCAGTGGATAATACTGAAGTCCCAGAAATAGTTATTTCAARTATTTTTATATTGCAAGTTAGGAACAATACCTCACTTCCCATTTGGACATATGCTGTGTTCAAATCAGTATGAATAACATCCATTCTTAAGGTGTTTTCATTACRATTTTTCATAAGTCTATCACAAACTGAGACAGCATGCGCATTATGGACGTAAATCTACTATGGCTTACACCCTCCTTAATCAAAGCAACTTCATTCAGTGAGCTCAGATTTATGCAGGTTTACCTCAACTCTTTAAATGYGAGTGATTCTCAAGCAAAAAAAAAAACCTGCAATGCTGACGTTTCCAAAACAAATAGCAACCTAATCACTAATGGGAACACCTCTGTACAACCCTGGTCTCAGATCTGAAGCTACACACATTCCTGTGGCTCCTTCTCCTCGTAAGAATCCCGCTCCATCCCCAGCAGACCCATCCGTCAGCTCCTACAGGGGTATGGGAGGACCAGCTCCAGGCACCTGCACTGAAAGTCTTTTGCTGCCCTGCTCCATGTAAACCTTAGCCCACACGAGGCGTTAAATTGGTACGTGGGAAGAGTCCTCTGTAGCTGACACCTCTGAGGGAGGGGAAAACATAACTTTCAAAAAGCAGCAGCAATGAAAAGGTAAGAGAGACAGTAAGATAAAAAGAAAACAGTAGAAAGTTTAGGGACTGTAAACATTCTCATTAGTATCCAAATATTTGCAAGGCAAATTACACAAAGTTTACTTTTTATTAACTCGCTCCACTGCTATGCTATAATAAAACATTTCTCCACCCTTGATTGGGAAATGCAGAGGTGCTGTACTTGTTTAAGCCTTCTGAAGACTTTTCTAATCTATCACTTGAGAACACCTTACCTTCTTATTCAGAATGAGCATTTTCCCCTGAGAAAGGAAAGACCTATCCACCTCCCATTTCAGACCTCCTAAGCTGACTCACATCTTCTAAAACTCTTTCTCCTTGCTGTGCCAACATCTCTAATGGACTTTGTTCTTTAAACATCACTTTGGTTCAGAGAAAAATTAGAACAAGGCTTTAAAAGTTCTGGGGAAGGAAAAAAAAAAAAAGGAAATGGCTGGCAAGTTAGAGATTTTAAACCCACGTTGCAAAATGCCACATGGGACTCCCCCGTTGCTGAGAACATTGAAATCTCACCTACCCACCCTCCCCTAAACCGTGCCACTCACTAAGGGAAAAAGAATTGAGCACTTTTTCTCAGTAAGGTGTTGGAGAAGACCTCCTGAAGTCCTGAATCACAACCTTGAAGGCCTTATGCAAACCATGACAATTAAAAACATCCTTGACTCACATTGATGATATTCATGTTAACTCAAATGGCGGTATTTTAGAGAGCAGTAAGCATAACTAAGTTTGGCAGCAGCAGGTACTGAAAACTTGTCATCATTCCTCTTACACCCTAGACCAGCCACCCATCCTATAAAGAAACTCCTCTTTTGTAGAAAAGCCCAGCTCTTGAACAGACTTTTAAGACGATGACTTCTGAGGGAAGCTCATTACTGTTGATAGTTGTGAGCCCTTCACACAGATATCCAGAGACAGAGCTCCTGTCTGAGATGCTTCCCTGGACGATCAGGAGCTCCATGACTTGCCCTTTGTACCAGTGCCCGTATCTCAGCCCTGACAAATCCCCATGTCCTGTGCGCACCCAAAATGCCCGTTTTCTCTGGGCCCAGAAAAACGCCTCCATCGGGGCTGCCAAGAAAGTAATTGTAGGCTTAGCGAGGATATGCTTTAGCATTAGCGGGATGTTTTATCTTTTACCTCTCACCAGAGGTACAAATCTTACAGGAGATGTTTCAGCATGTCCTGATCTTTCTGCCCTTCATCTCTTCAGATGAGCCTTCTTACACAGGTATTTTACCTGGTACATCCCTGCCACCTCTTCATAGACAGCACTTCCCTCTCATGCCCACCGCCAAGCCCAACAAATGCAAGCCCAAACTGAGGAACACCAACCCCGTCACATCTGATGAATTATTGCCGACAGAGGCTGGCGTTTTTGTTTGGTTTGTTTGGGGTTTTGGTGGTGGTGGTGGTGGGTTTTTTTCTGGATGGGCAAGGAAATCAAGTTCCTCCTTCAAATGAATGCAGAGCCAAACCCCTAAGGAAAAATCGAAGGCTTTCACCAGCAAGGGGAACTACAACACAGCATAAGGATGCAAGGTGAACTTTACAATGTCCCACAGAGCCCTGAAGTAAAGAGGTGTTTCCCAAAGCTGTGGGCTGATGTGGTTGTAGGTGCACCCTACCCTTGCAATGACGAGGCTCACGGGGAGCCCACTCCCTTCTACAACACTGACATCGAGATGCCGGCACCACCGCTGCTTTAGGGCAGCAGGGCACCTGACTTTCAGCCCAGTGTTTGCTTATTATCGCAGTCGTTGTATAGTAAAATTCTCCTTATCGCATCTGAGGAATAGAGTGTTCCTCTAATCTGAAGAAGTACAGGCTATGGCACAGGAAGCAGGTTTCAAAAGGTTTACACAGATGGGTTTTTTTCCCCCATTCTGGTGTGAAAATGATGAAAAGATAATATAATTACACATTTTTTTTTATATTGCATTTGTTTTGGAAGTGAAGAGACAGAGCATTCGCTTTTAATTTCCTTTTTCCAGGTTCATTCTTTATTTAGTAAGAACTATAAAAATTCTTTTGAAAAAGTAATATATTCAAGACTAATAAAATCCAAGTGCAAAATATTTTCAAAGGCAGCTTAGGTACAATTATTAGGTTGTCAAATAAAAGCATCTCATCTAAGTTATGCTGGAGAAGGGACAAAGTTTATAGCTAATTTCTCAGACCAAAAGGGGACTATTTCCAGGAGCAACCCTTCTATCCAGGATGCCACTAGGTAACTCCAAGAACAGTCAGGTATATGAGTGAAAACAGTGAACCTGTGTGTCAGTGTTAGCAAGAAGTCTACCTCTCACCAATCTCCGATTTTCCCTACCATGAACTTTCCACCTCCACAGTCAGCCTGTGTCTACTCCTATCAACTGACCACGGCAAGCTCAGTATCTGTAATTAAAACCAAACATGCTCTTTCTCTAGATGGCAAGTGCACTTCCCTGATAGTTGATCCTTAGAAATGAAATCTTTCTCTATCAGCTGTGGTATTTAAGTCACTAAAAAGTTACCCTGTCATTGACCTTTACCTGCAGCTGACGGCTCCAAAATGAAGAAACAACAACATCGGAAAGGCTGAGACCTTTTAGAGCTCCATTAGCTCCTCATACACACATCACATCTGCACTCACAAAAATATCATTTCTGCTGCAAAACAGGTATTTATTAAATTCAACAGTCTTTTTAACCCCTTGCCTTCAATATTTTTAGAAGAAAGGTAATAATAATATTCTTTTTAAAAACAAATAAAATTGAGGAAACTATGGATGCATAGGAAATTGAGAAGGCTACCTGGAGTAGCCAAGTGAATGGCAGAACACGTGGTCACAGAATCAGCCCCTCGTTCACCATTGCTTTGCATGAATGAAGCACTACTCTGCAAGCCCAATAGTATTTTAGTCTCCCTTTGCAGAAGCCCAAGTGATTACTTGGGATTCAAAGCTGCAATCCACAGCTTCTAGAACCAGAATTTAAAACTAGCAGTTTTAGCCCACATAATTAAAATTGCTTCATTAAAACAACAACCAACCAAGACACAATAACTCCAGTCAGCAAGACTCCTTTTGGGGAGCCCACAGAAAGCCATAGCTTACCCGCTCTGCAACTCTACAGTCAGAGGAAAATAAAGGACCTGTGCAACCTGCAGTGTCCTCATTCACCTCATGTTTTTCTAATGATTCCCCAGCTAACTCAAACATCCATAAACTTTTTAAAGCAATTTACTTATCATCAAAGCATTGCTTGCCAAGTCATGCATGCCACAGTGAAAAAAATACTAAGATGACAGTGCATGGAGCTGACACTGCATGGAGAGAGTTTCTCTTGGGGAAGGCTAAGTTCTTCTTTGGAGAAGGGACAGTCTGTAGAAGTATGTTTGTGGTGCAGTGATACAGCTATACAGAAAGTCCAAACTGAAATGGTATTTTCACACAAACCCATCCTGAAATTAATGCAAAATATCTTTTATTGAATCTGATGTGCAGTCTGATTTCATATCAAGAAAGATAGTCAGCATGACAGCTTTTTGTATGTAAAAAATAAATACACGTTTGTGAACCAAAATCAGTGGCAAAGGTGTAATAGCAAATATCCCTATGGCGAGCTTGCAAGAAAGAGCTGTTCTCAAACAACAAAGACTGAATGCGAGAGGGTACATCAATTATTGCTGCACAAACCAGGTCAAAAGAACAGCACACAGCTGATATGCTCATAGTTGTTCATGCAGCATGACAATGAGAAGGGCTGAGATGATATTAGACAATACAATAGCATGCATTCAGTTTTTAACAGATCCATGCAAGTATTTTTTTTTGCTCACAACCAAGGGAAGTTGCAATGCTACTGACACTGCACAGTTGACTGTTGTTATTCAATGTGTTAAAAAAAATCTGCTATAATTAAGGAATTGCTTGGCCTCTGTCCATTTTGTTCCACACTGCTGCCTCACACTTGTTTAAAGAACTGAGAAAATTTGTTGAAAATGTGGCAGATAGTGGGAAAAAAAACGTTAAGCTTGACTGGTTCAAATTAGGCAGTATTTGTACAGATGGAGCACCTGCCGCGACTGGCAAGAAGAACAGTCATGTCGCTTTGCAAGAAAAGTTTTTGGATCGAAAGTTATTGAAATACCATTTGTATCCATCAAGAATTTTTTCTATGCCAAAGATTTAGGTTTCTTACATGTCTAAATCCTGTCATCTCCTACTCTAGCAAAATAAGTATTTATGCACGAGAGCTGCCAATAAGCATACCATGTAACTGATGAAAATGATGAGCAGAATACATATACAATGTCTTCTGTCAAAGGGCAAAAACTGTGAAAGATTCTGGAACCAGAGAATGACCAAGACATTTTCTTAACAGAAATTATTAACCCTTCAATGACAACAGTCTGCTTAAAACCAAGAATGGGATCAGAAATCTGGTCTGTAGGGACATGACAYCTCAGTTTTGCAGCCTCAATATGTACTTACAAGGAAAGGACTGCCCATTTACTGCATGCTGGCATCCATGTGCTGCTTTTAAGTTGAAGCTGAGATGTTCTTATTCTATTTGAATTGGTGTGCTTCAGTTATTTGCAGTGTGCGAGAAGTGACAACTGAAGGTCTGAGAAATACTGTGATCTGATGTTTTGGGAGTTGTTTCACTCTAAGTTTGAAGATCCTAGAAAACAACAATTTCCCATTTGTATCGCATTTTATAAYGTGATTTAGACCATTTTCTTTGAAACCATTTGGAATCTCCCAGCTTTAAAAAAGAGGAGATATCCTTGCAGCAGCAGAGTGAAGATCGATACTCTTATCTACAGAACAGGACCAGGCACACCCAGAGAACAGCAAAACCCGAAAATGAGTACTTAAAAGCAGTTCTCCTCTGATACATGCCTTCCCTTTTAGTGCTTGTGCAGATTGGGACCGACACGTATTCATGAACAGTAATGCTCTACTACAGACTTTGTCAAAAATAGACTGTTCAAAAGTCACCAATTCTCATCTCAATGACTCGGTGTCAACAAAGCTGAAAACAAGGGCAAAAAGGACGTTTAGAAACACTATCAGACCATTTGAAGGTTGCAATGGCAGTTGTACTCTCTAAACTTCATTTCAGGAGGAAAGAACTAAGGGTCATTCCCTCTTTTGACACTAACAACAATAAATTATGTTTAATAATACAGAGGAATCAAGATAAATTTTAAAGACCATTTGCAGTACATCTAGGGAAAAAAAAAACCAACCAAACCCTAGCCAGACTTGCTATAAAGACTGACCCCTGGATTTATTGATTCCCAGTCTTGTGAACAGTCTCCTGCCTTTGAGTATTTTCCCTCTTCTGGAACTCCTACATTTGCACATATTGATTCAAGATTTTTGTTCTTGGCAAATACCACTTTTGCCTAGATAGAGGGAAGTATAACAGAATATCACCATTTCAAAATAAAACTTCAGACTAAAAAAAGCATTACAGAATCTGTTTTTAGAAATGTATGAAAAGGTTTTTTGGTGGGTTTTTTTTTTTTAAGGTAAGAGTGTATTGAAAACAATACACAAATACTGCTACACGAAGAATTAAAAATAAAAATAATTTAAATGGAAGTCTAAATAGATTGTGCCAATTTTTATTACCCAACACAAAATAAAAATGGGTTAAAAAGTCAAGAATTAAAACACCGGTAGCTTAAACTTATTTTGGTTTTAACGTTCATAAGCTGAAGTTTCATCAATAAGATATATAACCACCATTGCTCGCTTAACCACGTATGACCTAGCAAGCAACTTGATATAAAATTTTTGTTGTAGTTTCTCTTCTGAGAGGAAGAAGTACTTGCCTCTGTTCTTAAAGGAGGAGGAGTACTCGCATGAACGGAACACTGTACACCCAGTGCTTTTGTTTCTTTTTAATTATAATGCCTTTACAATAGCAAACAGCACAGATTCATTTGAATATCCAAAGGCTTCACCCTTTTGCTGCAAATTATTCACATGCACATAAAAATGTATACTTTGTAAGTATTACAAAAATACTTTGCATGAAGCAAATTCTGCTAAAGCAATACACATTTGTAATCTAGATGAGGGAAACAACCCTCACATGCTTTTCACGTGTTCCACTAACTCCCAGTACAAGCATATTAAATACTCGGTCGTTCAAGCACTCTAATGAAATGCTGAATATTCACGATCTTTACATACAAAATATCTTTAGTTAGTACAGTTGCAAAAGTATGTAACCCAGTTTTGGTAAACTGCAAAAAAATACTCCCTTTAAAATCAATGCTATTATTTGTTGGAGGAAGAGGTAACTTTCACTGCAACTTTGACAGAAGAGAAAATGATAACGCCATTAAAACTAACAACATCCACAAAGTATACCTCTTAAGACAGCCTGTCACTAAGGCATGCCACCTTTAAAAACACATGCCCTATTAACTGAGGTTGTTTGTCCAAAGGATGAAGCAGGAACATGAAGTGACCCCCCAGGAGAACACTCTGTGTCAGACTTCCACAATTTCAGTAAAATACAGGTTGTTATGTAAGCACTGCAATATATAGATTTATACAGATAATATTTTCCAACTGAAAACTCCATGGAAATTTTAAATCCATCCCCTGCCCCTTTGATCCCTTCCTGTCCACCTTCTACTTTCTTTATGCATTGTTTCCCTTTCCCAACTTTCTTTGTATTCTCTCTCCTTTTACTGTCACTTTATAACCAGACTTTTCATTTATTGTTCCTTAAATAATTAAATAGTCTCCATTTGCTTTCCTGCTTCCAAGCCAGAGTAGCATCCCATTTATGTGCTATCACTCACTTCTATCACCTTTTACTTTCTCTTGTTATCATATCTTTGTAATACTATTTGGCAGGTAGAGATCAACTTTTTTCTTCTTCTCAAAGGGTAAGTTAGCAGCTTTATGAAACCATTATTAATGTAGGACAAAATTCATTTAAAACACATACTAGCTAGTTGAACTGACCCTGAAAAGTGGAGGTAAACCTTAATCAAGTACATCAAGATCTGTAGTGCTAATTTTCATCTCTGTTTAAGTAAAAATTCCAATTATCCAGTTCAATCTATCTCTGAAAAGGCCTTTTACCAGCCCCATTTACTCGAGAGGCATTTTTATCTCCTTTCTATCTGTGGAGTTGAGACACAAAAAGCCAAGTTCAATCCCTCAGCAAGGCTCCTAGTCTCATGAAATCAATCAAAACATCTTTTCTGAAGTCCCATGGCAAGCCCATTGCACAGCAGGAAGCCGAGCCAGAGGGCTACGGTGCAACCCCACCGACCCCTTCATCCTTCGGGAAGTCAAACTACCCAGCTCAGCCACTGCCTTTCTCCTTGCTGTCTTTTACTTTTCCCCTATTTTGAGGGCATCTGGCCTTCTTCATCTGTTCCCATTTCTCTCTCTCTCTTTTTTTCATCCCTACAAAAGTTCATACCTTCCAGAGAGAGAAACCCCATTTTAATTTCCATTGCCTTTTCCTTGCTGACGGAAAGCAGAACTCAGGAGCTGTGCCGATCCTGACGGTAAAAGGCTTTTCCCATGTCCAGTGCTGAAGTCAGTGCAGAAAGAAGCTCATTTTTAAAAAAAAATCTGCTTGCTGAAGGTACTCAATAGAGCATTTAAATATCCAGGGGGAAAGGAATAAAAGTTACTTTCTTGTTCAGTAGCAGTAAGCATTGTGTTTATTCTTCAAAGTTCAAACTAAGTCTCTGTGTAAAACAAGYCAGCACCGGCTACAAATGCAGCTTAGTCTATAGGGGTAAGCAACCCAAGTCTCATCAATGGCAAGTACGGGCACAGACACCAATTACCCACAGAAATCTTCATGAAGCAGGAGCATACGTCTTTAATCATTGTGAAATAATAAGATCCTCCTCCACAGTGGGTTTGGCAATTGTTTATCTAACCCATGAGCTCAGATGAAGCAGCGAGTAAAACCGATACCACATCATACTGCTTTTTCTCTGGGATGCACCCACACGCCCGTTGTACACCCAGACTAACAAACTGCACCAGAATGACGGAAGCACAGAAACTACTTTATGAAAAGAGCTGAATTAAAACTAGAAGCAGAGATTTAAATTCACCAGACGAGAACAACTCTAAATTTGATGCTACTTCATCCACAGCACATTGAATTTAAGAGTAGAAGGCACACCTTGTTCGTGCATGTATTTACAGACTGTAATCCATTTAAAAATACTTATTGAATGTGCTGAAAAATTCCTATATCCTTATTGCTTGTAGTTTCTGTAGACATATTGACATTTGATTCATACCAGCACTGAGGTGCTCTACGAAAACTGCACTTTCTGGATGTTACTTTTAGTAAATAAAATAATATTTAAAAAGGCTTGGCCAAACAAGCAAAGGTAAATGCTACATATTGCATGAACTCAAATAATTTATTCTTGGCTCAAAGTACCATCATTTTAAAATAAGGTTCTGTTTAGCATTACTGTAAGTTTCTAGACTTCATAGCTCCCTAAGAGTCTTCTCTAAATTTACRAACAAATTTTACTGGATGAAGCAAAATTATAAAGATTATTTTGCTAGCCACAGAACACTAACTTAATCTGCATTCTCAAGTGAGGGCTGGTCCAAAGACCATGCATGCAGATGACAACAAGAACAGTAGTTACATGTAAATCCTTTAAGTCATCACAAATGCAATATTCTACTGAGAAAAAGTACCTTCCTTAGTCCATCTTCTGATTAACTGAAATGGTAACAACAAATATTTCTACATATATTCCTGCTTGCTTAAATTATTCATTTCATTAAAAAGTTTAAAATCCTCCTGCCCGTGAGCCACATATCCCTTGTGTTACTCTCATAAATATTCCTAGTGAAGTGACAGGAAATATCCTTAAAAGAAAGATTCAGAAGTACCTTATTATTTAACTGAACATCTAAAGGTGATTTTGTAATAAAGCAATACATTTTCTCTGGGTTTAGACACCCAAGTTAGCACTTCTGAGTAAGGCTGAATTTTATAAATTTCAGTTCTACTGCTTGGAGGTTATTTCTTGAGCTGACATATCATGCTTTTTCTCTGAAGTTACTCTAATGCAGCTTCAGTGTGAGCAGGAAGAGTTTCCTACCTCCCAAAAGATTTGAAATATGGACCCCGTAAAGCACATGGAAGAGACAAATCACAAATATATGCTTAAATTAAGTCTTGCTATTCTGTTTATCTGTGGCAAAGCTCTCATGGACTTTATTAGCACAGGACTGGATCCAGAGCACGAACTTATATGCCTATTAAATGATACTTCTTTTTCGATTAATCTCTCATTTGAGGCAAAAGACATTGATTCTTGACAGCTGCAGATACAATCCTCATTCACTCAGGCCCTGATCTCCAAGATACTGAGCAGCTTCAACTCGCCCTAAGGCAATGGAAAACTACAATCACCCACAGGAGCTCATCTTAGTTGGACTGAAGTCGGCGCAAATTTTACAGCAGACCTCAGAGAAGGCAAGATCAGGGCTCAGTGACCCAACCAGCAATAGCTCAATAAATGTAAGAGATCTGGACTTAACCCCAAGTTCTTCTCCTACCGAAGTTAAAGACCTCTCATTAGCGCCAATGGGTGCATCCCCACGTAGTGCTGTACGCTGGAACTATCTTACAACGGGCCCAATCCTGCTATCTTGAGTCGTCAGAATATTACCTGTAGGAGCAATGCCATAGAAACCTATGGCAACTTGCACAAGTAAGGGCTGCAGAACCAGCTAAGCAAACACACTGTTATAATTAATTCCAAGCCATTTTACTATTTAGAAACTAAACTAGAAAATTAGACTCTGAACATAGCAAAGGTTTTGCAAATTAGTTCATTCTACAGCTTAAATACTTTCTTTCCCTCTAAATCAAACTAGAAGCCCATTGTGTGCCTGTCCTTTTTAATTAAATTACTAAGAATAATATCAACGGGTAAGCCATATGAACACTGTGGTGCTCTATATCAAAGCCTTCAAGCTACCGCTTTCAGAAGGGTGTGATGCACACCTTGCAATTTAAATGTACAAATTATTAGACAGATTACCACAAGAAGAAATCATTGCCAGTTATTTTTCAGCATTCAGAAAAGGCTATCCTAGTCAGAGTTTTCGGCTCTAAAAGTACTCATTTTCCTTTTCCTTCCAAATCTGTAACATTTTCTCATGGTTATTATTTTTTTAAATAATTACAATCATCTCAAAAGCATTAGCTTATTTTGTCATTTTCATATATATGTAAATACCTCTGGGCTCACTTCTTTGAAAGGAGCAGTAAATGTTGTTTGCCTGGTTTTCATTCTGACTCTTTAAGTAGTTAGTTTATTCATGTTTTTCAAGTTATTTGGCTGTTTTTATTCTGTAATCACACCATTTCTGCTGTCTAGGGACATTCAGAAAGACTGGGTGATAAGCTGCAGCCTGAATCACTTTGCAATTTTCTAATAGATACTCTAAAATCTTCTAATTTTTGAAGGCAGAAGCCAAGAAGGAAAGAAAAATTCCCGCTGGCACATGTGAGACATTTTCCAAATTTTTGGAGAAAGAAATTCTGGACGTGTAGATTGCCAGAAAGGCGAGAGAAGAGCCTGCAGCTTACACAAACACACACACGCACACAAACACCGAGTACCCAGTACCCGCTTACTGCAAGCGACCATGACATTTCTGTGCGGGCTCTAAGGTCGCGGCCGTGCCCTGCTCGGGGCGCCGGGCCACCGCGGAGCCTCCCCGCCGCCGCCGAGCCTCCCGCCGCCGCGGGACCCGCCGCTCTCCCGTCCCCCCGCCGGGCCGGGGGCGCGGCGCACCCCGCCAAGGCTGCGCCCGCCCAGCTCGCCTCGGGGGCTGCACCTGCCACCCGGGGAGGCCCCTCGCCACCCGCTACGGTCCCGCCCGGTGCCTTACCGGGCAGCGGGGGCGGGCGGGCGGCCCGGGGCGGTGCAGCTCACCTGGGCGCAGCAGGCACCGCCGCTGCAGCCTGGCTGCCGCCCGCTGCCATTTGTTGCTCGCGTTCAGAGGGAGCTGCCCTCTCCTCCTCATCACAGCCACCGCCGACTGCTCCGTAGCAACTGGTCCTGGTAGGTCTCAAAGTGGAAAAATTCCACGGCAACACACACGGCGTCTCCCCACCGCTCCCCGCCTCCGCCTTCCCCTTCCCCGCCAGCCCCGCGCTCCGCTCCGCGCCCCGGCCGCCGCCTGCATGCTGATCAGCGCGACCTCCGGCAGCCCGCTCCGCACACGGCCAGGGAGCGCAGCGGCCAGGCGCCTCGGAAACAGAGGCATATGGGGGTGCCCTGTTTTTTCCTCCCCCTTTTCTGATGCTGCTCCGGTACGGGATCGGGGGGCGCGGGTCTCAAATCCCTCGCTTGCTCCCAAGCGAAGGGGTGGCAGCCCCCTCCCCTTGATTCCCTCCACACGCCACCGCTACCTCGGCGGAGCCGACCCCGTCGCCCCCCAGCACTCACGGGGCGCCGCGGGCTCCCCAGCACGGGCCGGGGAAGGGAGTATCTCCGCTGGCCCTCTCCGATTAGTGCTGGGCAAGGTGGCACGGCACGGCGGTGGTCCCTCGGCAGCGGCAGCAGCACTGCTCGCCTCCCTCCCTCCCTCCCCGTCGAGTTTCCTCCCGGCGCTACCGCCCCCCCGAGCGCGGCCGCGGGGCCCCGCAACTCACATCGCGGAGCGGCGCCTTYCCGCAAAACTTCGCGGCGTGTCGCTCAGCTCGGCTCAGCTCGGCTCGGCGCGGCTCGGCCCGCGCCTCAGCGGCGCAACAGGCAGCGCAGCCTCACCTGGCTCGGGGCCGCCGCGCCATGGGAGCGACGGGCGGAGCCTGCCGGCGGCGCGGCCGGGGCGGCGGGGCCCGGGCGCAGCCACCGCCCGCCAGCCCGCCCGCCCGCCCTGCTGCCTCCGCCGGGCGCGGGCCGGGCGGCTGTGCCTGCCGCGCCGCCGCTCCCTCCTGCCCCTGCGCTGCGGCTGCAGGCGGGCAGGCAGGGAGGGAGGGAGGAGAGAGCGGGGCGGGGAGGGAGGGAAGGAGGAGACTCCCCTCTCGCTCCCACGGCACAGCCGGGAGCTGCCCCCGCGGGAGGGGTGATGCTGTCCGTCCCTCGCCGGGACTGATTGTGGCTTTCACCCCCCAGCTCTAGGGGCAGAGTCGGGGGCCGCCCCGGCGGAGGCTGGTGCGTGGGGAGAGGCGCTCGCTCTCCCGCGGGGTGCGCAGTCGCCCGCGCCGGGGGCCGAGGGAGAGCCCTGCTTGCCGGSGACACAGCCGGCCGCGGCGGGCGCAGAGTGCGTTCAGAGGGTGCTTCTGCTCTCCCCAGTGCCTTCCAGGTTCCCCAGCAAAATATAAGTAAGGTTAATTATTTTGCCAATCTGAACGACAAGCTATTATTGCTGGCGTATAATACTTGATTTGGCAAACTGGCCACCGCACAGTTTTTGCTACGATAGGTGAACTTACTCTGCAGCCAACCTAACCAACCGTTTGAACTGGTCTTGCCTAGAACCAGTTATTCAGACCCTGCTTTGGGTTTATCACGATTCTTGCCAGGGTAACTTTCTTCTGTGAGAGGTGCTTCTGTGAAATGTGCTATGTTGCAGCGGTTGCATGGACTGTCAAAATACAGGCTAGAAGGATCATCACCAGTTGGTTGCCTCTCTGACTTAAACATGCATTCTCTGTTGTGCACTTTTCTACTCTGGCTCTGCAAAGTAAACTTTCTATTTACCTCGTGCAGCAAAGGATTCTGTTGCCTGTCTCCAGCTGAGAGCAGCTGGGTAGGAGGGTTTTAGAAAGATTCATCTTTGCTTGGTAGCTGGTTTGCTTTAAGGTGAAAGCCGCCTAAGATAGTACAGAAAATGAATTGGCTTGGATTTCCTCTATTGGCCTCTAACTATACAAAACTGTTTTATCTCCATATAGGCCATTGTTAAAAAGAAACTGCTGGGTCAGAAGGACCACTGCTATGGCCACAGATAGGTGGTCTTTTTTGGGGGGAAGAAGGAAAAACGTGCAACTAATACACAGCTGAATGCCATTCTCCATCATTAAACCTCAGTCCTGGGAGCCTCTGCCCAAGTAAATACTTACCTCCCTGAGTAATCTGTCTGAATCATATCAGCAAGATAAGGTAGGGCCAGGCCTTTGTATTATACCAAAACCTGCTTTTTTGCTCCTAAGAATATTTGCAAATTGGCTCGTGAACACTTTTATGTATGCCTATCATTTAACATTCTTATTAGTATAAGAGGAAATAGCAAATATGAAGAAACTTGATAAAAATCACTTTCGTCAGTTCCTTACACATTCCTCACGCTGACTGACTCAACCCAGCTTTGAAGACGTAACCAGTTAAAAAATAAAAAACCTAGTACATGAGCATGCATTCCTGTTTACAATGTGTTGGATCATGTCACAAAGTCAGCGACCAGAAGCAGCCATGATTGGACTGCCAGCCCTGTATTATTTGCAACGGGAAATGATTTTCAGGCTTTGTGATTTTTATTCCTTTAAGTGAAACTGACTCAGATTCATTTTAAGGCAGTAGAAAAATATTAATCATTGCTGAGAACCCAATATCTAATATGCATGAACCATTTCTTCAAATTCAACTTGTGTTTATATTTTCACTGTTCAGTATATAGGCATCTGACAACTGGGTATAGCACCCAGGATGGATGCACTTGGTTGCTCATACCCACAATACTAATATTCGTGAGACAAACATTGCAAACTTCCTTGGAGTGACTTACTGCTGTTAAATATTTTTTTTTAATGAAAAAGATTAGCAGATCTGCTTTTCATTTGGCTCAACAGTAAAAAAAAAAAGTGTATTTGATTAGATAAAAATGGATGTCTTCCATGTGGTAATTTCCCTTTAAAATTGAACCGCTAGTTGTGCTTTGTGGAATGAACCRTTTGCATAGTTAAATATCTATATAAGGGAAGACTGATCTTAGCTTGCATAACTTAACTTACCGCATTAGCCATGATGTTACTCATCCTATTGATTTAAGTGTGATTGCTTGTGTTAAGGAAAAAAGAACCTCACAAAAGATAGAGATACTTATTTTTGTTGTTGAAATTGCAGCTTATAAAAAGTTTTTTGACCAGCTGCACATGAGTAGCTGGTTTGCAGGTTTGTATTCAAAGACTCATTCCTGAGGGCAGCTAAGCATCTATAACTTCAGTTGAAATTAATGGGTGTTTAGTATATCTTTGAAAAGGAGAAGAAAGTATTTTTTCTGYGGAAAATTACTGTGAAGGGATGCACAGCTACTTGCTGTTAAAAATGTCACAGATTTTTAAGAACTGAAATACAGCCGATRTCATGCCCCCCCTCAGCTGGCTGTGTGTGCAGTAGAAAGAATATATTATTATTCTAGGTGGAAGAAACTTCTCAGCTCCATGAACAAATCCACTAGCAGATTTGCTCATTAGCTTATTGGCATCGCATGTCCATTTTACATGATAAGTAGAAGTGAAAGGATTAGTCCTCTGTTAGGAAGGAGTATACGTTTAAAGGATAAGGAGAAGGTCATATGGCTGCCCTCAGATAAGAAGGGAACTGCTAATACTTGCTGACATAGTTATGCAAATTAGGGAGCATAAAATAAGAGGTGATACCACATGGTTCTTAAGTTTACCTCATAAAATAGTTTTGGTAAGTGTTTATAAATATTTAAGGGCCCAGTACTACCAACCTTTACACAAATTATTTTTTCTAATGCAAAAAACCCTACATAATTCAGCAAGACTGTTTGTGAGTAAGGGTTATTCATACAAATAAGACTTTACAGGATTGGATCCTTAAAAATTTATAAACATTAACAAAATATTTCAATCGCTAAATTAAAGAACCATCTATTCCTTTAAGCTTCCCAGATATTAATAACTTTGTACAAAAATCAGCAAAGAACACCACTTCTTCCAGTGCTGAGATAAATTGAATGACCTTCTCCTTATCCATTAACTAATATTCCTTTTACTAGAGGATCAATTCTTTTCATAGCCAACAATGGTGTGAAATTCATATTCTAGATGTAGGTACATTAAAGAACTAAATCTCGCAACGGTCTTACCTCTAGTGGCATGTGCTTAGGAGCTTAGAGGGAATATTTCTTCTGTTCATGGACCAGAGTGTGGGTTTTTTGTAGAGGACAGTGCAAAGACGTGTCAGCAGCACGTTCTCCTTGGGATTGCTGCATGCTCAAAGGGAGGACACATGCAGGGTCCAGAGCAGTAGTCTGCTTTGAGCCACAGGAGCAGCAAAAAGCATGAAATTTTGCATCCTGGAAATACTAAAAGCAACCCAAACTGCAGTGTTCACACTATAGCAGTATTCCTAAATTGGATACCTGCTTCTGCTATCTCTCTAGGTTTGATGGTGCCAACAGTCTTCATGATCCTCTCAGCCCATAGGTACTGCCACTGCATGTATAGGTGATGAGGTTTTGCCCCAAGAAGATAAATAATGGAGAAAAACCATCTTTGCAGAGGGCCAGTACAAATCCTTTGTGTCTCTTAATCTCGCTTAAGCCCTGTGCTGGAAATGTGCAGACCATCTTGATTTCTAAGCCCTGCTACTCTCACAAGGATTTGAGGACTGGACCTTAAACATTCTCTTCAACAAGTACCACTAGCTTCTGTTTTCCTGTATTTGACAGGTTCTGTCATTTTGAACGATCTCGCTAGTTTTGCACATAGTCCTTTTTCTACGTAGCAAAGAGTTGCACTCTATTATAGAAGAGAGTTTCTGTTTTAAATAACAGAAAATCCTTAGACTGTCAATAAATCATTAGCTCTGAAAGAGAAACGGCACTGGTAAATAAGCTCAACTAGTTCAGCTCATACTCCACCTAGCTCTGATTTAGAGAAAAATATAAGTAGGGAAGTATATTTTTCTGCTATGTGCCATCCATTACTTGAAATTGGTGTTTTGGGCTGCTCACAAAATAACATGCATTTCTGGGATACTTAAATATTAGAAAAAGAACCAGAGAATAAGTATATTTAATGCTAGTCAAAACAGGTTAGTGAAGGTTAGGTCTTGTCAGACACACTTGTGGAATTTTTGGTTATTTAGAAGATTTATATAAAAGATTACACATCTGCATGAGAAAAGAGGCTGTATTGGTAGGACGTACTTGGATTTCTGCAAGGCAGTTGACTTAATACCACATGACATTTTGATTTCAAGTCTTGCTTTGCATGGAATTAACAGGTCACCCATTACGAGGATTAAGATGTGTGTGTSTGACAAATTTCAAAATGTAGCCTTTTAATGGGGAGGTTTCCCAGCCGAATCAGAAACAATCTTCACCTAATACTATTTTATATTGTTTTCAGCAGTCCAGGCCATGAGATAAAATCTCTGCTTTAAAGGCTTGCATATGACACGATGTATTTTAGCACAGTAAATAAAGAAGATATATTACTTCTGCAGTGATTTGATTTGGCTAAATGATCACTGTCCAACAAGCAGCACACTAAATTCATTTTACTACAGCCAAATGCAAATTAACACCTCTGGGAACCAAAAGCTTGTAGGAATGGACACTCTGAGAGAGCAGAGAGAGACTCAGGGAATGATAAAAAGTGATTACCCTAGATAATCACCCCGAACATGAGATCTCAGTGCAATGCTGTGGAAAGGACTCAGCACAGTCCTTGCACGTTTCCAAAATATCAAGCACAGTTCTGGTGCCTGCACTTTAAAGAAGATCAGAAAATATTGGAGAAAATCCAAATATTTTGCGAGTCAAGCGCAAGTCTTGAGATGGGAGGCTTAAAGAGCTGGACATATTCCACTTACTCAAGAAAAGGTTGAGAGGATACAGGGAAAAGATAACAGATAGTGGTGAGCTTTTTCACTCTTGCTGACAAAAGCACAACTAAATCCAGTGACTGGAAGTTTAAGGTTAGATGTAATCAACCTTGAAATCAGATGCAATTTCCTAGCAGTAAAGGTAATTAAACTTTGTAAGAGCTTACGAAAGGAGGTGGTGCATTCACCATTGCTTGATCTTGTCCTAAAAACTGGCTGTCTTTTTTAAATACGAGCTTTACTTCAGCTTCTGGGAGAACTTCTAATGGACAGAGCAGCCTCAAACAGGGAGAGAAGGAGGGTCACGTCAGGCTAGATCCCCTGGTGATCCCTCTAGCCCTGCATCCATTAGAATGACGCATCTGTGCGACTTCTTCCATTATGGCTGAAACAAGATGGCTTGAATTACACCCTGCCCACTCAGACATTTGCAGGTTGGCATTAAGGTAATGAGTATAATCAAATCCCAGTCTTGAGAGCTCCGGTTGGCTGCCTACAACGGTGAGGAAGAATCCCTTCTCCACTCCTCCCAGAGGATATTTGGCCTCATATATTCTGCAGTAGAAGTTTTTGCCTTCCCTTGAAGCATGTATTATTTATTTTTCTGTAGCCAGGAAGAGAGTAAACCAATGCAGAAAATTATCTTAGACATCTGATGCTTGGGTCTGAATTAAACCAAGCCCAGGAGCAGCAGGATTTTTCTAGCTCAGATTGGCAAGGATGGTGGATTTTTTGTGTGGACTGTTTCTGTGATTGTCTGGGCATGTCACACCTAATCAGTTCTCAAGTATTGCAGGGATCTCAGGTACTGCTTTAGACACATAAGAGTTTGGTTTCTCAAGGACTAAAATACTATGGGCTAATGAAAGTAATTGTCTCAACCTTGATCTCTCTTGGCCTTAAATTGTGAGGAAATGTAAAGCTTGTACATAACATAATAACAGCCCGTACTTTTCCAGGGCTCCCAGGAATACAGGTAGTTACACCATGAGTCACAAACGCCAAACAGTCTCCAGTACCACTGGTCAGGAAGAGACAAACCCATGGAGAATTCAAAAACAAAGCAACTCCCGCCAAAATTAAAAAAGATACCGACACAAAATATTGCCATTTGCTTGCAGGTCTTTGCCTTGCATGTGTGGGAAGAACTTCTCAGAGGTACCTGCCTTTAGTAGGAGAGACCTGGCTTCACAACTTCTGCCATCAGTAGTCCCTCCCTGCCTACGTTGATAGGACAGGACTGCAGGACAGCCAGATAGCTTGGTCATGGAGAAGCCCTGTTCAAAGCAGGTTTCTGAAGACTTCCAGCCCTAAGCTATGAGAGGTTTCATCTTTGTGACATGTGAGGGTGCTGAGCATCCCTGCGTGAGAACTCAGATATTTAACACCCTCTCTGGCAAAACATTCACAAAGGCACCATGGTGTTTTGGTGTGGTTGCGAGGTGCAAGTGGCTCCATCTGGAAAACCATTACTGAATAAACATAAATTAGCTGTTCCTCTAACATAACTAGTGATAACTTGTTTTTAACCTCTTACCCAGAGAGTCACGGAAAGGAACGAAAGAAAACCAACTCAGACTGGTGAAACAAGACAGAAACATGTATGTGTATCATACCACTATAGATGCACATTTCCATGACTTATTGCCTGTGAATAATATACTTATGAGTGTTGTATTAATCACTAATAAATGTAATGAATAGTGTGACACTGCAAATTATTCATAAACAAAATGAATAAACCACGGTATTACAGATCCCCAAAATGTTTGCACCTGGCAGCCTACAAGAGCACAGTAGGTATAGTTTCATATAATGCTTATCATCACAGAACTGTGGATACTTTTTGTTGCTGCAGGATAGGAGGAAAGGACACATTATAGCCTCAGCTCAATCAAGATATTCTTCTCAGTTTAGATTTATCACAGGTTTCTCTTAAACTACAGTTTTATTTAAGAAATGGTCTTTTCTCATTGAGTGTATGAACAGACTGCAAATGAGGTTTTCCAAACAAATCCTCTATTGCATAATTCTTGCTGTCATTTTTAATAGCTAGATGGAAAAAAAAAGTTTGCATAAAGAATCATTGTTTACGATGGGACATATAAGAAGCAACCAGCACTATCCCAGAAGCAGTTTGCAGGGTGTCTGGGCAGAAAATGAGAAACTTTGGTGGATTTATTATCTTCCTGAAACAGAAGAAAAAAAGATTTTAAAAAAGTAATCCAGCAACAACTAACAATAGCGTAACAGGTATTCATTCCAGCCATCTGAGACTTGGACATCTGAGACACTGTTCAGAGGATATTGAAGATATTTCTTACTTTATGTACAATATCGTGAGGACTTACAAAAACTTGATTGCTCTGGAAGAACTGACATGGTACCCAGGATCAGTTAACTTGAGTCTTTCAAAATAATGAACTGGACTGATTAGGTTTTAGGTTGATTTTTTTTAATTATGTCTATTATTGTTATGTAGAAAACGGTTAGCCAAATTCAGTGGGATATTGTGCGTATTTACTGAATGTGCATATTTTACCATACATTTACATGGTATTTTACATTAATAGAAAGAGAAGTATGATGTGTCCCAAAGAAGCTGCCAACCTAAGATCCTGATCCTGAAGGTATTTATACATCTGCTCAATATTATGCACCAAGAGTACTGCCATTGACTTCARCTGAGCCTTTTAAAGGATTTAAAGTTAACTGTGTGCCTAAGTCTTTTGCTGAGTGACACTTTTAACAATACCTATGGACACACTGGGAGAACAAAATATATAGGTTAAATGATCCCTCATGCTTAGAATCATTAAGAATCATAGAATCACAGAATCATTAAGGTTGGAAAAGACCTCTAAGATCATCAAGTCCAACCGTCAACCCAACACCACCATGCCCACTAAACCATGTCCCTAAGCGCCTCATCTACATGTCTTTTAAATACTTCCAGGGATGGTGACTCAACCACTTCCCTGGGCAGCCTGTGCCAATGTTTAACCACTCTTTCAGTAATGAAATTTTTCCTAAGGTCCAATCTAAACCTCCCCTGGCGCAACTTGAGGCCATTTCCTCTTGTCCTATTGCTAGTTACTTGGGAGAAGAGACCAACACCCACCTCACTCCAACCTCCTTTCAGGTAGTTGTAGAGAGCA
>JAYKAV010002739.1:818886-970919 GCA_035582835.1 Phoebastria nigripes
AAGAAGGCATTAAGTACCTCAGCCTTTTCCTCATCCTCAGTGGCAATGTTCCCCGCCCTAGCTTAGGCCACCTAGATAAAATGGGAAGGTATATGGAATTTACTTTCAAAGTAAATCTTGCTCACAAGATGGAAAGTGCTGTATAAAAGCTGTTTTTAGTATAAGATCGCTGTTTTTTTTTCCTGCAGCCAGTTTGTTGGAAAAAAGTGCTTTCATCTTCCATGAAATTGTCTTGCAAGACAATTATGTTATGGTGTAATAACGGGTATGTTATGTTATGGACAAACATGTTATGGTGTAATAACAAGTATTACAGAGGAAATGACATGGTCTGTAGTTAACATTATCTCTCTCTCTCTCTCTCTCTCCTATGTGTGCAGATTTGCTTCTCTTCACATATATCAGATATCAGACATCCCTTGTTATTACTGTTCTTTGGTACTGGACATCAGGGAGGACCAAGATTGAAACCCTAAGAAGATGTGCATTTTTCCCCCCTCATAAACTAAACTCTGAAGAGAAGCTGATGGAGATTTAATATAGTCTGTGATTCTCATAATTATTCTTCAACAGTCTCCTTTTCAGGAGAATTCCAAAGACAGTCCAATGTGAACCCCCCATTGAATTAAGCTTTGCCAGTGCAGCCTGGATGGAGAAGCACCATGAAAGAACCAGAGGTCCTGGGAAAATGAGAAGCATGAACGCTGTCTCTCTGTTTTTTAGGAAGTGGGACAAGTATGACTTTTTGCAAAGAAGCCCACTAAGGGATTTTTTGTTACAAGGCACTGATCTTAGGGAAATTGCCAAAGCTGAAGTTACTGACTCTTGATAGATACATAGTGATCCACAAGAACAACTGTAAAACAGAAGAAAAGAAGATCAAGTAAGCAGACACATTTGAAGCATAATTGCCTCCTTTCTTCTGGCTGTCAATAAAATCAGACTTTTTTGCTCTTGTTTAACTAGTTAAGTGCACAAATTCTGACTAGAGTTCTTGTTAACTATTGTGCTGAAAGGCACTAAAGGCTGTCATCCAGACAGTGTTTAACCTGAATAAACATTAGAACCCACTTAAAATCAGTGGTCTGCCAAGAACTCTTTCAGGCTCAGTGGAGTATCTGAAACTGCTAGTCAAAACTGATCATTAATCGGAGGGGAGTAATTGCCCCAGATGCCCAACAGGCCAGAGAAAATTCATCATGGGTGCAGGGTTTTTCTGGTCACAGGGTTTGTCTCCCTCTCTGAAAAACAGCTGGAGCTTAGACCCTCTTTGTTTTGCTATTATATTTGCTATTATATTTTAAGGGAGCCAATTATCCTGTGGGATATTAATTTAAATGCATTTAAATTGTAAGTAAGTAAACAGGATTAGACTAAGGATTTGGCCTGACTCTTGTCAGCTTGGGAGAAACAATGAGACGAGGTCCCCAAATAATACAGCTGCCAGCTAATGACTTGGTTCACTAAGAGAACAATCTTGTGATGATGGTCATATTAAAAGTGCCTAAAATCATTAGAATTAATTTTAAAATGGTCTCTGGGAAGCAGCTGGGCAGGGACTTAGAGGAAGAGAATGAGAGAGAGAGAAAAGTGAGGACATTAAAATGGACTGATTAATAAAATATGAATACAGACAAAGCTGTGCAGCTGGGGTTTTACACTAACATTTAGAAATAGCCATACATACTATTCCGCCTCTGGACCTATATCACTTTAAATCTTTTAGAAACATATTAAAATTACTCAAAGAGGGACCATTTTGAAAAGCTCCCTAGAGTTATGCATGATAATTAAAAAGAGGTTCATTGTAAATCCTTCTGCCTAGTTCAACAGTATTATCTGCTTACAGATAATCAGAGGGCAAAGTCGCAGCCTTGACCTGGCAAAATTATTGTCCAGTGGTGATGCACTGTTTGTGCTTACAGAAATGCAGCGTGAGCACAGTAACAACAGATCTTATATATGGATGCTACAGTATCARGAGAAAAACATCAACTACATCATTGTTTATACTAATGAGACATTTCTGAAATAGCATTATTTGTCTAAAACCGAGGACAGATCAATTTCAAAAGTCAAGGAGAACAGGTAAAGGGAAGAGTCAGCTGAACTTCAATTTTCCATTTTAGGACAAATATCATTCTCTAGATCATAGCATTATGAAAATAAGTGTAAAAATGAATTTGAGGGAAATGGGTGGTTGAAAACATTTGGATAGTAAGATCTATGTGTATATATGAGTTCAGAAGATCATGATCTTAGAAATAATATGATTCAGTAAAAAACAGGGTGGAAAGAAATCCTTTGATTCATCTGGAACTGTATACTGAAAAAAAAAAAAAGAGAACTGAATTTGAAGTTCTTATTAGTCATCACTGAGGCAAGACATGTATCTGTATCTGACCTACAAAGAAGCAGATCTTTTAAGCAGCATACCACTGTTCCCTGTTGGGCATGCAAAACTGCACAGCATTTTGGAATAGCATCCACCCTGATGCAGAGGGCTGGCACAGGCCTGTGCAATTTTCTTCCATTTAAGCCTTCAAGACAGAACTGAAGTGACATCTTGATCTTTTCTTCACCCTAAAGTCAAGGAGTGATTTTCATCCTATTCCTTTTTTCCTGTCCCTTATATTCACATCCAAGAAGGGRTTGGGCAGCATTTCCTAAATGTGCTGAGGAGTCTCCTCGCGGAGAGGTTGTGTGTGCAAATATTGTGCGCGCTTTTGAGGGTGAGTCAAAACGTGGCCCCTGTTACCACAGAACAGTAATGAAACAACATACTCGTTTTTATGAGAGATGCATAGGCCCTTCCATGCTTCTTACAGTTCAGCTTGAATTGTTGCTTTCATTATGAACCTATTAGTTCAGGGTTTTAACAGAGCCAAGCAGCTCTGCTTCAGGCTACTATTTGGCACACAACACCACCAGTACAAGAGTAATGGTTTATTTGGACAGTTTAATAAAATTCAATATCTCAACTGTTGCCAGGCTCAAAGACAAGCAAAAATGCATGTGGAGGTTTTCAGATTTTACAAACCATATTCAGATCGTACAAGGCATCTTTGCCTTTAAAAACTTACTACACAAAAAGATGAGAGTTCCTAATTTGAGGTAATTGCCTTGCCAAATTAGGCGAAAAACGCATTACAATATTGACTGACATACTAATGGGTAAAAATAATGTTCAGAGATAGCACAATAAACAATTGAAATTCCATGGAATTTGGTTTTAAATGTCTGTTGATGATTGAATAACAACAATGTGAGTCATCTGACATGACAGGGTATAATGATGAATTGCATGCTGTGCTCCTTTGTAAGGTGTTTTGAGATGTGTCAAAGAACTCGTGCTTCACACCTAAGTACATGTAATTGTTATTGATTAAGAAAGATATAATTCAGTAACAAACTAAACATTTTTTGGTCATTACAGATTTTCAAAGAACAAATCTTCTGAAGTACTAATTAAGCCTAAAATTATTTCAAGAAAGAGGAGTTTGAAAACTGTTGCAATATATATGTAAGAAACATCATATACTGCATACACTTGACTGGAAAGGCATTTTCCCTTCTTTTTTTTTTCTGTGGCAGTTATTCCTTACATTTTTCAGAACTGAGAATGAAGTATATTGGGAGCTGTAATGCTAAAAGCCTTGCAACTGAAAATTTTAATTTAGAGGCTTTGAATCAAATGATTGGATGACTCAGGAAAGTGATAATAGGCTATATACTCCTTAACGACAATAATGCTGGTTCAGAGTCGGTCTGGGTCCCAAACAGGGACCAAACAGGCCTTGCAGGGGAATCACCAGCCTGGGCTCTAAGTGGCCACTTCTTCACGTTGTAAATGAGCGGTCACAGCTTGGGGCTATTGCACAATCATTTTCCCAGTCTCAACAAAAGCAGAGTAGTGAAGAACACCAGGTAACCCTCTCATAAGCCACGCTTACCCATTGCTCATTTAGGCAGCCCTTCAAACTACATCATTTGTGGCTACTACAAAGTACGCATGTGCTAACTACCTAAGTATTCCTGGGCAGACTTTGCACTACAGCTGTCCGGGCTCCCATGCCATCAGCAGTGCCCAAGCTAGCTACTTTAAAGCTAAAGTGGCTCTGTCTACATGAGCTACAGCCACTGTGAACATCCCTATGCTCTCACTAATGCCCAGGGTCTAGCATGCCCCTAAGTCATCAGGGGCTGCTCGTCCGTAGGGACAGCAGGCACAGAGAGACAAGGGAGGCATTTCGGTTGTCTTTCTGGAACGTGATGGTGACTTGTCAAGATCAGGATCATGTTGGAGCAAAAGAAGGTAGGAAGGCTGCACATTTTCTTCCTCTTCTTTGGAACAAATAGAGAACTATAAAACTGTGTTAGTTCCACTGACGTCAGGAAAGCTATGAGAGTCTATACCAGTATCTGCAACTGGTAGCTTTCATAAGCATTGAAACACATGCACAAAAACACTGCATTTGTGTTTTAGAGGAAAATTCTGTATTGAAAAAGGCGGCATACATTTTATGAAACAGCACCATTTCTGCTGGCTGCATACCTTACAGTCCCTTTTGCTGCAGATTGCTGGCAGGGCTGTACTGCACCCTGCGTGGACACGCACTCTGCTCTCGCATCCCCCCAAACAACGTGTGGGATGAAGGAGAAGGAACGACTCCAGCTCAACTTTTTCAAAATGTATCTACCTTCAAATCTCTTTGGCATTCACAAACAGGCTCCTTTACAAATGCCTGGCAATTACACTCATACCTATTTTTAGAGTTGTCTAACACTTCAAAAAGCAGCAAGGAATGCAAAAAACCAGGACTACCATGTGTCACTTTCTTTAAAATACACTTGAGTTGCCATGTCTTACTACTTTACTGCTTGTAAGATGGGTGGTGTCATTCTTGAGATTTTTCCAGGCACTGATTCTAGTGATATTTAGGCTCTCAAACTATATTTATTTCAGTTTCTTGGGAATGGGAAACCAGGAAATGGTGGGACAAGAAAAACACACTGTTGGACAGAAGATGGAATATTTGAGAAACATTAGCTCTGTGATACACTTGCCTGGGACAAGCGTATGACCTGGGAAGCAATACCTTGTGCTGTAATGTCTTACATGACATGAAGCCCAAAAAGGCTGCTGAAAGTGTGTGACACTGCACCACAATTTAACAAGGATTATTGCATTTTGACTGTTTCTCCTATAGGGATGGAGACTCCCCATATTTAACACACAATGTGTTGTGCTCTCTGTGGACTTCTTGATAATTATAAACATGTTTCATAGATACCTCCAAAAGTGCTTGTAGGGTGATCATTAATATTGTTTTTGTATATACCATATTTTCAAAACCTACATTTCAGTATAATCAGCATAAGTGAAGGAACACTTGGAATTACCTGTGGCAACCTCAGTCTTTTTTGGCCCTGTTAAAATATACATTGGGATAGTCCAGACAGTCTTCCCCTCTAAGTGAGCATAGGATGAGGAATAGCTGTTCTGCATCTGTGGAAATTCATGGGATTTTGATCATATGAGAGAAGAGGACTAACTACGAAATGAAAATCGGTCTGTAATGCAGAGGAGGTGCTTGGAAGAAATCCTTAATTTTCATGCTATCCAGGATAACAGAGCTTGGCCATCATTTGCAGCTCTTCTGGGATATATCACAATGAACAGAGATTAGCCGTTATTATTCAGCGTCTGCTTCAGTGTCCTCAATATCCTATAAAATTCTGAGCTTTACCTAATTGGGCTAGAAGGAGAAACAAACCAATAAATCTATTTTTATTATGATTATGTTATACCAGTCTGGGAGTAAATGAATGTTAAATATAATGCCTGGGAATACTAGCTAATCATCTTCCAATCATAAGAGTAGGTATTAAGAAGCAGACTGGGGTATAGAATTGTTGTTCAAAAAGATTCTTTTTCTTAATCTTATAGCAATTGGAATAGCCATTTATTATTAGTCATTAGTGCCACTCATCACCACCAGGGCCAGAGGTTGCCAGTGTAGTTGAAGCAATGCTTAACCCCTTTCTTACCTAGAGCAGCAATTGAAAATGCATTATACCAATGCTCCAAAACCAGTGTTGGTTTCTGATAAGCTTCCTGATGGGACTAAGGGGGTCAGCTTTAACCTAGTATGCCCTAAACAGTTTGGGATTTGAGAAATGCCCTTCACTTCCATGTCCTAGTGCCCCTGGGGAGACCAGCAGAGATTCAGTGTACACTCTTCATAAAGGGAGGTGCTGGCTGAAATCCTCTGTAGTAGGTTCAGATTTTGCTCTCAGCCATGAGCTTTGTATTTGTTTGAGGCATCCTGCTCTGCGCTCACTTTCCCCCTCGCAGTTAAGGCAGGGTGGGCTGCAGGATGTGCATTTATGGGCAGCTTTCTTCTATGCTTACCCTGTGAATTTTTATTACTGATGTTGGGAGAGGTGCTTTGACCTATTTTTGGAACTGGACATGTAGAGATGTATTTTGAAACTGTGAATCTGAATAATAACCATGCATGATTAGGAGAAAGAATGAGGACTGCAGACGAAAAAAAACCAGCTGCTATTTAGTAGACTCCTTGTCTCTATCCTCAGTGGTCCAAACTGAATCACCTGGCAGGAGACCTACACTGTGGAGAGCGGTGCTGGCATGTAGGCAGCTGTATGTCAAGGTGCCTGGCATCCAGGCAATTGATCTTTCCTTGCTACCAACTGCATCCACGAGCTGGCCTTGGCCTAGGGGTGGAAGGAACAGACTCATGCCCAAAATCCAAACCGACAGAAGCCTGTGGTCTAGCAACAGACAACCTTAGTCAACATTATACCATGAGGCAGAACTCTCCATTTTTGGCTGGGTCACTGTCCTATTTGATATGTCTCTTCACAGGCAAAGACATGTTCTGGCTGAATTAGGCAGATGCAGGTGGCCTGGGATCATCTTTGCACCTTCCCTCTCTCTTTTCTCCACAAGAACTTGTTGTGGGTAGGGTTCTGTAAGACACTATTACTAATTACAAATAGCACCATAAGTAGAACAGATACTGGGATACCAGCTACATAAGGGGCAGTCCTGAACAACCATTTTAGGTTTATGGCAGAGAAGGAAGAAGGTTTTGAAAAATTTTTGTTACTGAATATTGGGATCTCTCTTTTCCAAAGACTAATCATGGCATACTATAGCACAAGCCTTCCTTGGAAATGCTGCTGAGAAGACAGTTGAGGATGGATGCCTCTGTGCATACCGTTATAATAGCTGCATACAAAAGCATAAAGACATTACAGCTTGCATATTTACAACATTTAAATTCACTGACCTTGCATTTCTAGCAAAAAAAAAAAGGGGAGGGGGGGGAGGGAAGAAGTTGCAGGGCTTTCAAGATTACTATTTTCCAATAGTGACATTATTGTGAATTTTTTAACACTGATATAAGGCGAGTTGCCTGATAGTATTCTAGGCTAAGCTGTATGGAAGAGAGGTATATTCATCCCTAACATTGGTGGCTGCCAGGTCCATTCTGTATGTTCAGTAAATTATTGCATAAAAGATTTAATTTTAAAAGAAGCAGGTTGAGGACAATTAATTGTTTAAACAATATATTTTATAATATATACTCAAACATAGAATATATTTCATAATATATACTCAAAGCTCAGAATTAAAATTCAATGTTCTATCTTAACTGTACATAACTGTGAGGATTTGTTTTTTCAGGGCTGCCCTAATTATCGGTGTTTTTTTCTTTTTCCATACATCTATTACAAAACTAATAATTGACAGGGAAAAGCCCCCAATACTCATCCTCTCAGAATTGTCAGAATTTATGGGCTGATGCTAAGCCTGTACTAGTTTTGCAAAACATTGGGCATATTTTCAGATATAGTAAAAAAACCCACAGAGATGAAGTAAAACATGTTAATAACCTGAAAAAAGTAAGCATATCAAATGGGTTTTGTCTTGCTTGATATATGTAAAATGTAGCAATTCAGTAGCAGTTCAGGCATTAAACTTCATTTTTTGCAAGCTCTAAGAATAAAGAGATAAATTTTGGTTTGAACCCCCCAAAAACCTCTCATTCATAATATAAATAGGTTCTCTGAGTGAGAATCTTTGCAGAGAGTGACTGTTAGAAACAATCAGTCATCAAAATGGAGTCATGAAACACAAACCTTCAGAGAAGGCATCGGTATGCTTCACTCTTGCAACAACCTCCCAGGAAACCATGCTGCTCGGAGCATTTATGTCTGAAATGATATCTGTTTGCAGGCTTTAGATCAGTGAGGAGGAACTATAGTACCTTCTCTTTTTTTCCAGCCCTACCTGGCTGCCACAACGCCTGAGCTGTCAAGGAACAAATGCTCTGACTTCATCTTGCATGCTCATTCCTCCAGATTCTGACAACACGTCTCAGGTTCGTAGATGTGTTAACCCCATTGTAATGATTGCTKCTAAAACAGATGCACTGAGGAATTAAAGGTGGAGATATATGTTAAAATTGCCTTTCTTATCCATCAGAGGTGCCAAGCCCCTGAAAGATATTTCAAAGGAATAAGCACATCTGTAATGGTTGGGGTATTTTTTTTTTTCTTCTACAGATAATATTTTATATAAAGCAAGCCCTCTTCACTCTGGTTTTCTTACCTGAGAGAGAGAGAGGGTGCAAAAAACCTGAACTTGAAAACTGACAGAATCTTACAATTAAAACGGTATCTAATTGCCTTGCAGAGGAGCAGTGGGATTGCATAAAACAGGATCACTCCATTTCTAGTTCATCATCCTATCCAAACATCTTCAACATTCCTGTATTATTTTCTAGGTGTTTGCACCACCTATGTTAATAAAGATGATTATGTCACAGTCAGCAAGCAAAAACCAATGTCTTCAGGAGGAATGGTTTCTTGTGAATGGAAAATGTTTAATGCATACACATCCATCCCAGGGGTCCAACACCTTTCCTCAGGAAGAGCTTGTAATTGGTTTCATTCAGGAAAGCCTTTGGGATCTCTATTAAATTAGTTTTAGTGGGTAGGCTCTGTCAATCCAACAGTTTCCCTAAAGTAAAATTTTTAACCCCTCTGTTGCTCTTAAAAGGATTTGAGTATTTAAAAAAAAAAAAAGAGACACACAAAAGGGATAGCAACTCATGCCATTTAAATAAATGTCAGCTCCAGCTGACTTGACCTACACTGCGGGGATGATTCTTTTCAGAAGGCTACTTTGCAAATTTCAGAACCTAATTTCATGACCTCATGTTTGGAAATATTTCTGTAAAATTTTGTATGCTATCCCTTGCCGTCAATAGTTCATCTGTAGTTATATCCCTCCTTAGCTGCTCTTGACTAAAAGTCCATTTGATCTCATGCCTGTCCAGCAACGTAAATGCTACTATGAAAGGGCATGACATGGGGCTTGCTCTAAGCTCTTGATGAATTACTGCTTTTGGAAGACAATTTATCTGAGATGTGTTTTAAGCTCACGACTTTGTTTTTCCAACAGTTCAGTAGTAGTCTGCCATGGTCTCTAGGCAGGGATTTGGGCAAGCCTGGCTCTGGTCCAGAGGAGTCTGTGTCTGAGCTGAAAAATTCCCTTGTGTGGCATCCACAGCTTAAACTCCCTCTGACATAGCTCAGCCCAAACTCCAGCGCTCTTTGGAGAAGAGCCTACGTGTGCCTTGCTGCCCCGCCAGCGTGGTCCAAGCTGGCAAGAGCATGCTTTAGCCCAGTCTGCCAGCAAATATACTGAGTTAAGCAGAGCGTGGCTGCTCCAAGCCAAGGCTGGGCTACAACCAGCAGCAAGGGAAGAAAGAGCAGGGGTAACAGGGCTTGGTGGGTTTATGCCTGCTCTCAAATCCTGGCCTCTGTGAGGACTACATAGCTATTCTTGTTGGAACCAGAATTTTCTCTTAACATAGAAGAAGGACAAGAAGCAGTTGGTACTGTGTTTGTTACCCAGCGACAACATTGCAGTGGGGACTCTAAGCCTTTGTCCCCTACCAAGCTAGAAGTCCTTCACTAGCTAGAGACTGAAACAATGCTGATCTCTAGTGTACCCAGACACAGCAGACAACTTTAGATAAATGAATTAATGTTTCAAAATAGATGCAGTACTTTACATTCTTGCATTTAGTCTGTCCAGCTGAAGTCAGTGGAAGCTGAACTAGCTCATACACTTTCAAATGACTCATCACTCATGCATTTGCTCCCTGAAGTGCATCTCCTACTGCTCTATTCCATGGAGGCACAGCGCAATGAGGGCAGTACTCAGAAAAGAAGGCAGGTGTCCAAACTTGCCATGCTCTTTTCTCACTACCAAATATATCTGGGCTAGGATCTTGCCCATGCGAGTTACTGCAGTGTCACTGATTGCAGCTGGTCTATGTTGAATTACCCAAGACTAAGATATATGGAACCTCAGGATAAATGAGCAATTGTCTGCAATGTGATTTTTAATTGAAATGTTAATGTAATCTCCTATGCAGCAGACAACATTTAAATCAGATTTTCTTCAAATTTGCTGTTGCTGGAAACATATACACAAAAAACCCCCCCACAAATAAGATCTTGAATCTTAACTCAGATGGGAAAATTCACAGGCCGTTCTCTTTAATTAATTTAAACATCACTAATTTAAACCGCTAAGCTCTCCTGAGTAATTCTGGTAACAGCACTTAAAAATAATGCTCCTGTGAAAAGCTCTGCTAATTCAGAAAATGATCAGAATTCATGTTGCTCATTTCACAAAGAAGAAAGATCGTCTCTGTTGTGGCACATGCAGGAAGTTCTAGTCTATTAGCAAACAAGATCAAGAATGAGATCATTAATACTGGCTGAAACAAATGAGATTTTTATATTTAAATATTGAATAATAGGTCTTATGAGAGCCTGAAGGGGAAAAGAAAAAACAAAGCAAAAAAGATGTGTACCCACAATGGGAGGGAAAACTATCCTTCATGATAACTAGTAGACAACTAGTTAAGTAACAACCACTTTCACATTTTATCATTGCTATAAATACTTCTCTAGTTTTGATTAAACTGATGTCACAATGGCCAAAATTCTCTTCCCATCATGACAAGCAGCTGCTAGTCAACTTGCATTTTTAGTTTCTTCCTCAGATTTCTCACAGATCAGCTTCCAGGCTGCTCTGATTTAATCCTACACACTGTAAATGCCTCTGGCTTTGGTCCAGTAAATAGAAGASCTTTTTATTTAACCTGCTGAATTTTTGATTTCCTATCAAATGCCATTGTGTGGCTATACTTCAGTGAGCCCCTAGAGGAGTACAGTTTCTGCAAGAGCAATGCCATGCAAAGGGGAGCTAAAATATTAGAAATTTTTCCTCCAGTGACTGATGAGATATTGAAAGCACATCTTTCAACAGAAATCTGTACTCTTTTGCCTTTACATGACTTCAGCATATCCAGTGCAACTGAGCTGGTGATGTTTTGGATTCTCTTATCAAGGGTCTGTTGTTCTTCCCAGAGTATAATTCAATTTTGTTGGTGCATCGGGGAGAGCCATTCATGCAAGGAGCCAGCCTGTAGGCATGTATGATTAGATGGTCTTGGCTGAGAAAGGTTGGTCTATAAGTGGACTTAATAAATGCAACCAGCTAGTTAGATGACATTTCAGTTGCACACGCTCAAAACACTAAGTATGCTATCAAAATATTCCTTAGCTAGATTCACAGTAAAAAGTTAAATCCATTGTTTCACAAGTTAGTTTGCTACGAAACAAGAAAGTATGTAAAAATAACTCATGCAGCATTGTAACTACCTGTTGCCCACTATGACCATGCAAACTCAACCAAGCACAGGTAGGGTCCTGCCTTCTTGGATGATGCTCATTTTTGTCCCTGGTCTTTTGGGGGTTGGTAAAATGGAGTTATTAATCAGTTTTACTTAGAGGTTATCACCACCACAACCATGATTAGACCTGTCCATTTATTCTCTATTTCTGTTCATGGGCTCCTGGTATTTATCAGCAACCTTGAAAGAGCCTAGACTACACAGTGGAGTAAGTGTCACAGACAGGAGGAAAGTATGTGGGGTTCTGAAGGGAAGAGCAAGATGGCGAATTTTAGATATCTCTATCATTAAACATGTAAATATTATATACAGGCTACCTGTCTGGCACTTCTTCCATAACTTACAAATCAAAAGAAAATTCTGACCTTATTTGTTTCGCTAGAAATCAGCAAGAGGTCATAAAGGCATGTGTGTGCGCATGTGTGTGTGTGCATGTGGCACTTTCTTTTTTTAATCTATGTTGAAATCTATGTAGTGTTGAAAATATAGCATTTGGGAAGACAAGGAGGTTTGGGGTTGTTATTGTCTTAACATATTGCAGTATTCCTTTCACTTTCTTCATTTACTTCTAGAATTGATTTGTGTTTTGTTTTTCTTTGTGATATCAACTAGAAAAGTAGATGCTATGGGGGAAGCAAGATAAACAGGAAGAAATCTGATCTTTTTCCTCATTTAGACAATGGAGATTACATTTCTATTGGTTTCCATTTGAGATGTGTTGGTTTTCAAGTGCTTCTTAGAGCAAAGAAAAAAACCTAAAAAGCAAATATCTTTCCAAAGCACTTTCTTGCAAATTGGATGGCAGTACAAGATTTATACATTAAACTTAGACTCAAGTATCAGAAAGAAAATGTAATATAAAAAGATTTCTCTTTTAAGTATGTTTATATTTAGAGCTTGCCAGGAACTTTGGCCTAATTAAACAAATTCTGACACTAGATCCTCAGCTGACTTAGACTGACGTTGATCTATTGCCTTTTATTTAAAGAAAAACCAACTGAGATGCTGGAAAGATGAATAGTATATCCTTGCCTTGTTGTATTAGAGTATATGGGACTAAGCACTCACAGAGTACGTTTAGATATTAATTTCTGGAAGGATTATCTAGAACCTGGCCTTTCCTGGTTTGCACCTGATTAATTCCAAGGCTGAATACTGAAATGCTTTCTTAGGCAAAACTCTCCTTAACATTTTCACTAAGTTCTGAGATAGCATTTAAAAGTTTGAATCTTTTGAGTTAAGATTTGCAAAGGCATTTAGATACTTAAAGATGCAGATGGGCATCAAATAGGATTTGCAAAAAAGCCTACGCAGGATCTGGGGCTCATTGCCTTTGAGTAGTAATGGGTATTAGACATCAAACAGACCTGGTGTTTTGGAAATCCCATTGGGCACTTCCATGCAACGTTAGGTGCCTAACAGTCTTCAGAGTTTTTACTGTTAGCCTTCCATCTGGAATTACTTTAAAATCTGGCTCTTAGATTAAGAGAGAAGAAAGAGCAAGTTGTAATTTTATATTAACAGATAAAAGAAATGAACATGTAAAATAAAAAAAAAAAATGTGCCAACCTGTAAATATCTGCTATGTAAGTTCTGGATGTTCACATTTTAAAATACTATCTAAGCATATCTCATGAGTTATGAGGCCAGGAGGGTGTAATGTATAACTAACAAAGAATAGATTACCTACCTTTACAAGACTGTTTAGAATAATACATCTGATTTGTCTTGGCATTTGAAATACATTTATAGCACATGAGCTCCTTTTTCATTGCAAGCTGAGTACAACTATGTGAACTATTACATTTTTCTCCTGCCGAAATCCAGAGAAATGAAATTGCTGCCTTGAGCCATGTTTTGAACTACTAACCACTGTCACTCAAACCAAGCAAAGCTTTAAAACTTACACTGCAAGACTTCTTCAGAAGCTACAATATCCCCCTCCAAGCCTCTGAGTCAGCTGCTGATGGGAACAGACTTTTTTCAGGTTGCCCCACAAGGTATTTACCTTTCAAGTCAATCACTGCTGAGTTCATTGTGTGTCGATCTTAMCCGAGTACAACAGTAGGTCCCTAATAAGTATTTACAAGAAATGCTAGTGTGCCTAAAATGTTAGTGTACCATGACCATGCATGTGAAACAGCCCTGAGCGTGAAGACCTGACAGATGAATCTTGCTGTGTCCCCGTGCAATGAGATAAACAAATCTTTGCCTTTCAGGTTTTTTAATCAAACAAATAAAACCAAGAGAGATTTCTTTTGTTCTGTAATTGTATGTKTGTCAGTGCCGTGCCTTTCCCAGTTCATTTGTTGTGATTTATATTTTCAGAAAGCGTATGGTTGTGCTGCCTGAGAAATGTCTCTGTTGAATTGAATTCTCTGACTGCAGTAACTCTAGATGAGCTCAATGTCTTAATCTGATTATGATTTCTTGTTTTTGTAAAACCACTGTGTACAGTGGCTGTGTTACTTATAGTAATTAATTTTGGTCTCATCCTGCAAATTCTTCACTGCATGGGAATTGCCAGAAAAGATTTTTTCTTGCATGTAATAAACCAAAATAATATACTACAGGCAAGTTTCTATTTAAAGATCGTGCCATAGGTCAAACTCTGCTTTAGTTGTCTAAGTTCAGATAAAGCATCAAGAAGTTAAAAAGGAACAGGAAGGTTTTCTAAAACTTCAGCAAGACTCCTGTAAGCACTGGCATTAATACACCAAAATATGACTGAATATCGAAGGTGGCTGGAAGACCACTGTTTTTATCTGCAGATCTCTCTGGTGAAGGAAGGACATCCACAGAGGACGTGAGAAAAGCAGAGTACAAGGATTAAAGGACCAGGGGTGGCCTGAGTTCCTTTGGCTGGGAATCTAGCAAAGCTGGGCTCTGAGAAAGTGTACTATAACTGCAGTATTAACACTACATGCCAGCAGCAAATGGCCAGCAGACAGTACTTGTGTAGCAGACCAGGGAAAAAAACTTAAACTCATATGTGGCCAGATCATAACTACAAATGTGTCAGCAGCCCTGTGCCTTTTGTGCTAGGGGACTCGTCACCACCTGAAATCAGAAGCCTTCTCCAAAGTAGCTAAACTGGGATTAAGGCCTTCAGGATTAGGGCAATTGTAGGCAATGTGTTAGAAGCAAAATATATCCCAAGAAAAGCACATTATACATGAATTTTCCCTATGGACTTCAGGAAGCAGGAGATGCGAAAGAGCCAACAGATCAGACAGTCTGCTTCCCTCTGATGACAGGGACTGCTCTTCACCTGTCCTTCCCAGTGTTTGGTACTGGGCAGCCAGCCTTATTTTAAGCACATCAAGCAATGACACACTTAGCCTTTCCCTTGCAGGACTCCATTCCTAACCTTCCAGCCCTCTATAAAAGGAAACTTTTTAATATACATGCCAAAATAATGCAGCCTGCGATTTTGGGAGCATGCCATTTTGTTTCTCAAATTGGCAAGAATTACTTTTAAATTCAAAATAAAAAAAGAAGGAAAACCTTTCCAGTTTGAAGGCAAGATTTTACCTAAGGGAAAGCTCATCTTACAGCCCAGTACGACAAAGATATCTGCTGCCTGCCCCGAGTACTGAGTTGGAATTGGAAGCACTGCCTTCCCACRCCTTTGAATTTTCAAAGGTGATAGTAACAAAGTGACCCAGTTTATACATTTAGCTTTAGCATCCTTTTGTTGCTGAAAGTAAAGAAATCATGACTTCGGCAGCAGGAGGTTGGAGGCACAGCCCATTCTGTTAGGTAAACTATGCTGGGAGATTTTTGGCTTAGCCGATGAGGTCTTACATTCATCTTAATGGTCTTTCTCAGGCTGGCTGTGTGGGTGGTGGGTCAGGGTTTCCTGAATGGGAGGAAGAGGAAATGGGGCACAAAGGGAGCCCCTGAGAGGAGATTGGGAGACCACTGTCCAGACATGATGAAAAGGAGGAAGACACAGCATGTCATGGAGGAGAGYGGCTGATCCTGACCCAGCAGGGAAAAGCAGGGATACCTGAAGGCCTGGCATCAGGAGGATGTGCTATYGCAGCAAGTACTGAAAATGGGGACAGAGAAGCACAGCACACCAGCTTCGGGGGGTGGGAGGGGAGTCTCCGGTGGCTGCAGGGGGAACAAGGTCCTCTCAGATCTGCTTTGCGCAAAACGCTTGCTTGTTTCCCAACAGTTCACTTCTGGTTTTGTACAGTTCACTCTGCACAATCTGCACAGTCACCGATGGTCGCATTAGCCAGGGAACCATGTGCTGTGTACAGAAGCTCTCTCAGTGCACGCATACAGCAGTGCAAGCCAGGCAGTCTTGCCATTTTCCATACAGCTACTGTTACAGGCTCCCAAAACACGTGAGTTATTTACTCATTATTGGCTGCCCAGTCCCAGGCATGGTGCTTTCCAAATAACATGAAGACACAAATCTCTCCCTACAGAACACAATCCAAAATAGGAAAGATCTTGTTGGAACAGTGGTAAGGGACACCAGATACAAGCAAAGGGCTCAAGGCAATTAGCAGTGATCACCCTCTTAAAATACTTTTGCTACTGTTGTCATGACACAGCAACTTTCCATTCTCCCATTGCCTTCATTTTATTTCTCATCCAGCTAAACACAAAAACTTTGCGGTAATAACATGTCTTTTCCAGGAAAGCTCATGTATAATATCAGCTGGATGAGAACTTCAGAACTCCTGTACAAGGCAGTCATCTTAACTGTTTATGTGGCAATGGACTATCTAAAGGACTATCTATAAATTTCTTATTTGATTATATCCCTTTCTTATGAATAAGCCTCTGAATAAGAAGAAAGCCTCTCCTTTCTACCCATCAAGAATTACTACATAGCCGTGGCATGAGCAGGTGCCATCCCACACTGACCGATGGGTGAACCGCCTGTCCATGGCTCATGTGTCGGGCAGTGCTCAGCATATTCACAGGGAATTGCCTCTGAAAAAAGCTAATGGGCCTCACTGTCTGAAATATGACCATTTTCTCAGTAGTGGTAGAAAAATGTGCTGCAAAATATCTCAGTAAACAGACTGACCTATTCTCCTGGGCAAGATGCTGAGAAAGTGGGTTAAACACTGTGGCTAGTCAGATGTGTTAATAGATGAGCTGTATTCTCAGCGCTGATCCCAAGAAGAATACGCAGAGCAAATGTCACTTTTACAGCCACTAACTGAACATGACTATGGCTGATAGCACTTTCCTACCTCCTCTGCCTACCCTCAAAGACTATGTCCCATTTGTTTATTGGAAATATTCATATTTCCCCAAAGATTCACCAGGGACTGCATCTCTCTGCCAATGGGGCCTTATATGTCGAGTTACTATTCTGCATTTGCCTCTTACACTTGCCCGATCCAGCCAATTTGAATCATCATGTTCATGCAGCATTTCTGCCAGCAGAAGAGGGAGTGCAAATTATGCCTAACTTTGCATTTGGTTATGCCACCCCTCAGGGTCATCAAAGCAACACCGGGGAGGTCTACATTCAAACTGGGTGACCCTAAGTAACTTTCAGTTTTGCATATGCTTTCAAAGCAACAAACAACCCTGGGTAAACTGTTGAACAAGTAGTGTTCACAAGGAGATGGACAGAAGGAAGGAGACAGCAAGGAAAAATAGCATTGGTTGAAGTGAAACATCCCTTCACAAGGCCTGATAACATGAGATGAGGATCTTCTGCACATTGGGTTATGACTTCCACATATTTTTGTACGTGGACCTGCCCAGACCCAAGCTCATGCGTCAAGACACCACTCAGCTCTCAGCTCATCAGTGGCAGCCATCAGAACCACAGAAGTTAGTCCTAACAGAAGCTAGGCTCAAATTTAACACTCTAGTTTAAGTGCATCTCTAGAAGCGAAAGATAAAATTTGCTTCTAACTGCAGATAGCTTTTTTCTAGCCTGCTGGAAACTGGCTGACAATTATTCCTGTGAGATTTTTGTACTGCAAGTAGCCCCAGAAACACCACATTTCAGCAAGATGGCTGCCACCAGCAATAGGTCTGTAATGCCAACTGCAATTAAAACCTTGAAAAATAGCATGCAGTATCTCACAGTTTATGAATAGCGATGAGTACATTATTGCTCATAGACCCTTGAGCTCAGCACAAACCTTGGGTAATTTTTCATTATCCTGCAATCCTCTGCACCTTCAAATCAATCACAGTTCTGCCATGGACTTCTAAAAAGGCAGGGTAGGATATCTCAGGACATGCAAAAACCCACCTGCTCTGAATACACAACAAGGAAAGCACAGCTCATGCTGTAGCAGCAGCACTAGCATAAAGCAACACAACCTATATCAGTCCAGCTAAAATACACCCACTGTTGCACGATTTATAACAGAGCATTCTCAGTGGTACAGTTGGAAGGAATTAATTCTGGAAGGTAAGACAGATTCAAAGAAACTGTTTTTCTGTTAAAAAAATAAAAAGGCTATAATTCCTCTCTTCTTATTTTAAAAAAAGAAAAAAAGCCAGCTGGGAAGGGCATCCAAAGTTTCCCTTATGCACAACAAAGCCAGCCATGGCCTTGCACATCTTCAGGCCATATGAAGATGAGAGAGAATTGGTAGTAGCACATGGCCAGATCCTTTTTACCAACTGGTAGCTGAGACCTGTCTCACTGAACAGGTCAAGATCCCTGTTGCTTCTGTATGAAACTAATAGGAGTTACATATATGCAAATAGAGGGACTAACTCAATGTACATATTCTTCCCAGTATGTTTTGAACAGGGTGTTATTCTATAAATACCTATACTCAGAGGGATGGCTTCAGGCCCTGCTAAGGCTATGCTGTAGCATCAGGGGCTCAACAGCTGTGTGATGAGACCAGGGTGGTGCAGGGCACCTAGCTGGGTGGTTGAGCATCTCCTGCCCATCTTCTGGGGGATTCCCAGAAGCACACCCACAGCATCCTGGAAGAGATGCCACAGGGCTGCGCAAGCAGGGAGTGCGATATCCTGGCAGCAATGGATGAAATCCTGACTCCCCTTYGTGATGTTGCATTCCTTTATTTCCCTGTAGCCAGAGTTTTCATGGGTGACTTTGCTAGATCACAGCAAGGATCAAATGCCACCTGTCTCTAAAACAGCCTCCAAAGGCAGTTTGGTACATGGGTAAAAGCAATAGAATGATGTAACCCCCTCAGTCTGCTGTTTGGCCTTCAGCTTGTAACTACTGCTGGCACCCTACCAGGCTGTGCGTGCACGCAGTCCTCGAGCCTCCAGCCCCAGCTCAGAGGTGACCGTAGCGCTGGCCTCCCTCTGTGACCGCCCCTTGGCTGCCACCTCCACCTCTCTGTCCTCACTCACACCCAGCTGCTTCTGCTTGCACGCCTCAGGCAACGGTTCCTTCCCTTCCTTCTGCTCAGAGGATTAGCAAATCAAGCTGGATACTAACCCAGGAGGCMACATAGTTCCCCATAAAAAGCCGACAATGCATGACAGTCTGCTGTGCTGTGCCCCAGCTGTGTACTCAGTGACCCCGGGTCTGAAACAACACAGAAAGCATTGAGCCCAGTGCCCCTGGTATCTGACTTGGATCCATGTAAATGAATGATTAACAACTACTCAGAAAAACCCACTTGAACCATACAAAATGTTTTAGCTCTGTATTTCTGGAAAAGCGAGTTTTAACACTTGCATTTGTACCTTTTATTGCAAAGCCTCAGTTCACCGCTTCAAGTCGAAGTTATGGGCAGAGATATGCTATGTAGGACCACAAACCACGGATATTTTGGGATTCAGTTTGCTTGGGTGCTATGAGGTGGACATTTTAGCAAATGTAGTGCATAGCAGGTAATACTGCTGGTCTTTCTTTCCACCCACAACATGTTTAGCTCCAGCAGCAACAATACATACTTCAGGCTGCTGGCCAGCTGTAATAAGATGGATCCATATCTCAGGAAGAACAAGGTGGTCTCTGAAAGTCTCCTCTTTCTGAGACTGCCTCTGGACCTGGTAACTATTACAGCTAGTAGAACTGAAGTACAGGAGGCATTTGTGGTACYGAAAGGCTGTTAGATTAATGGCTTCAGAGGAACGGTTTAACAGAGAGGAAAATTTAACAGTCATTGTTTGGGTTTATTAAAGGAGGGAAGGTCTGGGACCAGTTCTCTAAAGAGTTAACATCCCACAGGGCCTGAGATGCTTCTCCTGCTGCTTGCAGAGACCCATTAGAGACTGCAGCATGGATGAGAGGTGCAAATCCTGCTCTGGGTCTCAGGCTAGAGGAGGAAGGAAAGGCCATGGAGCAGTGGGAGAGAGCAGATGGAGATGACAGTTTTTTCTGCAGCTGAATTACCAGGGTTTTGAGGTATTGTCAAACCCTGATAGTGGTGAGGGTGTCTGTCCCCTAATTCAACATTATGCCAGTCTATTACAGGCTGGGCTGAGGCCACTAACTCATTTCATATGACCAACATAATGTGGACATCACATCTGGTTACATGAGTAATATGATGGCCAGCAGGAGCCTGAAAGTAAAAAGTTCGGTGACATTTTATTTTCTCTCTGAGTTCCTGGAAAGATAAAATGAAAATAGGAAGCAAACATCTGAATGAAAGAAATCCAAGTGGTATTTATGGATTTTTTTGCTAGGCAAATGCCATTACTAAAACAGACTCTCAAATACATGCAATGCTCATAGGGCCCTCCCTATTTCCCCAAGACTGTCTATTCATTGGTGTATGCCTGTGTGTGCTTACCTTGTTAAAACCACCCCAGCAGTGTGAAGTTGAGCTATGGAAGATGTAAGTCTATGGGAAGCATTCAGCTCTGACTCATTATCTGTATCTAACCGYAGGATCATGAGCTCAGAAACAGAGAGCAACTCTCACATCAGCACAAGTAGCCTACAGCATTCTTTTCTTCAGTTATTTTGTCATGCGGCATATAGTTTTGTTTGATTTTTCATCCCAAACATGGTTACTGTAACACTRTAAAGTAACCCGGTTGCTCTCCTCCACATTTCTGCACAGAATTAATGAATGAGTAAGAGAGCATGGATAAGAGAGGCAGGCTCTTTGGCAATGTGCTTGTTAAGCTGCTGGCAAATTGCCTTGCTCAGGATGAGGAACAGCAGCTGAAAACAACCAAACACCAAGTCTCCATCATGATGCCTCAGGACTGCAGTGCTGTTGCTAGGGTCCCTGCTTGCAAAGTGCCATGGTTGAATAAAGTAGGTCAAGAAAATTACCATTATAATGAGACTCTCCTTGCTGTTCTCTAGCCTGCCCCCAACCTGGCCCTGGGCCGCTGTAAGACCTTCCTCATTGCTTGATCTTGGCTTCCTGCATGGTGGCCCATCTGCACAGAAGTGGCAAGAAACTCCATTTCAGCCCAGCCTTCAGCCTGGTGGGAAAGACTCACAGCTTAAAAAAAAAAAGGGAGCTGTTGGGTGGAAGCCCCCAGGCCAAGGAGAACCCACACTTCCCAGGTGAGCCCTGCAGGCTATTGCCATCTCTTCCCCTTCCATCAGGCAGCCGCTCTCTGGTATAGACTCAGTACTGAAAGGATGGATTTGAAGATGGATGTATTTAATGTGAAGCCCTGATTTAGATGCCCATTAAGATATACGCCTGTCGTGCTGTTTCTCTTTGGCTGACCAAGCATCTCCTTCTTCACTCCCTGGGAGCATTTTCTGTGGAGCTGCCTGGTCTTGTTACACCATCCACCAGAAAGACAGGCACATATTTCTGTCAGAATATACTCATTTAATGAGTTAACACTAAGCATCTAACCTAGGAGGCCCTAGATGCCACACATCTGCCCTATTACAACCCTACTGGTACAAACTTGCTTTATGACTTATGTCAATTTGCTTAGGGGCTGCCTTATGAGTCAGGCAGGGTTCAGGACCAAGACAATGTACYCAAAAAGTACCAACCAAGAAGAGTCTCTGAAAGGTCCTGTTAGCCAGGCATAGGGCAGTTCCTCCTCTGCTCCCTCCTGGGAGTAGACTTGTTAGCTGGCCTATATCATCACTGCGGTGTTATCTCAGTAGTCCAGACGGTAACAAATATTTTGGAGAGCAAGATGGAGAGTGGTGCCCAGGTTTGATTCATTTCTGCTCTTCCCATTTTGTGAACAAAGATATGTTCTCTCTGCTCCTGTGCTACTACTCAGGAAGACTAAGATCGGGTTGTTTGGTCCGTGGCACAACCCAGCCCTTAACCCTACCTTCCTAGCTAGCCATACCTGAGCATTGCTAAGAAAATGACCCAGTCCATGACATTAAGAAAGAAATTGCTTCTGTCTCCATTCTGTCACCGAAATGAAAATATTAATAGCTACTTACTTAATAACTATGAATTAGATAATGTTTGTACAGTGCTTACCTACCAAGAAGAGCTAGGAAGTGTTAAGGGTTTAATAAAAAATGCTGAACTGGAAAATTGCATGAAAATTAGCTCCTATGAAAACAATAAACCTTTTATGTTTGTACAATGACTTTTTATTCTTCAGCAGTGTTGCTGTTGTTGAGCTTTTCCATTTCCTTCATAAATGCCAACTGTCTGATGAGAAGGCTATTTACTATGAGTGCTGGTGATACCTAATCTCTATCTTTATCTCAGAAAGGTCTTGGCGGGAGGGAGAGGCAGTCATATGCCCTCTGATAACAGCAAAGCCCAAAGTGAGGAATATAATTACACATGTATTTTTGTCATCCTTTTGCCTGAGGGCATAGACAGTATTTTGGATCTAGCTCTCTTCATGTCAAAGAGAAACAGATGATGCTAGCCAAGTACTTTCTTTGGTGCCCTCCTCTTTATTTACAAAGACTGCACGGGGAGTGCTATTTCCATGAAAGCAGCAGAAGCAAAACAGAATCAATCACCATGTTCAGAGATCCCTAAGTCTGCCTTCCCAAAGGGGTTCGTGCTAAATATCACTGCTTCCATTTCCTCTGACAGAGATTCTCGCTATTTTGTTTTCCTTATCTGTTCTGGTTTTGTCCGCACGCAACCATTCTGGAGAGCAATTCCCAAAACTTTGCCTTTGTCACCTGCCTCAGGGAACCCTCCTTAGACTCGCAGCTCCATTGCTGCCAGGATGCCTGGTGAGCAGTGATTTCCTGGGACATCTTATCATGACATAAAGGTCTACTTTTAGACCTTTAGCTCCATCTGATTAGCTCAAAACCCCAGGATATGGTACAGCTGTTCCCTATAAGCAGGTACATAAGTGTAACCAAAGACCTGCTTCACAGCAACCATAATAAGCTTTCAGCATAAAAGGAGAACTCCAGGAAAGAAGAAAAAGGCTACGAGTTTCAAAGTACCAAGCTTACAGCTAGAAAAAGAGTCAGATGGCATCTGTTGTGCTGAGACTTTGTCATCTTGTTTTATTTTATCTCTCAGCAGTTGCAATTGTCCTTTGATTCTGGCTATAGTGCTATTTTCCCATGAATTCTATTTGGATTTATATAAAGGGTTTCATTGAACCAGATTTCTTATGTATGTTAAAGTGTTCCTTGGTCCTGCTGTTATTTATGTATTTCTTCACTAGGTTTTTTAAGTACCTGACAAGAGGACTCCAGGTACTGTTAACTGTCCTTTAAGATACTTCTTTGACACAAATGCCAGTTCCAATCAGATCAAACAACCCAACAGTGAAATCAACCTTGTACATGTTCCCCATTTCAACCCTGTCCAGTGCTGCTCTCCTCATGAACTATGCCCTGTGCTCATCTCCTGAGGATGAGGACAATTTCTTTAAGACCTGCAAGAAAACAGCACCAGACGCCCACACTTTCGTGTTTCAAAATGCTCCACCACAGGTACTGCTGCTGGCTACAGCTGTTGCAATGGCAAGGACAGCAGGAGAATATAGAGGGTGCAGTTGTAATGTGTAATTTCCTTTGGCACCCTACGCTTTCTGCTATTCTTTTCAAAGCTAGGGCATTTAACACAACACGTCCACTTTGTACAATGCTGGCAAGAAATCTCCATATTTGACAGTCATTGCTGGTGATCAGTTCTGATGCAGCTGCTGGCAGAAGATTTTGGGGACAGAAGAGAGTGGTCCTATATTAATAAGGGATTTTAATAATGAAATTCAACTACCAAAAGTGTAGTCACTACCAGTGATAGGAAGCAGCACTTCCCACTGCTCCCCAGCCATTCTGCTCCATCGCAGCTGCCAGTGCAAAATAATCTTCAGAAATACTAGTGAATGCAGGGAATTAAGGAGTCATATATAGTGCTTATATAGTGCTGGAGACAAACCAGGCCAGGAGACTTGTCAGAGACAGGAGATGGGGCAGCTCTTTGCTGCTCTAAGTCCAGAGGAACTGCTGGATCAGGGTGCAAATTAGAGCATCTTCAGGCTGGAAATCAAACCAGCCTTGAATGGCCTTTACATATAAACACCTTCTTAGCATTAGCTAGGGCATGAATAAGACCAACATCCATAAAGAGGAGAGCCTCTCAGCTGGGTCAAAGTCCTGCCTGCCACATATGGTGTTTCATGGGAGAAACAACTCTAATCCGCTAACTCTGAACTCATCACGTGTAAGGGTTGCCATGGGGACATGCTGATATTGTGCCATTTTAACATTTCTCTTCCAGATTCCTCAATAAAGTGACTATGTAGGCTTCTAGGCAATAAATATGCATATAAAAATGTGAATATACAAACCAACCCATCAAGCAACTTCAAAGCTGTGATATACCCCCATCCTGGCAGACTTGAGTATTAGCTGCTATTTGCACAGTACCTGTGGGAGCATTCACTGTCCCCAGACTCCTCTGTGCCATGAATGCAAAAAGGAAAAATATKTGGGTGAATGGCTCATAAACGCAGCTCTCTCTCACAGTGGGCCAAGACAGGGAAGGAGGGAGCTGTGAAATGTTTAAGAGAAGCTTCTGAACATCATCTGTAAAGCTCTACCTGTGCTTTACTTATGACACATTTTCAGCAGACTCAAATTCTTTAGTCTATAGTAAGATGACAGAATTGACGTAAAGAGCAGTAATCTAAACATCCTGCTGAACAGGTGGGAGGAAGGGGAGACAAGCCTGAAAGCTTACCCAGAAATGCCTGTGGCTTCTCAGTATTCAGCCTTTTTTCCTTGCCAGGCTGTATCTGGGAAAGGATTTACTGAAAAAAAAGGAGGTCAGGGTGTAGGAAATGAGGGAGAAGGGAGAGAAAGATGGCAAAGAGGCAAGGAAAAGGGAGAAGAGTGCTGCAGTTAACATTAGCTGATGCAGCATATGATCCATGTCCTGTGACAGGAATAGGGCTGAGTGACAGTACAGCAAGTGGCTCTCCMCCGGCACCCATGTTGCTGCTAAATATGACTCTGCCAGTTCTTCAGGTATAAAGAATGGAGGAGTCTTCTGGGGAAAATTAATAATACCACTGGAGTCAGTGAAATTTCTCCAGGGATACTGTAAGGCAAAACGGTGCCTGATGAGGATGTCCTAGCAAATGGAAAATGGTCTGTGTTGATCCTCAAGCCCAGAAACTGAGGGTATGTTCACACGGCAGGCTGCGCTGTGGCACAGAGCTAGCACAAGCTCAAATCTTCATGGCAGTTTTCAGTGCCCTGCAACTGCCCTCCAGCGCAAAGTCTTGGACTCTCCATGTTGTCCTAGCCTTGAAGCATGGGTGGCAGCATCTTGAGAACCTCTCTGCAGGGAAACCTTATGCATGTCCCACTTCCCACCGCTACCCAGGGCCCTCTGACCCATGGCCACTCTGGAGATGCCCACTCTGAGTTACGCATTGGGGCAGTTCTGCTGGCAGCAGAAGCTGGTGTAAATCTGCCTTTAAGTCTAGAGGTGAAGGCAGGATGACTTTAGGAAATGCTTTCTGACTGTCCTTCTTCCCAAGGGATGGTTCTGAGAACGAAATTGAGAAAAACCTCCAAGGAAGCAGGATATATAACTATGCTACTTCATGCATCCTGCTTATCAGCACTCTGATAATGTAATCTTGTAGATCCACTTCAATTTTTAATACATAGATATTTTTAAACAGGTATTTAAGTTGTTAAGGTGAGACTGAGTCAGGTGAATAAATATTTGGCAGGTTTTTGATGGTTGAGTGGAATTAGAATACAAAATGTTCTTGATAAATTGGAGAAGCTTCCTGGAAAAAAATCAAGGTGGTTCTCAGCAGGGATCAGTGCAGTATACTACACCCAGACAGGCATAGTCACCTAGGCAAATGAGTATACACCGAGCTGGACCGCAAGTTCTAGAATAACATCTAATAATTACAACGGATAATAATGTTTGCATGAGTCAACGCTATTGGGAAGGGAAAACATCACCCTGGATTATAAAAAGAGGCGTAAAACCTGAAAGTCACTCTACTGTTAAGACCTCAGCTGGAGTAGTATGTCCAGTTTTGGGCAAAACACTTCAAGAATGATCTGGAGCAGCTGGAGAGTATGAAAAAGAACATCAGAATATCAGAAGTCTGAGAAACATCACCAGTGAATAGTGATTGAGCTAATTTGTGCTTATTGCAAAGGAAGCCTTAAAATATATACAAGGCAATTGCAAAGGGGAAGGGAACAACTTGTTATTGCCTGTTTAGGTAAGACATAATGGGCCTAAATTGCAACAAAGAAGGTTCAGAGGCAAAATTAGGAACTATTCTATGTCAATAAGGATAATGGGGCACAGGAATAGATATGATGGATCTCCATCACTGGAGCCTTTGACTAGGAATTATGGAGTCTTTTGGAGGGTGGGATAGGAAGGGAAGACATGTAAATAGGTCTGATATGCTTTTTAAACCTAGATAATACTCATCAGTATATTTTATTGGGCAATAATTCTGTCTAAAAGGTTCTTCATTTTGTTTTTATGCAGAAATATGACATAGAAAAATGAAGAAACCAGAGACCCAAGAGGTTTTCAGCTCAAGTGTAGGTCGGTGCCTATAGGTGTTGTATGAAGACAAAAGAGGAGCAATTATCGCTAGCCGAGTCTTGCCACTCTCTAGGGGAACCATGTAACAGTGCAATTACGGCAAGGAGTGAAATACCAGCATGACCTGAACAGTCTCATTATCAATGAAATCTCAAAATGGCAACATCAATTAATAAAACGCACCATGCAGTATGAAATTCTAGCATGAATTTAAGCTAGCCAGAGGGGGGAAATAGAAAGTAAGTAGGGTTCTTTGATTCACTTTATCCAAGGAGCCAACATAATCTTTTGGCATATGATAAAGCAAAGACTCTACCATTTGAAAAATTTTTTACTGTCTTGTGTGTGTGGTATGTTTCTTAACACTTTGGGTTGGTTCAGGTAATAAAGTAATTCAATAGATGAAGTTATATTAAAGCAACTCCTTTATCAATCAGAATTAATCCTCCACATCGGACATTTGCAGCTAAGGTACAAGGAGGTAGTGTGATATGGCAATGAGAAAACACACTGGCTGGAGCTAAAAATATCGTAACCCACCCTTAAAAGTTAGCTCTGAGATGAACAAATTAGCCTTTTATTGAAGTGAGAGGCATATACTTGGCTATCAAACATAATATTGAGTATTTGGTACTAAAGAAAATCCAGATGTTACTAATAATACATATTTTTTCTCCATGAACTCTAGTACTACAGAGGTAGAAAGGATAAAAGTCAGTACAGCGAAAAGATTTCTACTAGCTCCAGTGCCTAACAGCATCAAAGGCCGGATCAGTGAAACAGCACTAATTCATGCTAGATACAGCAGCTGGGATCAAGACTTCAGCACGCCAAACTGAGTTTCTGGTTTAGAAATCGTGAATCAAGGAACGACAGTACAAGCACTGTCTGTAATGCCTCACTGAGCTTTCCAGGGTTTACAAGTCAGCTTGATCTAGTAGGGAAAATACGTCATGGCTTTATCCACAAAAGCAAAAACATCAGTGTACAGTTCGCTGCCCTCCCAGCTACCTCAGCAAGGGAAGGCATTCATGTGCCCTTATAGTGTTTCCCAATAGCGTATCATGTTAGACCACATAGACCAAACGTATTTGCTCAACAACAATTTGCTCAAGACCGAAGCACTGTGCTGATGGTAGAAGGGCTGAGCTGCTGTGAACGACACCAGCACCATGCACGACTCCTGAACACAAGCCTACGCAGGGTGGCACGCCCTGGTTAAGCATCGTTTGGACTGCAAGCCCTGTGGACCAGATATTCCCGTTTCTTCAGTGAGGCAGCAGCTTGTGCAGCAGCTTTAGCAAGGGAAGTCCAGGCAGCTGCGGTGCTGCCARCTCTCACGACACATCGCGCTTTCATAGTCACCAAGCTGCTGTAAATTGATTCTTGTTTACTCTTTTTAACATAAAATGCAATTTATCTCTCAGAGGAGGAGATTTGTGAAAAAGGAGAAAACAGTTCTAAAATTAACTTTGGTCACAGAAAGCAAAATTCTAATTTGCAGTTCAAAGCTACCTATTAGTGAATGGTACCCAGAGGAGGAAAAGCATGCAGCTGTCCGAAAGGAGTCCAGAACTCAAATAAAATGTTTCCAGGTAAGCTAGCCAAATTGATCATAATTATTCGTGCGTAAGCAGACCAAAGCCTATAATTTGGGGACAGCATCCTACAACTATTATGTGTGTAATCAGATAAATACTGTAGGCCTGGACTGAGACTCACTTTTCAATAAGTGCCATAAATAAATAAATAAGGCAAAACATTGTGGCTTTTTTTTTTTTAGAAAAAGAGGGAGATAATTTCATTGAAATTCAGACATGCAGAAGCTCCATTATCAACAGCAGCAATGCTGCCTTTTACAAGCCCTTTTAGAAAATACTTCTGTGTCCTAGATGTGTAAAATACATTTTCAAAAGCAATTTATGCTACTGGGAATTGGCTGTCTAAAGACCTTTGAGGATTTGGGGTTTAAGGCCAGATTTTTGAAGCCTCAGGGCTTAGGTCACATTTTTAAAGGTAAAACTCCAACACCAATCATTGAAACAGTTTTTGAAGTTCTACATTTCATTTCCTAAATCACTCCTGTCTCCTTAAAGAGTTGCACAATACTGATGTTAGGTTATGGTTAGACACGTTACTTCCAGGAAATCATTAGCTGAGGTTTCCTCCGCAGGAAAACCTCGCAGGGGAGCTGGCAGGGGCCGGCTCGCACTRCGGGCAGTTGGCAAGTGCCTTTGGCCCCGACCGCTGGAGAGGAGGATGCAGGCTTGGCCCTGCAGCATGCCAGAGCCCCGGGAAGCTGTGCTGTGGTTCTCCTGTCAATTGTAATTCAGCCCTACCAACATACTGTCAATGCATCTTTTCAGCTCCACGGACACATTGCTAACACACAAAACTCTTCTGCTTCTCCCCAAAATGGGTTATCAGGGTTCTACAGGGAGGAAATCGCATGAGAAGACACGGCCGCAGCACATGGGAGACCAGCCCGTATCTTCTCACGGACAGTTTTTACTCTCTCATGCTGTTGTACAGACCACGACACATGCGTATCAACAGTGAATCCACGGCGCCGAGTCTGATGAAGTAAAGAAACACACATGCTAGATGGCAGCACAGAGAGCCCTTCCTTACAGCGTGTCCTTCTGACATAGGGAACAACCATGCTGCAGCAGAGGGAGCAAACCTGGACCACTTTACTTTGTGCTTATCAAAAACCCAATCAACAAAAACCTACAGTCTCTGTTGAAAATGAAATTACATTTGAAGGAGCAATATAAATGTAGGCTACTCCCTTGGCCACGGCAAATTTGTTTTATTCAGATTGTCCAGTTTAGCAAGGAGGGTTTATTGGATTATCTAGACAGAATTTGTCCCATTTAATTTTGTTATAAATATTAAGACAGCCGGTACCTAAAGTCCTGAGACCAAGGAATGGGAGTTTTCATTTGTTCATCTGGCTTTGATGAACACTGAGTAGTTCCATTTTCATACTGCAGTGGTAACACTTCAGCCAGCATTACAACCAGGAGAGCTGATTGGCAGGCATTTAAAATGAAGGATTATCTTGTGGTTGAGGCAGAGGAGCAGGACTCTGGAGACCTGATTTCTGTTCTTTGATCAGTCACACAAACCCTGCATGACACTGGGCAAGCCAATTAATAGCTCTGTGTCTCCATTCTTCAGCAAAAATTGAGGGGAGGAATGTTTTTTTTTCTTTCACTTTTCCTCTCTTTTCTGCACGCAGACAGCCAGCTCTGCAAATTGTTTCTTACTGATTGGTACAGTAAGCACCTGATTTCTGCTGTGCCCCTCAGTGTTTCCAAAGTACAAAGCAAAAAATCCTTTTACATTTTCAGGATTTGTTTTTACATGAATACTGAAGAGTGACCAAGTTCTCTTCTATTTAAATTTGGCTTAGGGATTTCATCACTGTGTTTCATTATTATAATTTGCTAATACTTACCCGGCAATGGTTGTAAGCCTCAGAAAACACCTGAGAAAATGTTATTACAAATATGATCTGTAAAAATGAACTGTACGTGTGTGTGGGTGAGAGATTGTTTTTATGGATCAAAGTAATAGTAGTCGTTTTGCTGCAGCCATGATGCTCAGAGGATGTAAGCAAAGCAAGTTTTCTAGAGAGGTAGTATCTATTACTAGCACAGCTATATGAACTGTACAGCACAGGTAAGGTGCCAAATACACAAGCCCTAGTTCAAGTATATGGAGATACCCACAGTGCTCAGGTTGGGAATTCTGAAGTACCTATGGAAAATTCGGAGGTCCAGCCTTCTGCTCTCCTGTCCTCTTCTCCCTCCACAAAAAGTGCCAGCATCTGTGCTGAAATACCAGCGAACAGGCAGATAGAAGCCCCCTTCAAACATTGCATCTGTGCACGTAACATTAATATATTAATAGCTATTACAGTGGTCAGAAGAAGAGTTTGTCCTCATTGTCCCATCCCCACACCGCAACTGACAGCTCAGCACTTGAGCTGCAGTGATGGACTGTGACTGCGCCACAATTTCCTTTCAACTTTGCTTATACAAGACGCTGATTATTTGGACAGCTCAACATCAGAGAGGAATAATTTACTGCTGTGCTCCTCACTGTACTGTATCAGTCCTTCTTTAGCTGCAGCTTATGCTACTGAAAAGAAAACCTATTCTTATTTTAATTTTCTGCATGCTTACAGGAGAGAATCATTGTTGTGGTTATGATTTAATAAACACCAACTTGGACCTGGGCCAGGTTAATAGATGGGTACCAGGCGTAACAGCAGAAGAGGCATAAGAACTTCTATTTTTCAGTCTTAGAAAAAAGCTTAATACAGTAGAACATCAAACAACATGTTTACATGTTCCTAGTTTGCTTGTAATGAAATAACCCAACTACAGATTTGCATCTGGAGTCATACAGTTGCTCGGGTTTTCCTACCTGTCATCGCACACGTGGCCCCGGTTATGAGAAGACATCACAGTCCATTTGCTGTTCCTTCCAACAGTATTTCAGAGGAGCAAGCCGTCTACAGAGTATTTTACTAATGGAAAAGAAACCAAGCCATTACTAATTGATGTGAACCTGTGGCCACTATTCACGGTTAGATTTCAGCCTAATTTGACAATGACTTTTTGCCTAATGTTAGCTTTGCTTCCCGTAGTTTTTCACTAAAAKAAGATAATGAAGATACAAGCTCCTTGGTGTAAATCATTAAAGACTCTGACTAGCAATGCAGTAGCAAAAGGTAGATCCTTCCTCGCCTATGTTTTTCTTGTTCATATTTTGACGTACACTTAAAAATCCACATTTTTGAAAGTCGAAAACTCAGCGGCCTGCAAAAATAAAGGCGACACCTTATGGTCTTATGGTGTTCATAAGACACCACACTGTTCTCTTTTGTGAGAAGCTCCTGTTGTATCGCCACTGGCGAAATTCAGAAAGAGTAGTCTGTAAAAAGATTTCTGAATGAAGGCAGTGTGTGCAACCAGAATGGCACTACGTGTCTGGAAAGCCCGTGCTGTCAGCCAGGACTGAACTGCCCCAGCAGTGCTGGGCATGCACGAGATCTTCAGTCACCAGAAAGCTCCAAGACGATTTTCACTACTAGCTTTTTGTAACACTATCGCTGAAACAGGGGGTGTAGGGTGTATTGATTATTAAGGATTCATTTGTGTGCGCCCTTTAATGCACTGCAGTCTAGCCTGCTGTTCAAGCAAATGCATTTCACAGAGTGCCTCATAAGCAATCTGTACACACATTAGATGGGGAAATTGCAATGGTTTCGAAACTGAAGCAGTTTCATGCTGCATTATCACTGTCAGATATGCTTTAAAGACCAGATCTTTCTTTGGCAATGCCAGAAAAAGTGAGTTTTCTCACTTACTTATATTCTTCACTTGGAAACTGTGAGTTATTGGAGTTTCTGCTTCTCTTTTGAGCAGGATCAGCTTTTGTCTATTTTCTAGACTACGGAGTACTTTTTCTGTGCTTTCCCAAGAGCTATGTTGCTCCTCAGTAAAGCAGCAAGGGATTTGGATTGGTTGGGCAATTTGGCTAGAACAATACTGTTGGTGCTAAACTGAAATGTTTCAGCTGTGCAACTAGTTTGCTCACTCTATCTAACTCCTTCTAAAGGTAAAAACCTAAACTGAAAATAATAACCCAAAAAAAGAGAAAATGGCAAAGCTGATTCATGTAGTTACCAGTTTATTAAAAAAAAATATTTTGTTATTTCGGAATTCTGGTCACCTATAGCAATTGAACGAGTACCTCAGATACCCTACTGTGAGTGAAATGGGCTAACCTGAATATGCTGCAAGAAATAAATGAATAAAACTTGAACAAGTAACCTTAAGCTGTCCTCCTCCAACATGCTAAAGTTCCCATTCCGAACACATTTGTAAACATCTCATATCTGTAAGGCAATTTTATTCAGGTTAGAAGTAGCTGAAGATCTGCAAATTGGGCATGAAGATACAGCTTTGTCCTTGAATTGTGAATTGTGTTGAATGACGAAGGTGAGTTAGTGTTCAAACACGCACCATAAAACCATGCAGGGTGTGGACTGCAGAAGCATTTTGAGTGTCCTAACTATTCCCACTGCAGCAAGCAATAACACTGACAAACTTGGAGCAAAATTTCAGGGGTTGTTGCTGACACAGGCGCTGATGATAGCTCTGGACCTTGCCTACAGTATTCCTATGGCCCATTATTGATTTTGTGGGGTTTGATTTCTGTGTGGAAGGTCTTTATTTTATGATACAATATTGGAGAGTGTTTTGTGTCTTCTGTTGCCTACAGGGTCACCGTAGGGAACGTGTCTGTTACATGGTTGTCAGTGAAGAAAGAAACTGGACCCCCTGACACAGCACATATTTCCAGCCCTGTGTTCCTAGATACCCAGGGCAAAGCCAATATTTTTTAAAATCCTCTCCACAGATGTTATGAACAGAAAGTAATAAACAACACAGATGTCTGTGATTTCTTAAATATTGTGCGGGCAAAATGCTAGACCTTACTTCCTGATCTTCACACCCTACTTAGGCAATGCTTTTGCTGAAGTCCGTGGCAGTTTTGACTGAATAAGGGCAGCAAGATTTGTTCCCATGATAATAATATAAAAATCTGAATTCCAAACAAGGTGTATGCCAAGAAAACTCACAGAAATCCCTTGTACGAGGAGTTTATCATCTCTTTTGTAAAGGAAGAACAACATGGCAGAGAAACAGACTGTCAGATACTTCACAGTCAGTGTTTCCAGTACAACAAATATTCATTGTATACAATGGAGTACAAAGCTATGAATCATCTTGTATGTGAAATGCAAAATCAAGAAAAAGTAATGAATATAGACAGTTACATGTTGTAATCTCAACCTTCTACCAGTTCTATTCAGATTCACTACTGGGAATAACTCCCAGGTTGGTTTCATCTTTGATGGTTTCACTTTTTTTTTTAGTGTACAAGGAATTCTAGTTAAATAACACAACTCTATTATGCGTTTATTAGCTGTGATTTCTTTATTTCTTTCTGACTTCAAGTATTACAGCAGTTACAAGCCACACAAAGCAAGAACGAAGGCATTGCTATAACTGATCAAAGCCCAGTGCTCCATTGCCTTATCACCAGTAACTAGTAGTTGCTGTGACAGGGAAAGGCACAAGAAACCCCAATTACTGAAAAACTAGAGAAAGATTCTCTCAGTTTTGACTGAGACAAGGCAATAAAGCTATTTTGTAGGCTGCATTGGTTATCAGGTGGAAGCAAGTGACAAAAGCCACAATCAAGACAGGTCAAGATGAGGAGTTGGAAAAAAGTCAAAAAGACATCAGTTCAAAGGGTAAAATGGATGGGAATGTGGTCCAGGATCATCAAAACAGGTGTCAGAACAACAGGGTAGGCTCCAGGAAATGAGTGGGCAGAGCAAAAGCAGGATCATGCAAGTAAAGACTTTGCATGCCCTGCCACTTAATTGGTGTCTAACAGTGAGATCCAGACCTGGGCAGAGTAACCCCCAAGTAGCTGCTGCCTATGGGGCACTTCAATTCCTGCAACCTTATACTTTCTCACCCTCTAGAGAAGCTGGTCTGTAACCAAAAGCCTCATGAAACTTCTAATATTTTTTTTCCCTCTGCTACACACCTTTTTTCCTTTTTTTTTTTTAAGTCCTATAATTCTCCCTGGCATTTCCTACAGGAAAACAGCATGCTGAGAGGTTTTTTTTCTTAAAAGGAAATTATCTTGCTGACATCTCCTTGACATTTAAAGTGAGCCATCCGACCACAAGACATTCCTGCATGAGGACCCCACAGTGGGAGGCAGAGGAGAGGAGCTCTCTGCTCCTCTCCTGCAGTGGCACCAAAGCTGCCGGTCCCACGCTGTCTCCCCAGTAACGTGCGTAAGGCCACCACATACACACTCAAAGATGTGAGAAGGCAGACTCTCTGAGACTTCCCAGACGGGAACACACATCAAGATCTCATGGCTGTGACAGAGACAGCTGTTTTTAAAATCAGGGTTATAATCCAAATGCAATTTTTAGAATGAAATCTTGCTTTTCTATTGATCGCAGCATTAAAGCCTCAGCTGAGCGTAAGACACGGACAGTAGTGTGTGTTCCTGAGACTGCTGAAATCTTTGCAGGAGATGGGCTACACAGAGGTGCAGGAGGTGCCAAATCAGGATTAGAGTTTTAATCTTTAATTACTAAGGAAAGACAAATAATATAATAAATTTTTCTTCTCTGTGCACGGGTGTGCACACATACGCGTTTCCCTTCTGGTGAGTAAATATCACACCCTGACTTTGGGCCATCATTTGCCATATGATGTGTGAGAACATTTTGTTGCTCTCTTTTAGGATTTATTCCTATTTGGTAGAAAATGGAGGTTAGCTGTGAGCAGTGCAGCGCTGCTGACAAATCTGCTAAGCCAAGTGCTTTGTTCCTCATGAGCAAGTAAGATGAAGTAAGCTGTGCAGAGTGGGTGCTGCAGGCTGAGGCCCTGAATAGATGGCTGTTAAGAAAACTATTCATTTGAGCTTTTGGAGGCATTTCTAACGGGGGCTGCCCCTGTGATTCATTGCTTCTCTTCTAATCTCTCTCACCTGCAAGTCACCAATCCATCTGGCTGGCAGCAAACTGAAGTGTAAATCTCCTAAGTAGCCTGGCTTTTGCATTCCCTGGTTTGCCCTGAAATTGAAGGTGCTTTAAAACACATTTTTTAAGCATTTTGGAAAGGGCTAAGTATGACATAGTAAATAATCAATGGAAAACTTAAAAAAAAAAAAAAAACAACAACAAAACCCACCGAACTTTTTTCTTCTTCTTCTTTTTTTTTTTTTTAATTTAGAAAATATAATTAAAAGCTCTTGAAGTTTAGTGTAAAATGTGAGAAAACCTTTTTTTGTCATAGGTATGCTGAGCATCAGCCAGAAGTAAAGCTAATGGACTGGGAAGAGTAGCTATGGAGATTTCCATCTCTAGAAAGGCAGTGTCAAGAATTAAGGTCTGTGATTGTGAGTAGACCTAACCAGAAATTGCCTCATAAAGCATAATTTTGTATGTCTGTTTGTAAGCTATTCCCCAAAACCAGAAAGTTTCTAGAGAACCACTCGGTTTTGATGAATTTTGACACTGGTGGGCAGGTTTTCTTACTACCTATTAGCTCACTCAGGTGGTGCTCAAGGCTTGGAGCAGGAACCACGGGGATTGTGGATTTCACGGGTTTCTCCAGGCTCTGTTGCAACTCTGCATTGCTCGGGGGCTGCCTCATCTGGAAGCCCCGAAAGCCTGACTGGAAGCATGCGTTTGCTTTAGGAAAGCTTCACAGGTCTCCTGTGCTTCTGCCAAGGGTAAGCACCACAGGCTTCCTGCCAATACCCATCTCATTCCACCCAGAAACTACCAGGGGAAAATAGGTCATCGGACAGTTCGTGTTTGAGCATTTCCAAAACCACAGCTTTTGCATGTCAGCACATCCCACAGATTGGGGACTCGGTGATTCAGCCAGGCTGACTGGTGAGCTGCCACATTTTCTGATCTTCAGGCAAATCTGTCACACCTAAAAGGGAGCCCATCTGTATAAGCTGATCGTCCCAAAACAACAATTAACAAACTAACTACTATTCCTGCAACGCAGAAGATGCTACTTCATTACAAATCAGAGCCAGAAGCCTAACAGAACAAACGTTCTTGGTGAAGAATCTCATCATTTCAGTTTGTGAAATGTTACACAACAAAGTAATAATCACAGCCTTCCTTGAAGGAGAGTTAGGTAACACATTCATTAAAGCTTAGTTGAAGGAGCCTCTCAGAGATCAAAGACTTCATCTGCAGGATTCAATGATTCTTGCAAAAGTGACATTCAAGACCTCTGGGTATTTTTAAATATCATGTTTACTATTTTTCCTTACAGAAAAGGAAGAAAATGTATGCAACAGTACCCATGACTGCTTCGCTACATCTTCTTTTCAGTGATCTTAAGTTAAAAATGCAAATAGTCATATAAAAACCCCATGAAACTACGTACACAGATCGAACAAGTGGAAAAAATGATAAACAACAATATTGAAGTGTGTGGCCAACACCTAACACCACAGCAAGGATTTTCTGTAAAATTCAAAGACCTGTGAGACTGCACACCTCAGCTCTTTTCAAAGGAACCTAGTGTCATTAGATGCCAACTTCACTGCTCCTCTTCCTATGGCTTTCGTCTACCCCTGCCTGAGTAGCAGCAAAAAACCTCATTTTTTCTTCTGAAATAGCTTGTTTTCTGCTGAAACTTAAAAGACTGCATACGCTATGGGATTGATAAAGCCCATTCAGCAGTGAATAGGTCTTCCACTGCTGGCAATGCTGTGGGAATACTTTATAGGTAGGGCAAATGTAATTTATCAATAGGAATATCCACTTGTCATAGGAAAAGGGTGTAAGGACACATGTGAGAGAGAGGACTGCGAGCCAGTTCAGCTCTCCCGCTATCTTACCGTCCTCCCCCTGCCACGTAGCCAGGGCAGCACGAAGGAGTGTGCAGGGAGAGAGGCGAAACCCCATCGCCGGTTCCAGCTTTTCCCTCTAACCGGTCAGACTGTGAGAGCAAAAAGCTTTTGTTAACATTTTCTCTCTTTCTCATATTCAGGGGGACAAAGAGGATCAAATAGTGAAAGGGCAGCCTCTTCCCAGCTTGCCAAGGGCTGTGGGTGCAGGAGCTATCCCAGGCTATCACTTGTCAGTCCTTTCTGCCTGATAACAGTAGGATTTATGAATGAAACCCTTGGAGGAGAAACCCAGCAGGACTATGCCTGTTATTCAACAATATTTTTCAGAGAACAAAGAGATTTTTTAAAATAAAACAATYTGTATATGCCACAGCACCAAACACAGATGGCACAAGGGGACTCGATAGCTAGCAGTCTAACGAGCTCCCTGATGGTTATTGGACTGGTTAGGTTATTAGGGGCAGGAGTGTCCTGGTAGCTCCATCAGTGTCACCAGGAGAAAGAGGAGAAAAAATGAATGGGAATAAGAGAATGAGAACATAGCCAGGGGCTTAGAAAAAGACCTTTAACAACATGGTCATTATATTAGAAATCTAGAAGCTGCTTTAGGCAGCACTTCAACAACTCATAATAGCAAAAAAAGTAATATAAAAGAAAGATAAAGCCTTTTGAACAACACAAGTCTTTTCTTTCCATTCCTTGAATGGACGAAATAACGTCTATCTGGTAGTTTTCCTGCTAGCTGGAATCATATCCTTTCCTTGCAATACACATAGCTTATTGCAGTTCAATTTTTTCCAGAAACTATGAGACAGATCAGCATCCCATTATTCTAGGTCCAGCAAAAACACAAAACAAAGAAATGTTGTTGCCCCACAGTGTTAATAATCTGAGGAGATAAGATAAAGGGTGGGAGAAAAGAATTATCACTTATGAGAGAGAAAAGAGGGAGGGGGCATACGTCTAGCCGCAGCTAGCTACTAACTGCAGGCAGTAGGTGTATGTACTATCCTGTCTAGTGCGACTCGGGGAGAAAGAGAGCAGTGAATCCATACCTTTGATTAGCCCAGCTTAACAGAGACACAAAATGCTGAAAGAAAATAAAACCTTCCTGAAATTGCACATGCAAGACTGGAGTTTATCCTCCACAGAAATACTAAAAGTAAAATGAAATGCCTTGCAGCACTCTGCATTAGTTTGGGAAAAAAACACACAAATGGAATCTGAGAGTTAATCTGGAAATGATTTTTCTATGCAGATTTTTTTTTCACTGGAAGACACTTCAGCAGTTTTTTAAATCTGTTTTAGCTATACAGAAAACATCTAACAAACCAGAGGACTAATTTTTCATCTCCTGACCTGGGGCCACTTACCTCAAAAAACAAAGTTCACAACCAATTTATCTTCACAGGTGCCTGGAAACATAACATGCCTCAGTACTTTGATGCCTGCTGGGTCTTCCAGCAATGAGAGCGCTATCCAAGGGAAGAACGTTCTTTGCCAGAAATAATGCTCTGAGGAAGCTAGTTGCAGCCCTGTTTGTTAGTTCATTTTCTCTAGGGTAATGCCAGCTCTTCCTCCAAGGTACTATCATTCACAGAACAGCTGGAGAGAAGCCCACATTGCAGAAATCACAACCACTACCCTCTGACAATACTGGTCAAAAAGCCCGTAACCATTCTGTTTCTCTTGTCATCTTCCAGAACTTAACGCAGTAGTAGTAACGTGCTCAAAATGCCACAGGCACTGCCATCATTGTATTGCAACGCTGACTACTTGTCTCTCTAAAGCCATCCCTACAGGACATTTCATTACCAGTACTGTTTTAAAGCAGTGGAATGAAAAACATATAGCACATGTTCTTCAGGGCCTTGAGGGTTTTTTCAGAACGAAATAAAGTTTGAAGAACCCTTGTCCTCTTGTATGCAAATACTCCTGTTAGGGTAAAGCAGTAGTTTGCATCACAGCACACAGAAAATGCATATGTGCCTGTATATCTTGTGAATAAGAGTAGGAAGACTCTAAAGACAGAGAATAATACAGAGCAATAAAAGCTGTTGAGGGAGGTGGGAACGGAAATCCTGGCTGAGAAAATACAGGATATACAAATAAACTGAAGAAACACACTTCTGTTTCTTGTCAGACTAGTGAAAACAGGACGAAGGAATAACCCCGTCATGTTTGAGATGCACCTAATGCATTCTTACGCCGAACACCCGTTCAATGTTAGCAGGATTCTGCTTCAGGCTGTGCACTAGGAATAAGGGCAAAGCAAGGTACGTTTTAGATCATTATCTGTATACATATTCTTTTTCAAAAGACAGAGCTTTTCAGTAGTTTCTTCCCACCTAACTTTAGACATTTGCTTGAATAGTCTATGTTGGTAAGATATTTGGTCCTAGCTTCCTTCATAGTCAAAGGAAAGACATTGGCTTGCCCAGAGTATGGTTAAGCTCTGCAGACACCTATGGGGATTATCAAGGAAATGTAAGCCAGGTATGGCTGCATCTCAAAGGCAAACAGAGACACTGGGCAGTGCATGGCATGCCTGGTCATCCTCACTATCGAGATGAGAAGACCTGTTTGGTGGCTTATATTGGTTTCCAACCCATGTATCAATATGCCAGGAAACAGGGGAAGAAAAGGTGGTGCGCGCCCAGGTCTTGCCTGAGCAAACAGGGRTGCAGCCTAGTTTCTCCCTGAACCACAGGCACATCTTATGCACCTAACCTGAATCTAGGGTAAGCACCAAAACTTAGGCAGCCAAAAYTGAGCCTTTACGTCTAATCTTTATCTAGAGCAGCACCGCACCACTCCCACTGACATCCATTTCGCCCGCCTTAGGTAAGGATCTGTACCTACACCCACGTAAAGAGGCAGGGATTGAAGGGATTAGATGCGTACACAGTGGAAAAAACACAGTAAAATACATAAATAAAGTACATTGCTTTTCAAAATCTATTTTAAAACCTGTGTGGGTTTCCTCTGATCTTCTCTCCCCCTCACCTTTTCCCCCGTTAGCACACTTGAATGAAGAATAAAAAAACAACGCAAGATTTCAAACGTGTCATTTTAGCTGCCTGAAGCACTTTTAACTTACTGTGTTTATGGTACAGCTAAAACAGAATCAGATAATGCCAAGCAGTCTATCATCGTAGGTTGCACCAAAGGATTAATTGAAGGTTTATGCTGGAGTGCTATGCTATTCTTATAAACAAAAACCCGTTACCTCAGTTACTGAGGCTGTAAGTTTTTGAGTTCAGTGATTTGCATTTTTCATACACTTTTAGTGACTAAGAAGGGAGGGTTGGAGCAAGCTTTAGGGGACTGTTATGCTGGAATCACTTATTTTACATTTCATGGCAGATTATTTATATCCTTCTGGAAAAAAAAAAAAAAAGTAGAGGTAAGACTGAAGAACAAAACCCAAATCAGTATCAATGCTGTGTTCAATGCTGTGTTCATTTTGTTCTCCTCCATCTCTATTCCTTCATCCCACACAGACCTCCTGGCAGCCTTTCTTATCTGGATTCACAAAATAGGCTCCCTCTTATCACTTTCAATTTTTGCTTGAAGACTTAGACTTGTTTTAGCTGCAGTGTCCACTATGTGTTAATCAACAAAGCCTGTGGAAGAGAGCGCTTCCCTCCACTCTAATTGCAGCTTTCGTGCTTCTTCATGCAGAGCCTTAGCTTTTTCTTTTCCAGTTGATGAGCCTGAAAACTCTTAAAGATGGGATTTTCTTATTCTGGGAGCTTACACCAGGCTGAAAATACCACCATCAGCGAATAGACCCTTATTATGGAGGTTATTGAGGAATGCTATTCAGAAAACTGCTGAAATCACGTTGAAAGGTAATTCTACATTCACAGTTATCAGGCAATAAGTTTGGAGAAGTCTAAACCATTTGTTGTTGCTCTTGCTGTGGTTGCTCGCTTCCTTATTTGATTGCAGATACAACTCAAAGAAGAGAGAATAAGCCCAATAGGATATTTGTACTTTTGCCTATGACAGACTCAGACTACCGAAGTCAAATAAAAATGATTTTGTATGAGGAGTTGCAAATCAATGCTATTGCATGCATTTGAAAACATACAGTTCCGTTTTATAACTTTTGATCCAGGACAAGTTTGTCAACTTTTGAGTAAATTTAATTTGATGCACACTTCAGGAGAGGGAGGGAAAAGTACCCAAAGCGCTCTGGATTTTGTAGTATTTCAGCCTCAACCCCTGCACCATTCTGTTCTTGTGCCTGGTTTGGGATTGTGACAGCTGAAGTAACACAGCTTAACACAGAAAGCTTAGTGTATGAAGGTATTTTCAAGAAATGAGAGAGTAACCTGCAGGATTCTGTAGTAACCTGCCAAAGTCCTGATGTGGGGAGACCTAGACACTAGCTCATGGGATAGGAGAGTGTGATCTGCTGCCAGGCTGGCTGGAGTATCCTGGGAAAGCTGAGCCAGCTCAAGCCAGGCTTGACAGGAGGAGGAAGCCTCTCCCTTCCTCCAAGCCCAAGTTTGCCTGCAGAGAGGCCCACTTGCAATGGATCACCAGATTAACTCTGAAGAACCCAGCTGGAGAGGTGCTAAACCATTGCAGCAGTGCTTCACATTGGGGCAGTTGCGCTTGTGAAGCACCTCAACTTATGCCCTGACTGCCCCAGAACTTCACACTTTGCCTCTACTCCTGCCATGCAGCAGAAGCAAGTGGTGGGACCAATCTTCAGCTGGTAAAAATCAGCATCATCCCATTCATTTTGCCAGAGCAGTACTAAGCCACAGAATACAGCCCTGTTCCTGCCAGTCTGTCACTAGCAATCACCTTCCTAAAGAAAACAACATTTTATATTGTTTGGGGTTTTCCAAATAAAACATATGCCATTCTGTTAAAAGAAATTACATCAGTGATTAAATAAAACCTGAACTGCATGGTTATAATCTTGTCCCTACTGTACAGAAAAATGGAGCACAAGTGCCTGCCATAAGGTTATTATATAACTCAAGTGCAGTGGGGATTTCCTAACCGTTTAGTGTACCACAGAGGCAGTTTCCTGGATATATAGCAATAGGTCATGGGAAAGGCCTGCCTCTTGGGCACAATGATACCTGGCAGATATAATTGAGAATTTTCTAATAAAGCCTGCATTTAGGACTGCCACCTGCCCAGTGTGCTGTATTAGTGATGATGGAGCTGGCAATGCTGGTCATCATTGTTGTGGCTTTTCTCCTGCAGAATCAATATTCCGAGATATGGGAAGAAGAGCAACGTGAGTTTCTGGGAATTTGAGAATGAATTCCAGAGTATCACCACAAAATTAATGAAAGCCACATCCTTGGTCATCCATGGCTACTCTGCCATTGGCTCACTTCATTGTGGGGAAGATCATCAGACCTAAGGAAGTTTGGGTCTGGCAAGATAAATACTAGTTATAAAATCTCATGGTGTGGATAAATGTGACTGGACTCAGTGCCACAGAGGCTGATTTGACTGCTAGAGCATGTTGGGATTAAGTATTTCCCACTAGTTCTGGCTGATGTGAAGAAAGGAAATGAAAATTTCAATGACTTTAAAATAATGGAAGGCCAGGAGTGATGTAAGTAAAAAGGAGGAACAGTAAATAGAAGTGGGGAAAAGGAAAACTCAGAACGCCCTGGTCAGACTAATAGAATTGTGTAGATAAGTGAGTCAGGCAATTAAACATAACAAAATAATGAAATAGGGAGAGAATATGAAATAAGAAAAAGCTGAAAGTTACAATTTTTTTTTTTAAAAAGAGGCATTATGATAAATGCTGCTTCCTTTTAGTCTAGCATAAGCCAGGAGTAACTCTATTGCCATTAGTGAGCAACACGAATGTCAGCAAAAAATTCAGATTTTATACCAGTGCAGTCTGTGAGCACATTTTGACTACTGTAACCCAAAGGAAATTATTCCAACACAGTGGAATGAAAATGAATTTCAACCACTGTCTATATTTCTGGTTGCTTATATTATAAAAAGAAACAGGTTTGTTACAGATGTAGAAAAGATAGAACTGGGAAAATTGAGGGATTTGAAATTACTAATTACTTAAAAAACAAAATCATACCGAGAACAGAGGTGGATGCAGAGGAGATCCATGGTAAAGGCATGCGATTCTGTTTTGTACTTCCAAGATTTTAATCTTTTTAAACTAATTCAAATAATGACACGAACACAACATATTCTTGATACAAAGTAGTTAAGTGAAAAGAAGCTGACATTAAACACATGGGTTCAGGGAGAGAAGAAAAGGGGGAAAGGCATAAGAAGGTAAAACAGTTATGCAGGGCCCAAAAGCATTTTGATATTTATATAGGTAACAAAAGCATTGGGACTCCTTAGAAAAGCATTATATAGATAACAAGTTACGGCACTCCACATGGGGACACAATACCATGGAGCAGCTCGAAGAGAAGAGGGGGAATGTCGTGTTTTAATACCATTCCTAGGAGAAGGGAAAGGACAAACTGGGGCTGGCAGAATTCATTAGGTCCTGGAAAGTAAAGTGGGTACCTCCTAACCAAAATCAGGGCAGATTATCATAATGCCTCCTGTCTGCTAATTCGCTCAGTAAAATCTGATGAATAAAGAAAAAAAAACCAAAAGACTTTTYATGCTATCCATTCTCAGACTGAGGGCAACTGAAAGAGATACGAGCTGATATGAAATCTGGTTGCTCTGATTAATTTACCATGTAATACAGTGTTTTCCTCAGCTTTGAATTTACTAATAACATAAGTAAAGGCAATAGTAAATAATTAATATACTGAATAGGCATGAAAATAATATTTTCAGCTAGATGATCATCTAGTACCAAAATAATCTTTAATGTATTCTGCAATTGTGTTTGAGAGGTTGAAGACTAATGAGGTGAATTGAGCAATTCTTTGATGTTATAAGTTGAAGACTCTTTCCAGAATCCCATTATTATTTTAAGGGCAAAATGACATGTCAATCAATGTATTTAAAACAAGACTGAAGTCATCTGGCAGGCTAGCTAATTCCAGTATAATGCCACAGTTTATGTTCAGAGCATTATTATGGAATAGACAATAGCTAGTTGAGCTTTGTTGAGCCAATTCACAAAACCCTTGCTGAATACATATAAAAACCTTTTTCATAAATCTCCAATAAGATTAAGTCAGAGTGACTTTTGCCCAAATATGAGTTTGAAAACAGAAAAAGAAATCATAGGTTTAGGATATAAGAATTAGAGAGAGAAAATAGAGTTATAAGCATGAAAGCCAGTCAAAGTCACCCCAAATTTGAAAGTGTTGGCTCATGCTACAGTGTCAGATTGAAGAATTGTAGGATGGAAGAGAAACCAAATACTGTTATGTCTGGGAAGATCCTAGAGCTGATGTAACAGGTATGCAGATTTGTCTAGGCAGTGGACTTGTAAGGTGTTAAATGAAAAAATGTCTCCATCCTTTTATGCATCTTCTTTGCAACAGGAAATGTCGTTCAGACATCTTATGGTTCTCACATATTCTCAAATGGCCAGAGGTGTCATCTGCAGAAGTCTAGGAGGCCAATACAGTTATCTATATCCTCTGGTCAGACCTATTAGGAATCGTATGTATGTAGAGGCTTGCACAAGTTCTCTACTCTGCTTCAAATTTCTCTCATACTAAATAAATCACACAAAGCATTACTCTGAGAAATAAGTTCTCGCTGCGTTGTTGCACTTTCTTATGAAAGCTTCAAAAAGATGCCAACATTTTCATATTTAGCACTCTAAATACCTGTATAAATCTAATTTATCCATTGCTTAAAAAGACTGTATCTTCTCTCTTTTTGTGATCTGAAAGTCTACACAAAATTAATATTAAAAGAAYATGGCTGGTCCTCCCTCTTTAATAAGTAAAAGATGGTTCATTATCATGCATTGTCTGTGCTTAAATCTCTGTCTGTTGTTCTCAAGATGACATGTAAATATTGAGGAAATAAGCAGTAGAGTCACTCCCTCTTAGTCAGATCTGCTGATTATAATTCATCCTTATCTCAACTGCTGTAGCACTCTTGCAATTAGCTGAGCATGATTCCTCCTTTCTGCAAGCCAGTCCCTGTCCCAAAAGAGTTTACAGTCTAAAGGGTCAAGGCAAAGTGGATAAAAATACTCCTTATATACAGAATGAATAATCCAGTAGTGGCAAACACCATTTGACTCCATGCTCTTTTTGCTTGTATGTATTAATGTGATTGTATCGGGGACGGCTTGTTCAGGAAGAGGGTAGGAGATCAAGCATGAAGGTTTTGGGAGAAGCTGGGGCAAACAGCCCCTGGGCCCAAGGGATGTAATGTTGAGGGCGAATGGTCCAGGAAAACCCAGGCAATGTCAGCATTGTCATTGCTGATACTGTGCCACATGTCATTGGCTTCTTCTTGCAGTTTCTCCACATGAAAAAAACATTTTAACTGCTAAAATAATAACATAAGCTACGGGCTGTGCAGTCTGGATTTATTCAGCTCTTTGCAAGCCCAGCTGAAAAAATGGAAATAATTGCTGAAAATGCCAGGCAAGAAGCCACTCTTCTCTCCACCAACAAAACGTCTGCATGTCTGTAGAAGGGCTTTTGCGCTCTTTGGTATGACGAAGTGGGAGACGGCAGATTGCAGAGTCTGTCCCCAGAGAGGAGGTTTCCTCTGCAGTGACACTGTAGAAGTAGTTTCTCTCACCGTAACACAGTACAGGAAGCATGCCCCACTCCCAAAAAGGCTGGTGCACCATGCTAGCCTGATGCAATGAGAATAATTTTCAGAAGAGGACAAGCAAATAAATTTTTCATAGTATTATTACATTGGCACATTTTGCAAGAACTGCTGGTAATCACAACTAAGGCAGCAGAGGCTAAACTCTTCTTATAAAATAAAAAATTAACAACTGAAAAATCAGGTTTGACTCTTCTGACAGCACACTTTTTTACATTTTGTAATAGAGTCTATGGACACTAGTGGACATAAGTAGTGCCTTGCTAGACTATGAAAAATAGCAAATTCTCTCACACCATGTAGGTAGAACAGTATTCAAGTGTCTGCTGCTATTTTTCCTTATGCTTTTATCAGACTGAGCATACCATATCAACAGTATATCACAGCAGGTAGAAAGAGTGCAAAGTAGTTTTGTATAGACCTGCTAATGTGTGTGAATCTGTTCCTTTTTTCCCTATTAAATAACAGTCCTGATGATTGTACTTGGCAAGATTCTTTTTCTTTTACATTTTTAAATTTAAATTTTACACATTAAATTTAATGAATGTATGTTGTGGTTTAACCCCAGTTAGCAACTAAGCACCACAGAGCCATTCACTCACCCTTCCCCCAACCAGTGGGATGGGGGAGAGAATAGGACAACCAAAAGTAAGAAAACTCATGGATTGAGATAAGAACAGTTTAATACTTGAAATAATAATAATAATAATAATAATAATAATAATAATTTGTAATGAAAAGTAAAACAATGAGAGAGAGAGAGAGAGAGGAACAAAACCCGGGGCGGGGGGCCAGGGGGGAACAAGTGATGCAACTGCTCACCACCCATCGACCGATACCCAGACAGTCCCCAAGCAGTGATTGCTGCCCCCCAGCCAAGTCCCCCCAGCTTATATACCGAGCATGATATCATATGGTATGGAATATCCCTTTGGCCAGTTTGGGTCCGCTGTCCTGGCTATACTCCCTCCAAGCTTCTTGTGCAACTGCTCGCTGGCAGAGTATGGGAAGCTGAAAAGTCCTTGACTTAGTATAAACACCGCTTAGCAACAACTAAAACATGAGTTTGTTATCACATTATCCTCATGCTAAATCCAAAACACAGCACTATACCAGCTACTAGGAAGAAAATTAACTCTATCATCTCAGCCAAAACCAGGACAACATATTAAAGGTCAGAGGCACAAAGGAAACATTTACCACTACAGCACAATGTGAGAAAGCTGAAGAATATCAGCAATAATGAACACAGGCAAGAGACCTCTAACAACGTTGCATTATTTAAGGCCATTTCTCTGTAATTTGAACTGTGTGTTTTGCTGAAAGTACAGCTAAGAAAAGTCTAAAACCAGGACACATATATTGCAATTACTTCATTATCAGAGGAAATCTAGAAGGAATAATTCAAATTTCTAGAATAAAAAGCACCAGTAGCAAGCAGTAAGAGAAATAAGAAAGTGAGTGTGAGTACATATTACTATCCAATCCTTCTTTTTCTTTATTGCTTCCTAATCATGACTTCTAACATATTATGCAGTCAAAGACAAAAGAAAATTAAGTTCAGAATACTAAAATGCCATCTCTTTCCCTTGTTGCTTTCTGTGTCCCCCACCTACGATGCCAAGCACAACCACCACCGATCAACATACTCAACCCTGGTCTTTGAGAAGGGAACACCCTAAATGATTGTGTGAATCTTCTGTCAACACCTTATTGATATTACAGCCTCTTCCCTGCCCTGCTATGTTGTGAACATGCTGCAGAACACAGTGAGAGAGGATGGGGCACATGGGGACACGCCAAGAGCTGTAATGGTAGAAAACTTTTAGTCCATAAACACAGGATCGACCTTGTCTATCTTTAGTCAGGTAAAAGTCAGGTGGCTAATCTAAGCCAGTCACTGAAGTTGACCAAGCAGCAGTCCTTAGTACTAATAATACTGTCAGTACTAAATAGCATAAGGTATAATAGTATATAGTATAAAGTAACACTAGAAATAGTTTAAATCAATAGAAACACATGTTTAACAAAGCCAAAGTAAAACTTATACCCCAACAAGGCTTTAGACGTGATAGGCAATAAGATGTTTGGAAAATTTTCAAGAAGAGAAATTAGGAGCAAAAACTGAACTGGGTTTTCCTGTGTAGAAAGCCATAAGCCAGACTGCAAGGCTGACTGGAAGCTCCTAACAGATATATTTATRTCATTATATGGATTAGGATAACCTGATGTTGGTAATAGCCATTAGTTTTATTTAAACAACTCTATATCAGAAATGAGAAGAATAAAAGAAATGCTTTGCTCTGCAGTGCTATTTCTTTTGCACTGATGTTACGTCTGTACAAACCTCCCCATTTGCAGATGCCCCATGGCTTTCCCTGAGAAATCAGGCTTTAAGTTAAGATAGCAGAAGTAAGAAGAGATTAGCTAGGTGAGATGAGCCATAAATGAACAAGGTAACTAATTTCCAGTTAACACCCCTCTAGCAGATTACTAAATTACTCCTGAAATTTTGAACAATGGGCTTCCAATAGCCACTCCTGTAAAGTCAGACTCTTCCTAGTAATAGCAAATAAAACAGATCTAATCCTCAGACTGTAACGTCTGAGGCCAAACATCTCTTTTAATCTTCTTAATTCTCCTTACAGCCAATTCTTTCTTTCTTCCTCACAGAACAGTCAATGATTTCCTCCCTCATCAACTCCCACTCTTCCAAAATACTTCTTCCCATCATAAAGCAAGTTCTTATATTTTTAAAACCTAACTTCTGACACTGGAACAACTGCAAAAAGCATAATGGCAGGAAGTAATGAAGGTAAGCCCATCATTTCTGAAACCCTCAGGACCTAGAAAGGGAACAACTTTCTTTGTTCATTAAAAATATTTCACATTCGAAACCACTGGAATAAGACAACATTAAAATGCCCACCTGAGATAATTAGAAATTATATCTGCACCCAAAAGAGCATATACCTATTGCTATCTGAGAGTGACATCATCACTTCTTTAACAATGCTTGATTGTAATCTATGCATGTGAAAAACTCTTAACGGGTTTGAAAGCAGCAAATTAAGAAGATACAAAAAAGAGGATTAATACACAAGCATCCTGGACACTGAGTGTGACTTCATTCAGTCTGAGGCACTCCAAAGGCCTCCTTACCCAAAGTTCTTCTGAAGTATTTTTAATAGTCAAGGAGAAACTGATCGCTCACGAGAAGGGTCTCTGCTAGTCAGTGGAGGCAAGGAAATCCCTGATATGTCTCCTCCCCTCCAGCTCACATACCAGACTCTGGGGGCTTAGAAGCTGGACTGATTCCAGAGAAAGTTCTCAGTACTGATGAGAAAACATTCTGCTGAATACTTCTTTCTTAAAAAGTAAAAGCTTTGTTCTCTTTTATTTCACAAGTCACCTGTGTTCCAGTTAAGTGAAGCTAAACAGCAGTATAGAAAAAGTATGCACCTGTGGCTAAATGGAAGCATTTCTGGAAAAGCTCAAAGCCAGGAAAGTGTATTGCAGTCAATGTTAAAACCTACAGGATTCTGTTAGATATTCAAGGTGACAAATTGCCCCTTACATTGCTTTCATTGTGTTTTTGAAGAATTGATTGCATTTGCAGTCAAAGCTATTCTCAGAATTATACTGTAAAAGATCTAAAAGTGCTTGCTTATTATTATGAATGGGTTTAATATTCAACAGATTATTATTTCCCGTTTTCTCTGTACTATTGCCTGTAAGTCAACTTCTTTTTTGGAGACTTCAGAAGTCTTCAGTGACCAGCTTACTTGTAAGAATGACGTAACCTTTGAAACTAATAAAAACACAGAATGACAAGAATTTAAATAAATTTGAATGTTCTAATTAACAGCATACACAACTGGTTAGAGTTCTCTTGCAGTTCTGTCTTTTACGACTTCTCAAAAGTTGTAAAAATGCTSGCATAACAGAGCATACGCAGATTGTCAACAGTGTGTGATAAGGGCAGTGTAGCATTTATAATACACTGATGATGAACCTGTACAGGATCTTCTTGTTTTCTAGGCAGAAGGTTTTCTGAACAGGCAGGATGCTCTGGATCAGAAGTTGCCATTTCGTGCTTCAGCTCTATGGCAAACATTTTGCAGGGAAGCAGCTGTCTTCGTTCTCAGAGGAGGCTGATACAAAACAAAAAGCATGTAAGCATCTCTGTCTATGGTTGTTTCCCAGTTGGCAGGCAAGGTTATCACTTTAGTAACTGGATCCAAGTGGTTGCTCCCCTTCTGTCTCAGTGTTATTTCTCTCGCTGATCAGGGTTCAGTGTTTTAAATGGAAAGAGTTAAATCCTTCCTAAAAGCATCTGTTTAGGGATTTTTTTTTTTCCCCTGAGGATGACCTCTTTAAATTTGCAGTGACTCACTAAATATCTKCTAAGCACCCAAGCAGTTCCTTTATCTGCTTTTTAAAATATTACCACCTCTTCTTATGTCTCTGCAGATAGGAGTGTGGTTGCTGGACCTGGCTCTGTTTGTCTTAAAGCCTGAATCTTCCTACACTTCCTTCCTATCTACACTTGAACAGCTTCCAGTGCTGAACTAGTCCTCTGTAACTAACACAAGAACTGAATCACCTTTCTTATCCACTCAGACACTCACTTCTTTTTGGCATGATTTGATATTAAAGAGGGTCCTTAGGCTATCTCAGTGGCAAAAATTTGCCGTGAGACAGATTTTCCCAATAAAGAAGATGATGCTACCTGTGCAAAGCACTGAACTGTGTCACTGCCTATCAAAAGGTATTAGCTGAGGAGGGATGGGAATGAGAGAAATCAGATGAAAGAATTTTTTCTGGTTGTTTTTTTTTTTTTTGTCCCTTTAGTGCATGATTGCAGTGTAGCTGCACGATTGCACTTCACAGACAGCATGAAAGTCTGACTTTCTAATGCGTCATTAATTTGACAGAACCTGACTCAGGATTTGACCATGTACTTCTAGGCTGTTCCGAAGTATGGTGAAAATCTGATTGGAAAAAATCTCACAAGGAAGAGACAGCTTCTCCTTTGCATCCTTCTTTTCCCCTACTCTTCTATTTCCTCTAAGATCTCATTTTTTACTTTGGTGTTCCTTTCCTCTGATCTTTCTCCCCTTCAGCAATCCAGGTTTCCTCTAAAGCTCTTGACATCTATTGAAATGGCCCATTCACAGCCACTCTGAAAATTGCCATTTTAGCAAGCAATAATGTGAAAAGTTCTAGTATGCCTCATAGGGAGAGCTAACGAGCCCATAATTAGGTGTGAGGAATGATCTGAGGGCATGGGTTTGGATAGGATTTCACCACACAGTGAAAGAAGCGCTTCTTCAACTACATGTGCCTCTTCTATGACTCCACTGGGAACTCCGTATCTATTCCAAGAAAGCATGATTTGGCCTTTTCTCTTTAGTAAGTTAAAGGCAAACATTGCGTAGCCATGAGAGGACATGCACATCCGCCTCTGAGGGTGTGCTTCTGGTCATCGTGCTTCTGATCAGGCAATGACATCTGATAGACATTGATCATCTATCACCAGTCAGTCTGAAAAACTATGCATCCTCAAACTTGCAGAGTAATATTCATATTTTTAATAGAACCTTTATACTTCTAAGCACCTAAATGMGTAAACATGTATCCTCTTTCTCCCCATACCACTACAGTACACCATGAGGAGCAGCTGTGTACTCAGGGTAGAAATCCAGGTGCCACTTCTGTGCATCAGTGTTTGTTACACAGGGACCCAAAGGGCCAGGCAGGACCCAGCCTTCTAATTCAAACAGGACATCGCAAATTGTTCCTTCTGCACAGAAAAAAAMCCCTGTCCCACAGTCTTTCATGGTCCGGGCCCTCTTCCCTAAGCTCCCTCCTCTCTCACCACTTCTGCCCTGCAGGTGTGGATTACAGGGAGGGAGAGAGTCCTTCCGTGATCCAAAGCCCTTGTTCAGTCCACCTTTCTCCCATGCAATTAATGCCAGTCCTCCAACCATACACAACTATTGCAGGATTTCTGCCCTTCGTGGAGCTTCACAGACTTTGCAGTAGCTGCCAAGGGGCTGGAGGCCCACACTACTGAAGGTTAGAGCTGTTCCTGGGGTCAGAAAGGTTTTTTTATAGCCATCTTCAGTGCCCTGGGATGGATGGGGGAAAGGAGAGGGATATCTATCATTCCCATCCCAGATGTCCATCAGTCATGTATCTTAGCATATCTCCTCCTGCCTCAGTATATCTGAATGCTGGCAGTGCAACACAACTAAAATGAAGTGAGAATGTGCCAACAAATACCAGCTCCACACCAGCCTTGGCTTTACAGCCAGACTCTCAGACCCAGTGTGGTCCCAGCATTTGAACTATAGACCTGGAGGAGATAAATCCATGTAGGAACTGTACATATTCATCATGCCCCCCTATCTGGAAGTTCAGTTTCCACTACCTGTTCTACAGAAGCAGTCACCAAAAATGGGGGAGGCTGGGGGCATGGTCTGTGGGACAGACGGAGCACAGTCAGTGCCCCTGAGCCCTTTGGCTACAAACTAGAAGCGCAAGATAATGGTACTGTAGAGACTGAAATACCTCTACTGTTATTCTACAGGAGAGCAGGCTGGGGGCAGAGATTCAGTCTGCCATCATTTTGCACAGGGCTTCTCTATGCATAGCCCTCTCTACTCCTGCCATGAACAGGAAGCAAAACCCAGCCCTAAGTGCTTTTTCTGAGGATAAAAGGCATCTGAGGGGATGTGGAAAGACTGAAGAGCTCAAGAAAGCCTTATTAATTACTTCTGAGCCATAAAACAAACAAAGAAAAGAGCAAAAACAAGTTCTAAGCATGAGATACAGCCTCAACATTTCTCATGCTCAATGCAATGCTCAGGAGCAGAGATTTATCTTAGGAAATTTAAAACAGTATTTCCAAAACCATTCTTCACTTATTGAGGATTAATTTGTTTCCACCAGAGCTGACAAACTGCTGACATTCAAGCTCTTCAGAAGTTTTCAGAAGAAGAGCCGTGAGTCAAAGGATGCATGCAATCTCAGTGACTCCTGCCAACGGCTTTAAAATTTGAAAAAGATAAGAAGATGTCCTAGGATACAGGAAAAAAAAATGTCTTATGGATTTTTGTTGCTCATTTCTGGTATCTAACACACATCGTCTGTTGTCTGTGTAAATTATCTGGGTAAGTACTTGGTTTCTTAATACCACATATATGAGAATTTTTGTCCCAGTACTAGAGATTAGGACTCGGACCTCTTAGATGTTAGCAAAGTAAAACATAGTCTTTATCCACAAGAAGATGGGCTATGATTTTTCCCCATGAAAAATGTAGGATTAAAAATAATATTACCTTGTGTTTAATGAAATGTTTTTGAAAATGTGGGAGGGGAGAGGTCTTGCATCAAAAAGTCTAAAAATAAGACCTTCCTAGGCATCTATTACAGGAAAGAATACAGAGATAAAAATTAACTGCAGGAAAAATAAAAAATGAAAAAAGAGAAAACACTACAAGAAATAATTGTAGATCTTAAATAAGGAAGGACATGTACTGAGATAGCTATAACACTTTACTGCCTCAGACTTTTATTCAATGAGCCTTGACAAGTACAAAGCTATGAAAAGTAAAGTCTTATGAAGTATGTTTGAAGAGAAAGAAAATATTCATTTTCACTGCACCTTAAGGAAAATACTGCTGACATCATTCCACAGGCCTCTGTGAGAAGGTCACCCCGCCTTTTTGTCACTATTCCAGAAAAAAAAGAAATAGCTCCAGATGCTTTTGTTTTCTGTTTCCATAAGAACACATACTTCCCAGTAACTTCACTTTAATAATACATGATGGGAAACCTGAGCAAATAATTTCTATGAAATCTTCAAACTGACAGTCTGTGTGCACTTTATTTCCAAGCTTTTTTTCCACAGTGCAAGATGCTCAGGAAGCCACATACAATTTTTTTCAGCCTCCAAGTCATTATATGCAGTAGAATAGAAGAATGCCGAAAAATAGTAAACAATAAGAAACGATGTTAAACACTGAGCAAAAAAAGGGAGAATGAAAGACAGTTGAGCTGAAACCTCCTGCCAGCTTCCAGACTATCCTGTCTTTCTCATTTAGTCAGACTACAGCGTGCAGCCCTCTTCAAAATGCTCTATAGGAATAAATGGACAATTTGGGTTGAAGTCAGTGGTATTCAACAAATTGTTTGGCCCATCTGTCTTCAGAAGCTTTGTATTCAAATAATATTCCCACTGCTGGATATCAATCCCACTATAGGTTATTTTTTTAAATCAACTAATCAGGCATGCTACATAAAAGACAGGTGTTACTGTCAGCCTCTAAATACACAACACTGGTTAAAATACCTAAAAATAATATTTTAAACATTTAGTTGCTCTCTCTTCCAAGCGCTTCAGTTTTTGCACTTGCTTCATGAGTCTAATTTTTTTTTTGTGCAGTCATGAGAGCTCAACATTATTTTTCTTTTTGAGCTGACAGCTAATGTTCTCATGTAGATCAGCTTACTGCTGCTGCTTGGGCTTTCAGTCTGAAAACCCATCAAAAGGCAAAAATCTCGCAATAGAAGCATGGGAGTCATCAGTACCCTATGAAACATGAAAATCAATTCTGCACAGTGGGCTTGTCTAGCCAGTCCCAGGCAACACRTTTTTCACTCAGAGGAGAAAGTCAGACAATTACATTTAAAGTAGAATATTTAGGATGACACTCCCAGGAAGCAATCTCTAAGACACTAGAGGATGTACTAACAGTCTAGACGTATCTTTTGCCACAAATAACATTCATGCTGTTGAAACTGTGTACACAGAAATCACAAGGAGAAACCGAACATTTAATTAAAGCAGAAATGTCAACATGAAGGAAAAAAGTGGCAGCAGGAATGAGATTGAAACACACCCGTGTTTTTCATCCACAGCTTTTGGTGCTTAATGAATTTAATAAACACTTTAGATAATGGGGCACTGTTAACTAGCTTAGCAGGCTTTCTAGCATGTGTTTGAGATCAGGAGACCTCACTCCTCTTGTTTATTGACAGAAATCTAAGGCACAGCAGGATTTTGGACTAGGTCCTTCTTATTGCATGCTACTTGTAATAAAGTGGTTCCTCCACACCAAGGTCTAACCCCCACTGTTCTAGGTTCTGTTTATTCACAAAGAGAGCTAGCCCATGTCCTGTAGAGTCTATTCTCTAAATAGATTAGCTAAAGCCACTAGTATTAGTAATCAATTTCACAGATGAGGAATTTAAGCAGATGAGGAATTTCAGCAGGGAAATTAAGGGACATGACAAAGGCCAAATGGAAAAATCCATGACTGAGCCCAAATATATTGAATCTGGGGCCTTTAATATGAGCTCATTCTTTGTGTCTTTATGTTGGTAAGGGCTCTGCTGCCAGTAGGCAGCTTCCATACAGAGCAAATTAAGATTTATTTTCAGTGCTGTAGACAGAAAGAAAAACCACAAGAAAAGAAAGAAAAAAATAATCTTCTCTATAGAGGGATCATAGGTCATACTCATTAAGATCTGCTGTCTTGAACCAACTCCTGGCAATTCTCTCACTCTTTTTGGCACAGAGACAAGAATAATCAACAATCAAATATGTTATAGACAGCAAACAGAATTGTATTTCCTATAATCACACCACTACATGCACTGCCGCTATGCTGTTACATATGCACATGCTGTGTGTGAATTCCCAAAGGAGTGCGCAGGGTATTTATGAAAGTTAATAGAAGAATTATGTTTCTCTTACAAACAGCCTGCCTCTTGAGTGCTTACTAAAACATCATATGCACATAAATCATGTATCTCTATTAATTTAGATTTATAGTCAACATGTTAGTAGCCACCCTTCCAAATAGCTATAGGCACTCACATATTATGAGCAATCTGTAGTGTTAGCATAGTAACAACAAAATAACAAAAGCCTACGTATTTTATTTAAATGCATTTATCATTGAGAAAAATGAACATTCAACATTGTATAGAACTCCCAGCCCAGGAATATCAAGTATCCAACCCAAAAAATTGCTTGCAGGGAAAACCTTACCATACACTTCTTCTCATTTAAAACAGAGGTCTTCAGGTAAAATGGATCAGGTGTGTGGGATAGACAGAATCTGTCAAGTAGATTATTTGAAACATTATGGGTTAAAACTGAGACCCTGAACTGAACTGAAAAACAAGGAGCAGCCTAGTCTGACCATATCCTGAGGATGAAATCCTGCCTCAGGAAATCAGTCTCTGTGTTTTTGTCACTGTCAGCTGTAAACAGTATCAAAGTGAACCCACCCATTGCAACGACATCACTAATGAGCCAGTCTTCAAAGCTATAGCAAAGATGCAAATCTTGAATAAAATTGCTGTGGTATTCTTTCCAGATACATGTTAAAAGATGTGGTTTTAGCTGAAGTAACTTCTTGGTTATCTAACAGTAACTCTGATTCTCTATGAGAGAATTGTGTTTGAATAGTCTGTAAGCAGAAGCTTTTACAATGAAGAAAGAGAGATCTTGTCTGGAAATCTTCAGGAATAAAATAATGCCTTGTATTCTAAAGAATGTTATTGTTCAGTATGACAAGAAATATTGTTTCTAATTGTCTCACAGTGTCCCTAAAGGGGACATCTGACTGTACAACCAGGGCAGCTACCATAATTCATACCTCTTCCTCAGACTGCATTTGCCCTGCCCTGCTTCTGGAAAAGATAACTTTCCACCTTGAAGCATCCCCAGCCACCTAAGCTTATATTCCCACCATCATGTATGGGCCATTCATTCACCGGCTTCCAAAATGTCAGAGCACTTGTTTTCTAGAGTTTTTACATTTTGACCTATACAATCATTTGTGTTTATTCTTCAGAGTTGTGACTACAGTTCCTGGAGACATGCTCAGTCTTGCTTTAAGCTAAACCAAGCCTGTTTTAACAGTCCAATGAGAAGCCCGTGATGCACAATGAGACTCCCGCTGCTGAAAGTACCCTATCATTGGTACCCAAAGTTGTTGACAGAAAGCTGGCTTGGATACATTTATAGAAGCTACAGCTACATCTCACAGTCTGGATGCCTCCCAGTACCGTAGAGCAACCTAGTCTCTTACTAACCCAACATTTTATCTCTACCGAATCAACAGGATTTATTAGCCAGGCATACTTGGAAACGCTTCATCCTGTCATGAGTATGCCACATGCTTATATCCTGGTATGCTGCACCACAGGAACGTTACTAGAGACACGGCTCAGGAAAGCATAGTTTATGTCCTTGCACAAGGGCAGGCAGTGCCAGTGGCACCCTACGGCTGCCTTCCCCTGTCCAAGCACAGACCCCCTTCTGCCTTCTTGCTGCCTCTGTTTCAGCAGCCTCATAGCTCAGCACAGCCTTTTGTGCAGCCACAGAAGGGACAGGGATGTCTTCTGGCTCCTGAATATAGGTCCCTTGTTTTGAGTCCCTTGTTTTCTGTTATTCAAGCTATGACCCTTGAATAGGTGCCCCTATGAACACTAAAGTCAGGTGCGTACCTTCAGCTTAAATCCTGCTGGTTTACATGCTCATGTCACCTCATCTACGTGTTATGTGGAATCACACCACAAAGACCTTCTTTAGACTTTCTTTTCGGTTACCTCGCAAAAATCTTTGGCTCATAGTGACTGGAGGATATCTCCATACTTGCACTCCATTAGCATCAGGAAGTCTAACACAGCACCTATGATTTCTGAATGTTTAGAATTACCACAAAAAGAAGACAGAAGAATATTGTACTGGAAAGAGATGATCTGGAAAAACCTTACTGTGTTTTATATAACTTTCAACTGTTTATGCAGCTCTCCCACAGTTCTTCATAAAATGGGATGCTGTGTTCAACATGATGCCCATGAAAGAAACCTCACCCCAAAGAGAGGAGGTCATGCTTATCCAGCTGAAGGCTGCTGCTAGGGCTGATAGCTGGAGTTGGTGTTTGCTGAGTCAAGCTGTAGCCTTGGCAGAGCCTGTTCTTGATTCTTAAACTCAGCTTTTCTACTCCAAGAAAAATAAAGCAGCAGCATTATCCTGCATACTTAGTTTGTATAACACCGATTCAGCCTCTCTGAACTGATTGTCCCCTCAACTTAAGTTTACTTTGCCATTTCCTCCTCCTTGTCTTTATTTACTGCAGCGTTACTTATTTAAACTGTTTATTGGAACCACTAATACATGTCAAACTCCTACTCTATCACATTGCTATTTTTGTTAAATTCATAGCTCTTCTCTTTGTGTTATTTATTTAGGACTTCTTTAACTCTTTTTAAATCCTTGACTTTGTCCAAAAATGGCTCATCTACCCAGCCTGCTAAGTATTTCCCATCCTTTACTCAACTGGATGATTTAACCCTCACTCACAAATTTAACTGCTCTCTTTCTGTTAAAAATTGTGTTTCCTTCTGGGTTGTGGAAATGACCATATTGACTCCTTGTTATATGGGCAAAAAAAAAAGACTTGAAGTCACGTATTTAGGAAGAACTGCAACAAGAACAGAGTGATAGGAGTAGCAGACAGCTCCTTTTCTGTTCCCAAAACTTTTCAATTTGTAACTGTTACTACAGCCACAGTTTTTTTCCCCATTCTTTAAAGAGAAAATGGATGTGAATAAAACTCACAATAAGACATTTCTGGCATCTGATATCAGTCATTTCCCTTCTGAGGGTAAACATGGCAGCGGTAAAACTGTCTAGCCTGTTGTCCCAACAAAACCCAATCTGTTACTCTCCTTTGTTAATAGCTTGTCACCAGCTGCCTCTTACAGGCCAAATAGCAAGCAGGTCCCCAACCATCCACTCTGTTAGCGCACATAACGCTTGCACTTGCAAACGGTAATTTATCTGGTCGTCATATGTGGAATTGTCTCATTTTGCCCGCACACATCTGGCTGTGTACATGTAAATAAGGGCAAGAGCAATTTTGACAATATTAAATTAGAAATAACGCTGAAAAATGATCCCTAGTAATTCAAATTGTTTCTTCCAGAGATGCAACCTCATGTTGTCTAGAATCATTGGCACAGCCTCTGGCAGGGAAGAAAGCATATATCTCCATCCTCCCAAGGCCAGTCTTCACAATAGAAATATGCAGGTATTTAGTAATCCCTTTAGTAACTGAGCCAATTCTCTGCTCTGAAGTAGCTTTATAAAACCCTAATTCTCCAATAATAAAGCCATCATAATGTACTGCATTTTCTTGGAAGAAAAGAATACAACAAATTTCAGAATTCTTAATTCCCCCATTTTGGAGCATTACAATAAGAAAACAATGTGGAATAATAAGATATGTGCCAGATATAGGCTACTGCAAAACAGTGATACTCCAGAAGAGAATTCATTGTCCAACCTATGTAAAGAAAGAAGAACTGAACTATGGATTGAAAAAGCACTAATATGCATATTTCTCATTCAGGCCTGAAAATCTCAGGTCTGAGATTAAAGGTCATATCCAAGACATAAAAAGCTCTAGACTTTATTGGTAGGACCCAGGTGTCTAGTACCATCTTAGACACACAGAGGAATGCCACCACGCCTCAAGCTGCCTCTCCAACMCCAAGCAGGTGCCCAAAGGTATCTAGCATCAGACACCTGTGATTAGGCAGCTGAATTCCCTGCTTAGGAATGGAAACTTCAAATACCAGTGGGATACAGGATGCTGTGATTGCTCCTCAGCTCTTCCACAAGAGGACAAGTTGGTGGTGGCTATCGTCCAAAGGACTTAGAAAATGCACCCCCAGGACCTCCAGTGTATCCATGCGTCAAACTCCCTCAAACAACCTCTCAAGTACTGCACACAATATCATCAGTAGGTTCCTCATTCCTATTTTCATGCTGCAGCAGTAGAGCTTGAAGGGACTGGGGCAAGGATGAGCTGAAAAACTGATACTCAGATTGAAGTATGGTACTGGAAACCTACAAATGAGGAAAGGTATGTAGAAAGGCAAGACAGGTTGGGTATTTTCCCTCTGAAGGATGGAATACCTTGGGTACTTGTTACCCAAGGTGCTGTTTCCAGTGAAGTCAACAAAGGTTGCATCCAAGCGTGTGACTCACTACAGACCACAGTAGAATTAATGTTAAAAAAACACCTAATGTAATATGAAAATAAGCTTTCCCTTCAAGACACTACCAGTACTTAGCTGAAGCAGAAATGATTGCAGGAAGCACATGTCAACATTTTTTAACACCAAAAAGGTACAAAAAGGAAGTTTTCACTACACTAATTTTACTCTCTTGAAGAAGAATTCAATGTAGTATTGGAGAAGGATATTCTCCAGCCAGTAGAACTTGCTACTATTTATAGTATCGCAGTTTTACATTTCAGTTTGATCACCTTTTCCAGCCACTGCTGGAGGCTAAGAAATGACTCAAAGGAAATTTTTGAAGCTGATCCTTTGCAGGCTGTCAGTGCACACTGTAGGGTTTTGAAAAGTGCATGTGCGAGCACAAGTGGACATGTGGTTGTGGGTGTGAATATCATTCCCTGCAAAGCCTCTCTCCTCTTCCAAAGCTATCTGACAAAGGACAAGCACTCTTAATAATAACTCTTGTTGCCAACATCATTTCACACCTCTTCTATTTCAGGGTATGTACAACGTGTTGCTATTACACTACTTGATGGATTTCAGAGTGGTTCCACTTTGGAAAAGAGGCAAAAGAAACAAAATCATTTTACTACTCTCACTTGGCTGCCAGAGGATATTTTGAGACATTTTGTAACCAGATAGTCTGAGAGTTTTCAATGAGGGGAAGAAAGAAAATATATCTTCAATGAAATGCAAGGATTGAAATATCATTCAGGGTGCTTTCATATGTCGACTGAGCTCATATGCACTGCTGACTGAAAAAAGCCATTAAAAAGGTGGGCCTCCACTGCCTCATGAAGTCAATAATTTTTTTCTGTCCGTATGTTTTTGAAGATAATAACAGGATTTTCACTGTGGTTTCAATTCTTTCCAGCTGGGTAATTTGTGTGACACACTTTCAAGGCACCCACCAGCTAAATAGCTATAACTTCTGGATTTTAATGCATCTCAGAACACAATTGCATCCATCACAGTTCATGTGCTAGAAAGCAGGAGAAAAATATTTTCATTTGACAAATTAGGCACTGCCTCCTCAAAACAATCTAATATTTATAGACATTCTGACAGACTAATGAATAGATAGATACATTTGCATAGAAGGACAAGTACTAGTTTCTAGATGAAAGAACAGAGCAATGTGATAAAACATTAAAGACAGACAAATATGTCATGTAGGTTCTGATTATACCGTCTGACTGTCAGGAGAAAAAGAAGTAACTTGCTAGCCACATCTTAAGCAGACAATTCAGCAATCAAAAAGGCTTTGAAAGTTTCACCAGAGCTTGAACAATTTGGATTTTTGGACTCTGTTGATACTAGTTATATTTTGTTGTTGCTATTAGAAAGGGACCTTTGAAATGATCACTGAAAACTATCTGTATGTCCTCAAGAAATCCAGCAGCCCTGGGTGAGGTCAATACACACCTTAATTTTAAACAGTAGCAAAGAAGGATATCCGATATCTTATCTTTGCTATGATATTATTATGTAGGAGAAATCTGGCCTTATTGTTTTTCAGCAGGCTCATTATTCCACCCCCTCTCATGCACATTTGTACTGTCATCATCAACAGGAAGACTGATATAATGAAAAGTGTAAGAAGAGATCATTTAATTAAAAAAAATCTGTCATCTAATCAGTAGTAAATAAATAATGGAATATTTAAAAGTCTGGTAGGGTACTGTGGGTATTAAGGCATCAGTATGTTTATGTGAGAGGTGAGCTAGAGCAACTTTTTTATTGGTAGGTCTTTTTATGAGCTCTAACAAAACATAACAAAGTGAAAATAACTTCATAAAGAATGTCTATAAGATGCCTTGGAGACCCTGTCTGTGAAYAAACAGACTTGCTAGGAAGGATGTAGAGATAGTAGCTTAGGTATTTGGTCTGCGGGGATCCTGAAAGGTTTTGATTAGCACCGTAAATAGGAGTTTCTGTCATAGATGTTATTAAGCTGTTTAAGGATTTTAAGGAACCTTGTTTATCAAAGACAGAAATCACAGCTTTATAGAAATGGCTAGCCAATATTAGGACAGAGATAAAAATATAACATGAAATGTCTTTGAAGACTGTTTTGCAACCCTTACTTGGACTGAGTTGCACTTATTCTCTTAAGGAGGTCACAGTGGGACAAACTGAATATGAGAACAGTTGCAGAAATATGCTTAATAACACAATAAAACATAAGGGGTGCTTCCCTCTTGGCTTAGGGCAACCGGCTTGAGTTTCCTACGAAGTGGAGAGAATGAACTAGGAGGGTAACTACCCAGATGATGCACTGAGACATTATTCCTTCTCCTTAATTTCTGCTGGGGGACGAAACACTAGACTAAAGCTGGTGCTTAGTTTTCAGCATGTAAGTAAGGAGTCCCGAAGGAGAAAACGGAACTATTCCCTCAGAAGTGTAGCATTTCTTAAACACTTTGCCAAATGTAGGGGGCTATGGAGGTAGAGATGAAGAGCATGACAGCAGTGACTGGGTTTGCTAAGGTGATTTGCCCTTACTCCTGCAGTGGAAGAGAGATATATCTGGCCCAGCCAGCTCTCAGAGCAGCACTTTAACGCAGTCCCTATAGCAGCCTTGTACTTCCTAGAATAGAAAGTAATTTTATCTTAATGGCAAGATAGGGGATTGCTCACATAACACACAGAATTACAAGAAAATAATATAGCAATTATTTGCTATCAATTAGCAAGACAGGTATTGCACAGGCAATGCTTTCCCCATGAGTATCTTGGGCCAGAAGAGCATGGGACATCCCCAGGAGAGATGCAGGAGCTAGCACCAGACTGCCCTTCCATAAGTCTATGGAGCAAGTGTTATGCTTAGGGACTGACCTGTGCTTTCTACATTTGTTTGCCTGAAAATCATCCTGCAGACTTGTTCTCAAAGTATCCCAAAGACTCAGTGTCTCTGGAGTCCCCTTTAGTGAAGCCCTCACTTTCCTGTACTGGTGACTGGAGAGTTTTTCTGGTCCTTATCATGGGCTCACCACATGAACAGCCCCAGCACAACTTCTGAGTTACTGAAATAGTAAGTCTCTTTCTTATTCCTTTCCCCATAATCTTTTGCACTTCCCAGAAAATAGTATAAATATCTCTTCAAGAACTAGTGTACTAATACCCCATCTTACATTGTCTATCTAGCTATTTTCCCCATACTTTATTCTCTCTTCCTAATATGTCCCTGAGACCTTCTGCCTCCCAAGCACAGGCCCTACCACTGGAGCTCTTTTAATTAGACATTATCTGTTAACTCAGATAGGACTTATGGTTGAATATTCATGAGCAGCTTAAAGACCCGTAGATCATAGAGGTACATTACTGGCTTCCACTTCCATTGGCTCTACAGTAGAGTTATCTTGTGAAATTAAATTTCCAGGCCAAGTGAAGCTTAAGATGAGCACCTCTGAGATGTTAGCAACTTAAAACACCAGTGAAAGCAAAAGAGAAGGGGAGAAAAAAGTGGTTTTGGAAGGCTGAAAAGGCACAACCTTACCCAGGGGCAGCACCCCAGCCTGGAGGTACAAGTTTCCAGAAATATAAATTGATATCAGCATCTTCCTGACTCACTAGGTCTTTGTAGATAATTTGTATATGACATCCAAGAATAACCCCCACTCCTTCATTTTTAATTTTTCCAACCATGCTGTTGTTGACATAACTTTGTAGCAAAACAGACTTTAAATCCATGTGTAAATATTACACTGAATAAGTTATGGGTGTCACTGTGACTTTCAAGAGTGGAGAGTGCTGGAGATCTGAAGAGGAGGTAGGACATCATTCTGGACATAGTTCAGTCCCACTGCTACAGCTAGTCATTACAAAGACACCACAGACGTGTTAAAACAGAACATGACACTAGGTTATGGACGATGGAGGTTCTGGCTTCAGCAGGGAGCATTCCTTCCAACTGCAAGAACTGAAAACTCAAAAGTTAGCCTTCCAGCTTTTATTTGATTACTTCTCTACATTTTGAAAATCTACATCTCTGTTCTCCTTGTCCAAATAATTTCATTGTTTTCAGCTTGATACTTATTTTAGTTTTATTACATCCTTCAAAAGATTTGTAAAGTGATCAGAAGCCCAAGCCAGAAAAAGGACATGGATACAATGAGTCTTGCTGTGCTGTGGAGGGAAAAGCTGGCCTTACTCCAGAAAAAAACCCCACATTTACTTCACCTTCTGAGCTGCACAAGTAGCAAAATACCATAAATGTAGGGTCTATGGTAAGCTGTACTGCTGGTAGGGGTGTTATGGGGGCAAGCCTGTCCTTCTTCCCCTCAAAACCTCTTTAGCTCCCAGACGGTCAAGTTGCAGAACCGTCTGTATCAATCTAAACTATTGCCTGTCTGAAGCTACTCTTCCAGCCCTGGCAGCTGCTCTCAATCCTCAGCTGATGTGAAGGGTATGGATAGATCCGGAGACTAACTGGATAAGCTGTGAATGTTTTCCTTCTCTGTATACTTGAGCATTTTTGCATTTTCTTTTTTGCTTTCATTTTCTCTCGAAACCCAGGCAGGAAAAAAAAATAAAATCAGTGGAATAAAAAATACAATGGAAGTTTAAATCACTTGACTTGAAATTTGACACATACTAATGTCTTGACAGAAGCTTCACACACTAGTACAGCTCAGGATATAGAAATGAACATGCCACACATACACATGCCTTGAACACCAGCCAAAACATCAGTTGTCTTGCAGATTCAAAAACTTTTGGGAGCAATCCTACAACCAAACACACCTACCTACTCACAGAGGGCAGTTTGTAATTCAGCTGAGAATCGGTAGGTGAGTAGTTATGGGATTGGACTGAGTTTTTAGTTACCCACTATAGATACCGCTTGGAATCCTGAGAGCTGTTTGGCTGTAGTCTCAAAGCACCCCCGGTTGGGTAGGGCCTTTTGGGTCTGCCTGGGCCTTATTTTGGTTTCGGGTCTTTGCCTCCTCAGGTGACGTGGGCACAGCTCACGTGTGCAGCGCTGCGCGCAGGCATGAGGTGTGCCTCCAGGCATTTGCCTTCTGCTCACACGGGTGCGGCAACATCTTCTCCAAGACAAGGGCAGTAGGCCAAGGTGGGCTGAGCCTGGGGCAACCCCCTCTCTCACCCCACATTGGGGACAGGGGTGGTCCTTAAGGAATTGTCATCTTTCCTTAGGCCTGCAGGTAGGGTCTCCTGGATCACCATCTTTGTGATCATGGCAGTGTTCTGGGGGAAAAACCTAGCTTCCATGCATGTGGCTTAGTACCCAGAAGTTATACCCTTTCCTCAAAATCTCTAAATTCTCAAGACAAATTGGGTGATGGTAAGTGGTAGCAAGTGAAACTGTTCCTCTAGCACAGGGTGAAAGCATGGTTGTTACACTCCCGAGATGATCATCTTGTATGCCATTTCAGAAAGAATGGGTTTGAGACCAAGGACAAATGCTATGTTCTGATTATAAACGCATAGGCAACGACTAGCCTAGTAATTAGCCTTTTCATAGCTTCAATTAAATATCTGGCATATAAGGTTGAGCTTGTGAACATGCTGTGTTCAGTCTGTACTTGGGTACAGATTTCTAGGAGGAACCCCAAGTGCAAAAGTTAAGCCTGCGAGGCTACRTGTCATCAGCTGCTATTCTAATATTGCTGCTGACCCTGAGTAATTCATCTTCTTTGACAATACAAAATGCATACAAGCTGTGAGCTCCAAGAAAGAATCTGCATTTTTATTTCTATAAAAATCTCCAGCAACTATGCATATATTTTTAAAAAAACAAATACTTTAAGGGTTTAAATTCACATCTTTGCAAGTAGGTTGGCAAAAAGCAAGAGAGTATCTACCTTGGCTTTTATATTCAAAACGCAAATATCTCTCAAATTGGGCTCTTCTGTTTCTACATACAGCTCTTATTGTTTGAAGCAAAGACAGGTTAACTCATCCTGATAACTAATTCAAAGACCTGCCATTATCACATACATAAAGCGCTCCAAAGCTAAATGAACTATCATTCTGGAGCAAATACTCCCATTGCTTACATGTATACGGTAGCCAATTCTGTCCTCACGGGGAGCTGGCAGATCACGATGATATTTTATGCCACTTTATTAAATTCTGAAGAAAACAAGTTTGCGAAGTGTTCTTTCCCCTGTATGAAATAACATAATCTCAAGCAAAGATGAGACAGGCATCTTACCCTTATTTGCTTCCCTTAAGCTAGTTTTAGTATTTTCTTATATAAATTCATTGTTGATTAAGGATTATGACCACTGCCTTTCATGGGGCAGCTCAGTTGCTGCCAGATCTGTTCCTAGATCTGGACGTATTTGGTGAACTGACCTGGTTATTGTAAACTTTCCCTGACTTTTGCATATTTTGCATGAATTCTTACCACTTAGGATTTCTGTTACTCTCTCAGCTTAAATAAGATGCACTGGAAACTCATGAGACTATGTATGTTCCTCTCTGATTTCAAGCCAGCAAGCAAGAACAAAAAGACTCCATTATGAGCAGCATATTATACAGTTATGTATCTATTACTCCATATGGATAAAAATAACACACACGTTTATGGAGAGATACTGGTGATGGTTATTAATGATACAGCCAATTGACACCCAACCTGACTGCCTCCCTTGGTCTTATCAGAATTTGAAAACAACAAGAAGGCAGACTGAAACAAACTCTGTGGATATTTTAAGTGTTTTAAATCATTGTTTAACAAAAAAAGTTAAGCTTTATTGGCTGGCAGGATTCAATGTTTGGAATGTCTGGGTTCATTTTTCAGGTTGTATGCTTGCTTTCAACCCCTATAGGAGCCAAAGTAATACGACAGATGGAGCTGGTGGTGAAAAAAGTGAGGATTCACAGACAATCTGTCAGAAATAAGACATTTCAAGAGAAAGTCAACCCATCATTATAGCAGAAAGCAGGTGACAAAAAAAAAAAAAAAAAAGGAGGGGAGGTTCACGACAGGGCTGTGAACAGGAAATTTGGTGGAGAATAAGAGGAAGTTACATTGGTTTCTACTATAGGAGCACAGGAGAATAACTTTCACATTTATTTCTTGACACTATTGTTAAATGCATTAAAGGTAGCTGTATAGACAATTAATAAGAATCCAACCCAGAATGTAGACAGATCAGCCAAGTTGACTGCATACAGACTTTTGTTAGTTTGCGTAGAGCTGCTTGTGAAAAAGGAAAGTCAAAGCTATCCAAACATGGCTCTATCTTAGCATGAAATTTACAAAAATTGAAAACATAAAACCTCTGCATCTTGCTAGCTCTCTGCTGCCCTTAAAAAATGATTTTAAAGTACTCTGAAAGTCCCCTTGCAGTTCTGAAGTTGAAAAATAAAGTGACTTCTGGTATGTACAAAAGCACTAACGGAGACAGCAGAAACAAGATGCCCACTGATAACACTAAACGATGTGCACCACACGTAGGAAAGATGATGGCAGACAAACGTTAGATGACAGTAACTTCCAATATTTTTCATTCCTTAAAATGATATATTGCTGTCTGCTCATATTCCGCAGTGGCCTCATACCAACATACACTGCTTGTTTTCCAACTACTTTCAAATCCCATGCATTCCAGCTAACAACATTGATACCCCAATGGACTTACTCAACAGTACTGCATTTGCAGAATACACTTTTATTTTATTTTCCTTTTTTTCTTTTCTCGCTCTCTTTTTTTTTTTTTTTTTGCCCCCTCTCAGGAGGCAGATACAAGAGCCTGCATTTTTATCTTCTGAATGAAGAACTCAATTTCCACACTGAAACCATTTCTCAGGCTGAAGTTCTGTATTCACTTCAGTAGCTGCACTAAGTATAAAACAGGAGATCAAACTGAGAGGGTCAGTAGAGCAAGCTAAAGCAGTAAGTCTGAGTTCAGTTCACAGGGATGGTACTACAAGACTCTGACCAACCCACCCGGAAAAGCAGAGTGTTCCTGTCCTGTGACCATGATATTACAGTGAAACATTTTGGCAGATCCCTTAGGATATTTCAGAAGGCGTGCAACTGCGTCAGAGTGCACTGATGAGAGCCAGAACATGCATTGAAAAACATGGACGGTCAGACACTCCTACCTTGAATGGGCCTCATAGGGATTTGCTTTGCAAAAATATAAGACTATACTTCTCCAAACAAACAATTAATAGAAAAAAGAAACAGAAAATAAGGTGTGGAGCAAGGTAATTTTGTGCTTTCTCTTGCCCCAAGGCAAGATCAACTGCATCTATGTCATCTTGACTGGTAGGATGGAGACAATGATGCTAGTCAGCTTTTATGAACCGGTCCACGAGAAGCYGTGCCTGTGCACAGTTATTTTCTCATCCCAAAAGTAAAACACCACCTCATTTCTCATTGAATGTATCCAACTTCAGCTTCAAAAATTAAAGGTTTACTGAAGCCTTTTTCCTGATGAATAAAAGAGCAGTCTGTACCTTGTTTTCAACTATTTTTACCTTATTTTGGATAAACCAAGAAGTTGGAGCATCTCTAATCTCCCACTATATGACTTGTCAGGAGGACAAGCATTCTTGTAGCTCTTTGAACCTTTCCTGCTTTTCCAACATCCTTTTTGAAAGGAGGCCACAGCTTTCCAACGTCATGCTCTAATCCCACACACTAAGGTTGCCTGCCCACCCTCATCTGAGTTAGCCACCTCCCTGCTGTTGCTGGCATATCTTATGATAGCAGAAAATAGACTAAGATAMTTTATAGCCACAACTTTGCAAGAGGAATAGATGTTCTGCCACTATCTTTTCTTATGACACCACCTGTAAATCAAGGTCTTCCTATACGTGTTGTGGTTCCAGCAGAAGTAAGCAATGGTCTTGATGCAGAAATTAACTGAGAGGGGTGCATTAGTTGTGTTTGTCAGGTCAGCCGACTTTTCGTAAAGAGGTGTGATGCTGAACTTGAGGTCAGCCCCTGAGAAAGCAATGCAGCTGTGTCACCTGGTAGTGTACTGCTRTGGCAAAATCTTTCCTTAGAAAGTCCATGACTCAGTCAGCCACTTAAYGTGACTTCCTCTCAAGTGAAGAGGAAACCTCTCGTTATCGTCACTTGTACAGCTTAAAGCTGAGGGGCGCAGCAGCACAGTTCTCCTGCAGATGTTGTGAGTGCTGTACCGAGTGACCCAGTGACATGGAGGTGTAGCAAACTGCTGTGAGCAGAACGAGCAGAGCTCACCTGGAAATGGGTGGAAGAAAGGATGAGAGGCAAAATGCCACATCTCTCCCTGGGGCACAGTTTAGTGAGGCAGTGAAGCCTCCAGTCCCCTGGCCCTAGCAATATTCTCGGTACAAGTGGCATCATTCCCTTTCAAGTTTTGTGCCCACCACCTTTGCGCTTAGATGAAACATCTCTCAGGGTCATCCTTTGCCTCCCCGGTCAGGTGTTACAGTGGTTCCCTGTGAGGCAGCACTGAAGGACTCCGGGGATCAAGGGGAGCAGAGGGGAAGCAGAAGGTGACATCTGCCCTTTCTCTCTCTTTCCTTTCTCTCCAATTTCTTTATCCTCCTGTACTTTCTTGTGCTCACAGTGCCTTTCATTTCACTTCCYGTTGGATATTTCCCTTCCCCACTGCCTGACAGGAATTCAGACTGTTGGCCTCCGAAGTAGAGACAAAATTAACTGCTAAAAATTCTAGGGATTATCTTGGAGCTCCTGGGGCTGTAGAAAATATCCTTTTCCAAAGCAGTGCTTTCAGTGGGACCCTCAGCCCTCCTCCAGGAATAGTAAATGCCTTAAAGTCTGGATACCAGGTTCACTTTCAGAGGTAATTAAATCTGACTCTCAGCTAAACTCTCTCCATGGATCTGGAGATGAATAAATGTAAAATCAAAATAAAGTATTTGTTGTGTTTGCTCACCCTTTGCGCCACTTCTGTAAAGTGGTAGAAAGAGCCTGGCCTATTTGGTACAGTTTCATAGGACACAAGTAAGAATACGGCATTAACTTTCACCAAAAGGCACATATTACAGGGGACTTTCAGGTCTTTCTAATGTTGAAGTTACTGATAAACACTACACCCATATGCAAAAGCCATACATAGACCTCGGCATCGAGCCTGAAGTTAACACAGAGTGTCGAGTGGTTCCTGTTTACTGTGCTGCTGCTGCTACATCAGATAGGGGCAGGGGGGAGAGGAGGTTTGGATAATTCCTCTTCTGGCTTCAAAAAACTAATTAAGACCCTACTGCAGAATGATCTTATTTGCTAGGAATTATTTCTTGTGAGCGGTGCCAAGTGTACTGTATGGTTGCTTTCCTTTATAGCTGCAGTGCTGATGCACTAAAAGAAGCAATGGAAATTTTGTGCTACAAAATGAAGGAGTCGATTTTACTTTGATTTCCTTTCTTACACTGCACAGTTTCAAAATTTAAAGGTTTTGGTTTCCTAGAGAAACTTGGAGAATGAAAAGAACACCTAGCTTATTTAAAAAAAAAAAAAAAAAAAGAAAAATAATAATAAATAGTCTGTTTTGATCTTGTTTGAATCAAATAGGGCCAGTAGATAAACATTGGAATATATGACTGAAATTTTGCCATCTTCATTTTTTCAGTAGGTTTCTGTCCATGTGTCTCTACACAGCTATGACAGTGCTGACTTAGTTATTAGCAACAGAAGCACCATTTAGTGAATTTTACTTCCTTTTAGGAACGCAAAGCATGTAAACAAATTGCATGCTCGGATTTTTTTTAAACAAATTTTTGTGGGTTAATGTCTGCAGGATAAAATTAATCTCTAAGCAGATCCTAACAGAAACCATAGATGGAACTTTAACGGTGTTTCTATATTTAGTTGGTGCTGTAATACGTTCATGTGGCAACCAGCTTTATCACTACTCAGAGTTACATATGTAACTGTGAATCCAGCACACCACAGATTAAAATTTTATAGTAAATCATTATACTCATAATTCAGTCTATGCCTTTAGCTGCACTACTTACCCAGGCCAAAAACACGTGCAACGCTGGGTGATCCAAGTAGCTCACCAGCCTTGCACGAACTACAAAACGATAACTGCAGCAAGCAATGGAGAGTGGTGCCGACATCCCCACGCTGGTGCCAGTGGGGTTCCTTCAATGTGGAAGAAGATGGCTGTGGAATAGGTAACGCAGATACACAGCTTTGGGGACCTGCGCTAGCCTTGTTTCATGATGTTGTACTGTGCCTTATTGACACAGCTGACTGCTTGAAGGCAGCTTGGGGATTTCTAACACAGCGCTTCACTGCACCATGGAGTCAGGATTGTAATGTGTACTATGACTCAAAAAGGGCTGGGAGAGAATATTTGCACTGAAATTGGACTTTCTGTGGTTATCTATGCTATATATATTAAAAAAAAAAACCCACCTTAAACTTGGCCATTTAAATGTGAAAAGCAAAAGCAAGCAAATTAAAAATATCAGCACCACCAATTCCCGAAACAAATAGATTTTTTCTTAATTAGAAGTGTATATATTTGTAAATTGTTATTCATTTCAGCTCTGAGAAAACACACAAATATGCTCTCATCTGCCTTAATATTAAGTGGGCTTTCTGGAGAGGTTTTGCATTCATGGTTTAATAACAGCAACTCTGATTTTTGTACTCACAATAGAACAGACTTTTCGGTTCTGTCAGACATGACTTAGTTACGAATTATTGGACTCCACACTGGTTATTTACAGTTGCAGCTTGAAGAAGGTGACCTTTCCCTTTTCTGGGAAATGCTTTGCTCCTGTGAGAAGTGCATGAAGAGCTGCACTCCTTAACAAATCCAGCCACACGTATATACGAGAGAATCATCCACAGAAAACAATTTATCACCTTCTGCACTTTCTTTGACTAAGAAGTCTGCCAGGACTCAATAAAGTCATGCAATAAATATGTATTTCCCTCAGTTAGACATACTTAATCTATACTTTCAATTAAAATCAGATGAAGACCTTACCATTCAGTATTACTTGTATTTCCCAATACATAGATTTGAATCTGTGGAATCACCTGTGTTTTCCATTAATGAAAATTGCCTTTATCCTAGAGGAGCAGAATTCATCTCTCTTAACTTCAGCACTCTCAGTTTAGGCATCTAGTCTAGCCTAATCTAATCAAGCTGCTTTGCTCCTTCTGTAGTCAAAGGCCAGTGATGGAGCCCTTCAGAAGGTAAACCAGCTGAGATGCCCACCTTGGGACAAGATGACTTGCCTTTGGGAGGATGCAGGATGACTGGTTAAAACCAACTGCCTAAACTCAGGAAAGATGAATCCTACCCAAAGCATTCAGAAACACCATGAAGCCATTCATATGTCTTAAGTTATTATTGACATCAACAGTCAACAATATCCAATATTCTTTGACTGCAAGATAAAATGAAGTGACAATGAGGCAAAATGCAACCATGAGGTAAAAACGAAGTCCACTACAAAAAAATTGCAAACAAATATTCCTACATCTAAGTTATTTTAAGTGACTGTTGATTTCTGAAGCCTAATGTGAGGGGGGGAAACATTAGCTAGGCTTTCCAGGATTAAACCCCACTGCAAATTTATGCTGTTTAGGGTCCATCCTGTTGGACACTCAAAAGCTAAATTGCTCAAGAAAAAACAACACTGATCAGCAAAAATGCACCAAAGTAGTATCTTTGCAACCACGATGGCAAGCAGACATTAACACCAGACACCCTTTGCCACCTGCTCAGATGTGGAGCGTGCTTACCATGCCGACAGAGAAAAATCCACAAGTATGACAGGGCCCTTGACCACATCAGCAGGTTGAACTGCAATCGCTGTTCATTTTCCTTTCAGTAAGATAGCTTCTCACCAGCTTCCTGGCAGACAATCAAAACACTGTGTAAATGAGGCTTTAAGGGAGAGATCTGAGGCATCCAGGAGCTGATGGAAAAAAAAAAAAAAAAAAAAAAAGTCATTTGTTCTTCAATGGGGAAGGGAGAAACCCTCTTCTGCTGATCCACATAGCCACCACGCTCCTTTATATAGAGAAATTCTATTTATATTGAGTCACCCCCCGGGACTTCACAGCTATGGATAACAGAGGACATGCTGTRTTTGACCCTATTTTTCATAGCTCTTGTCTTTCATAAGACAAGTGTTTATGGGATAAGATTTCGCACAATTAGTTTCGGCCTTCAGGCTACTTGTTGTTGCGTTGTTGTTTTTAAGTTTGAGCCAAACATTTAGTTGCCTAGATATTTTTTCCCCTCTGAGCAGGAGCCAGATATAGCAGTAGGGGCTCTGCACTGGGAGTCAATTAACATGAATTCTCTTCAGGAAAAATACTGATGGCTAACAGCAATGGTTTGGGCTTGCTGACCAAGAGTTTCTCTGTGTTTACTCCCCCAAGTTACAAGTAATTTAGAATCTAGCAATACATGTTCCAGTTATTTTTCCAGCAAAACTGTTTTTCAAGACTTACTTTCACTTGTTATAACCCGTCTTTTCATACAGCTATAGAGATCAGGTTGGCAAAACAGGACAAAAACAAACAAGTAAACAAAAAAACAGAAAAAAGAAAAGCAAGGAAGAGGGAATATCCTTGAGAGGGAAGTTTATCAGTTGTATAGTTTTCAACAAAAGTTGGCCAAAATTTAAAATTCAGGGAAGCATTAGTCACTTCCACATTCAGCTTCATTATTTCTCTACAATTCTTCATGGCTAAGGCTTAGCTTATCCCTGTGCCTGGTCTCCCTTGTGGGTCTGTTTTCCAAATCATGAATAACAGTTTAGAAGTGGGTTTCATCCAAATTTCCTCCCCCACTTTGCACTTTCAATTTAATCTAAAAATATTCTTAGTCAAAAGTGCTCTATAAAAGTCTCAATCATAGAGTGACTGGCATTATCTTTCTTAAGTGTAAGATTAAGTTGTTTGAAATTTCCTCCCCCAAGTGTCATCGTTTCCCTTTTGAAACTGCATCTGTGGGAAATCCACTTTCCAAGTTGTCTTAGAGTTGTAACACCTAAAAGCTTGGACTGATGCAGTCCTGGATAGGCAAACACAATGGAAAACTAGATTTCATTAGAACACCAGATCAAATTGCCTCCAATTCATATTTTAAGTCTGAGAAACTGGAAATTCCTTCTTAAAAAAAAAAAAAAAAATCCCTCCCTCTGCCCGACCCCCCAGCAGCTCTAGTAATTATGTTGGGGCTTTGGATATCAGCTACAGAGCTTCAGTCATGTTGAAAACTAGCCATTTATTCAAACAGTTTTGCACATCAGAATTTTTCTAGTGCCTCATACAAATTTAGTTCTCACTCTATCACTGCTTAATTTCCTTAATAGCCTCTTATGATGGATATGCCAATGAAATTAAAGTCAAGAACTTCAGAGCAGCTTTTGTTGCTGTTTTTCTTGCTAAAAGACTCAAGAACATTTGGAGATCCTGTACCCTAGTAAAGGGTACAGTTGGTTCGTGATTGAAATCAGTAATAAAAGAAATACAAATGCATTTGATTTTCTGATAGCCTGGATTTATTAAAATTTTCTAATCTAGATATCTGACTTAAATCTTAGTCCTTGAATATTCTCCATGCTGACAAGGCAGTAGGTGTTACAGTGTGTTAAGCTCTCCTGGATACCGAGCACAGGACCCAAATAGGCAGTACCTAAACACAGAACGATAAGTATATGAAGAGGCTAATATGCAACTGATACCTTCTTTCCCCAATTTTGGGATTCCAAGGACATGAGAGGAGGACATGAGCCCCAACTTATCAAATTAAGAGGATCTACTTACATTCTATCTATCCTCTTATGCCATCCCTTTAATAAACTTAAACTTCAACCATTTTGGAGCCTGCTAGTGGTTGATTCAGCTTCCACTGAAGCCAAGACAGACTCTGCACATTTGCTATAGCCATACCCTTTTGGCTGTAGGAACAGCCCGGAAGGGATTTGCTGTACAGGCTGACTATGATTCTCTAACATGCAGCAGCTCTTTTGCTCCAATAAGCAAAAGAAAGGGATAATAGAGGGGCTGAGGCTCCTCAGGCTTCAGAGAAAGAAATCTCCTTTCTACAGAAAATACCTTCTGCAGTCATCTATGATCTGGAAGGAAAACCTCCTGCTTGTGTCAGAAGCACTCCAATATGTTGGTGAATTGTTTTATCAGAGATGTTTCTCTTGACCTTTGAAATTACAAATAATTGAATCTTGCAATTAGGGAAGACAGTACCACCTCACCTACAACTGAGTGTTTTATAGCACGCATCAGCTAAAAGTATTTTTAGATCAAATTGGAAGTGCAGTGAAAGCCTGAAGCTGACCTGAATCATAATGCAATGGAAAAACCTTACAGAGACACCTGTTTCAAAGCAATTCCTGGCTCAATTGGCAGATCAAAGAGTGTCAGCTACCGCTGATAAGCTCAGATAAGCCCCTGGAATTCTGGATGTTTTGCAGATCCCAAACCTCTTAACATGAGAGGCTCACTTATCACAGTTTCTTTTGGGTCTCCTGAAATTAACTGACGAAATTTCACAGCGTGTAAAAGAGGATAGCTTGGGAACGAGTGCTGCGTTCCTTTTCTCCAGGCCAGCATGCTCCCTCTCACAGGCTCGTCTCCCAAGTGCTCGGTAAAGTAAATTAAAGAGTAAATTGAATGGTTGTTCTTATTTTTATTTCCCCAAGAATTAGTGAGACAACAACTAGAATACATACAGACACAGATAGCTAGAATGAGTGTAATTTATCTGTGAAGTAATTTCTGTGTCTCTCTCTTTCTGTCACATATGCATACACTATTTCCTTCCTGATGACAAGACTGACCAGAGTGCTGATCAGCCACGTCGCCGATATTGACAATGACAAATCCCTTTCACAGCTCAGAACCTTAAATAAATTCTCCCAAGACACTGGCAGACATTCTCCTCCTTGCCCTGTCACTCATGGCGAAGGCTGAAAGGATGATTAGAAATTAAGCACAGGTATTCTGGAATGGAAAAATCTCACTTGATGGGGAATAAGTCAAGACTATAAAGCGTATTTAATTCCTTCTCTTTCCTCCTTCAGTTTTAATTAGGATTAAAATGTCTGTAGCAGATATTTTGGGATTACTTCATTTTCTTACACTATGTATGAGCTTATCTGCTTCACATTATCCTAAACAATACTGGAGAATTAACTACCAGAAATAAAACTGTTGGAAGGCAAATACATTCCAACAGAAAAATCCATGGCTCCCTTCATTTCCCCCACCCCCTCCAGAACATATGCATATCAAAAGTTTGTGCCAAAAAAACAACCCTAAAATCCACATCCTCTCCCACAAACATATTTTCATTTGATTGTAATAAGCCCTGTTTCTGATGCAAATGGCAAGGAAAAGTGATTGTAAGAAGCAGAAGCTCTCTTCCTCTCAGGTGAAATCTTGGCTGGTCAGAGCCTGTCAGTGGTTTATGGATTGCATTCAGCACTTCTCAGAACTAGGCACATTGCCTCTCAATAACGTCTAATGCTTTATAAATACTACAGAACAAAGAAGAAAAAAATCAGGTCACCATGAAGAAGAACCAAGTCCAACCTCAACCCGAAGTTCACAGCCTTTTTACTTGCACAGCTGTTCAGGTAACTCCTTTCTCCCTGCCACCCTTATGTTTTCTGGTCCTCTCCTAACAGATTCTGTTTGGCCATTGGTGCTCTTCACCATATGTGGGTCCAGGGCACCACTTAAGACCCAAAACTTTGGGCCACAACCTTGGAGTAGCAAGCAGCAGTATTGGATTCTAGCAACAAACAGGACTAAGCCTAGAGGGGCTGTGGCATGAACTAGCAGCAGCCACAAGCACATCTCCACATAGAAAAGCACTCTGGCTACGATGAAACAGAAGTGCTGAGCAGCAGAAAGGGAAAGGAAAAAGGAAAAGCTTGGAAGAAACAGTCTGTGGTTGCATAAAGGAAGAAAGGAGAATTTTATTTTAAACCTGTGGGAGTGACACTTCATTTTAGATAGTCTTCACAGCTGGGTGTAACTGTCATATACTGACAGCAGCTTGAATTAACTCTAGGAGAGTACAAGGATGTAAGCGACATTAATATTTCTCTTCAGGAGCTTTTAATCTGCCACAATTATACAAAAGGTCCACGATAGGAATTGGTCTTGCACTGGACCCTGTAAGGAAGGTTGGGGCTATGCCCCAGACTAGCCTTGTATGCTGCATGGATTACATGCCTGACAGGGACCATGCTTGCAGTGTCTCTTCCAAAGCACGAGCGACTCCATATACCCCAGTCAGCTCAGACGTGCTCATCCTGTCCTGTCTGACAGAGACATATGTTTAGTGGGCAGGACTCAATCAAGGGGTGGAAGTTACATTGAGGCAAGTAGGTCCCTTTCATAGGAATGTCGCTGGTGGATTTCAACAGGATCAATGTCTAGAGGCAGTCAGTATAGCGATGGCTATAAAGCAGCGTAGGCTGAGGCAACTCTTTGGTCCTCTCAAAGACAGAGAGGGCTCCAAAGATGTTTGGGACACCTTCACACTTGAGGGTACTCAATAAACTTGTTTGACAAGATGAGGCCAGGCACAACAGGTTTATAGTATCTGATGATGTGCTTTGATGGGAGATACTAAACCAAATGGAAAAGTGAGTCTACTCCAATGTGACAAGTTCCATGTTTCTCTAGATTTATCATTTTAATAAGCAAGATTAACTTTTCAGGGCACGTTGTCTAGAATTTGTCATGATGACTGATGATGCTTCTGTTGGTTTCATAAAAAATTTTGCATTTAAAAAGCATTTTATAATCTCTTGTGCCAACTCTGGAGCTATATATTTACCTACCCAACTACAGCTAGTCTTTGGGCAGCTGCAGCCCCCAAAATTGAGGATAGTTTCCCCAGAGGAACTTATCCGATAGTTATTTTGAAAATATTTCCTCACATTTGTGGGCAAACCCGATCTGCTGGTTGGATTGTTTCCATGCAGCAAATCAGTCTCGTGAAGCTCAGGTTGGTCCAAGCCTTTCTGCGAGGAACATCTTAGAATAAACAGAAGGAAAGAGGGAGGGAAGATTCAGTGTTTATCTTTCCAGGTAAAGAGTAAAAAGCTTTTTAATTCATAAAAATTCCATTACAAGAACACACAGTATATCCTAGTACTGTTGGATATTAAAGTCCAGTTTTTTTATGCAGTAAGATTTTGCTCCTTGACAATCACACTACTTTTTGTTTTTCTTCTTCTTCTTTCAGTAAGGTGACATTCAAACAGTTTGCAACTGCAGAAACCCATTTTAAGAATATTACACAAGACTCAAAAGGTGGAGACTGAAGAGGGAAGAGGAGATTGTGAGACAGTGGAAGAAGGTGTCTGAATTGGGAGAGAGTAGAATCTAGCTTAGACGATGCACTGCTGATCTCATTTGCCCTGAAAAATCCCAATACAACTATATAACAACTCTTTGGTTGCTCACTATAGCTGATGCTGGCAAAAGCTCAAGCACTGAAAAACCCAAACAAGACGCTTTTTGATCTCCCAACACATGTGTTTGCCACAGGTATTTAACTGTGACATGTTCCCTGTAAAAATCTCATTAACCTAAATGCTAGCAGGAGAGGTCTGTTTGGAAGCTTCCAGCACATTGGCTGTTTTCCTCAGGATGGAAAATTTCCAGTTGTGAACGTGTGGCCAGTACTACTTAAAAATATCAAAGTGATTATATCATCAGCGTGAGATGTCTGTTTCCCATGTTGAGCTCTGTTGTCCCTAGGTCCTCCTCCTAACCAACGAGGGCATCACAAACAAGACATTTGCTGTGGAAATCAACCACAGACCTGGAGGAAAGCAACTTGCCAACAGGCTGCTGAATAGAGGAGCTGTTGGACAAAGACTCTCAAGAAATATCTGCCGTCAAGCCATGGCTCCCCAGTGGCACATCTCTGCTACAGCTATTTATATCCTGTGTTTCTGCAAGGCCAGATGCAGGAAAGTTAAATCAACTTGACTTGAAGCTCTTCTTTAGTCTAAGATCACACTTTACTTACCTTAAAATGAAAGAAGCTAGTAATCATATGTTAGGATATTTTTAATCCATTGTTCTTGGTATGTTTTAACAGAATTGTGAAGCTATTCTCTGTAAACAGAGAACAAACCATAATTCAGAGAGGTCAAGACTTAAATGTCCAGTGGCTCCAGGGCTTTTGGTGCCTAAAGATGCTTACAGCTCAGCCTTCAGAGGTTTGGACAGCTGGTTTGGACTGTAGGGCATACCCAGGGAAGCACAGTCAGCCTTCCTAACCCCAGAGCATCATTCTAGTTACTCAGTCACATTGTCTCAAAAAATTAGGTGTTATTTTTCCCTCTGCTGGCAGTCCTGACTTCTGCCTCACCAACACATTATTCACTCCATTTCCATTGCAAATTCATGATGGTATTGACTTTTTCTTCTTATTAGTGCAGAGAAATTAAGGTAAAGCACAGACTACCTGAAATCCTTAATAGATTATTAAAGTCAGCAGGCATGCCACGGAAATTTTCAGATTACTTAGCCTCTTTTGTAAACCAAAGGCTAATATATGACCCAAACAATTACAGTCTGTGAACTTTCACAGACAGCCTGAAGGCAGCTGCAAAGGTAGGACAGAGCAACAATTTGGAAAGAGCAGCAGGCAGTCAAGCACTGTCTGTCAGGATAAAGCTTCTCTTAGTTCATTAGCATCAAGAGGGAATCAGATAATTAGAATACACTTTCACACTCATTCAGCTTTTGAAAATGCATTTCAGCTAGGGTATTTTCTCCTAGGCATGGTATCACACTGCTAAAATAAATCTTTTTTTTTTTTAATTCTTGATCTTAGCAAGGGAGGAGGGAAATAGGGGGAGGTACATTTTCCCTGTAACATCAGCCCACCTGCGCTGGAAACAGTCCTAAGGACCATGAATGAGAAGTGTCTGAGTTTTCATTTACCTCTGCTCAGCATTTTCAAAATCAGGAATAAAAAAAAAAAAAAAAAAAAAAGTCAAAACCAACAGTGACTAGGGAAGGGCAAAGCAAGCAAATGGAGACTGGAACACAGGAGAGGGTGGGAAAAATTGCCTCAGACTTCCATAAGTGTTTCTTATGCAGTATTACAGCTTATTTAAATCAAAGCTTTTGAAGGGCTTTCTGGCAAATGCACCATGTCACTTCTGTAATAACAAAAAAAAAAATGCTTAAAAAAAAAAAAAAAAAAAAAAAAAAAGAGCAGCCTTTACAGTCACATGAAGCCAGACCTGAATAAACAAGTTCAACAATAGAGTGATTCCTTCCAAAGCAAATTAGATGTCCTTTTTATCCTCTGTGTGCTGTTTAACTCAGGTTTAGGAAAAACAGAAAGTTGAAAGTTAGCTGATCTGCTGGTCTGGTTACAGCACAAATCTGTGGGACAAAGAATGGGTTTCTGAACTTATCCTAGAAGGGGGTGTGGGGAAGAAAAGCCAAGCAGCAGCTCCCCCAGAGAGCTAACAAGGGCAAGATAGATCTTAATCCAGACAAAACCAGTGTCATGAGAAAGCACTTGCTAATTCATCTTAGAAATCTGGTGCTGACAGACAGGGCACGTGTTGACGCACACCAAACCAAATGAGGGAAACAGAGGAAGACGATATGGGGAAAGTAAAAAATAAAAAAAAGATTAAGTCACACTTTTATATTAAAAAAAAAAAAAAAAGTAATAAAGCATTAATGTTTCCCCTTGGGGCAACTTCTTCTCTTGCTCACTTATCCTCTTCAGAGGTGGGATTCAGGAACCTAAGATGGAATTGTCCCAATGAAAGCTCACCACAGATGTATCTGCATCTGGAGATGCAGTTAGTCATCCAGAAAACTCACTGAATCAGTCTACAATCCCAGACCAAATCCCATTTCACTAGAAATATTTCTACTTAATTAAGCTAAACTTCTGAAAGGTCAAGGGAGATTTTATTTTTGTGAATATATGTATGTGTCGCACACATACATATATACACAGCAGATGGTTTCATCTCACTGCCTCCTGTCTACAATGGGATATTTTATGATAACCAATGTACACATCTTCCTCAGAATATATCAATGAAATACTGTGATTCACAGTCACTGACCACAGAATATTCACTGAAACTTGTTTTCCACCAATTTCCCCCACAACTGGCACAATAGTTATAGACAATAAATAAATAATTAACATACACGCCTTTGACAGTAATGAGCTAAAATACTATTTGCTTACCTATATAGTCTCTAACATGTGAGCACCCAGGTCCTCTGAAAAACTAAAAAGATTGTTTTCCCAGTAGAACTAACCAACCAAAATAATGATGAATTCTTCAAATTTACACAATATAAATTTTTACCATCCTCTGCCAGGTATTTCTGGATAAATAAGTCTTTATTTTTTCAGTCCAGAAAAGTCAAGGCAGTGCAGCATCATTGCATACAAATGCCTACTTATAGCACATAAAGCTGCAAATTTACATAAGTATAGAATATCATTACAAAAGGGAGCCATGGGACACATCCTATTTAAAACCTGTTTAAACCTGCAATGGACCCAAATGGAGCTTCTCCAGATTTACACAGGATTAACACAGGCGGAGTATGGCTCATTTTCTTGATATCATTTCTACATGGTGAAATTAGTATAGAGGAAAAGTTTAGGCAAATGTCATGCATAATAAATTGTATTTTTATTTCTTCCATAAAGAGAGATGCTATAAGGAAAAGAGTACATTTTATATACTGTACTAGGGTGGGTGAAATTAATAATTTAACTGAAGAGTAATTGTATAAAATAACAATAAAATACAGATGTATACTCAGACAAGAGTTTCAAAGGGATCCAATAGCGTAGTGTATGGAGATAGCTTGCTCTTACAGCCCATATGTCCCACAGGACTTGAGGATGATTTCTGAGGGCTGTTTTTCTCAGCTTTTGTACACTCTTGTTGTTGATAAGCCTTCAGCTGGATACACAGGGATTCCCACAACACCTAAAAAGGATTGAATATCTGGAGTATAAATGAACTGAAGGGGGAATCAACAGAGATGGGCTGAGTTCCCAGCTCTGCCACCAGTAGCTGTGCCATCTTGACCAAGTCACCTCTTTTTCTGTTTCTGGTTCCCCTTCCATCTTGACCATCAAGATGGTCAAGAAAATGGGTCCTTGTCACTGTGGCTCCTGGTCCTGTTGACACTCATGATTGTTCATTAGGTAGTTGAAGCTTACCCTGGGTGCGCTCAGTGCAAGAGCCATAGGGATCACTAGTGAATAGGGATCTATGAGGATGCTCGTGTTCACATCTGGGAAAGCTAGACGTTCATAAGGAATCTAACCATCTAGAAATCTATGTTGCTTCTTTGTATGGTGTAGGTAGTAAGAAGAGAGGTGTGGGAAAGATTTGCTCAAGCCAAATGGAAGAGAGGGGAAGATACTAGGCACCAAGACTTTCTTTTTCAAATTCCTCATTTTTTATTGCAATAACCTAATATCCTTAATTTGTACACATGAAAATAAGTTATCTTTTGCAACAGCCTGAGGTAATACCTGTTTTCTGTTAAGGAAATGCTAGGGATCTCTGGCTTTTCAGGTTTCCTTTTCTTTAAGCACAGTCATAGGCATCCCCAAACCCTATTGACTTACCGCCTTATTGATTGCCTTTCCTCCAAAAGACAGCACATACAGATCTGCCTCAATGTCTTTGTGCTAGACACAGGTTAAAACACAACCTTTCTACTGCCTCAACTGGATTGAAAAAAAAAAAAAATTGAAGGACTACTTAAACCGGATATGTTTGCTCGATTAGCAAACCTTGATAAAGGTTGCTTTGAAATGTCACCTAGATTACATTCACTTACAGAACATATTCAAGAGTAGCACTACAGTTGGGTATGATGGCAACATACACTGTGTTAGATCATACACTATATCAAACAGCAACCCTAAGCAATCCAATCCTAAACTCATTTAACAGCAGGCATTGACTGCCCTTGTTGGAAAATACCACCACTGGCCAATTTCTAGCGTACCACAACAGCTTCAACTGTCTCAGAGTGGGATATAACTATAATAGATGCCTGAAGCCTGGAAGGATGAGTACTAAATGGAGGAGTAGTTTAGTTTTCAATCTTTGGACACTTTTGATGAAGTAGTAATAAAAAATGTTGTAACACAGGTTTCACTTGCAATTCTTCTACTATGGAAATTCGTCTACTGACAGCTTTATTAAGAATATCATGAGTTTTCTTTACAGCCTAGATCAACCTCAAGATGAAGGGCTTAAAAAGAGAAAGCCATTTTCTTACCCAGTTATAGATTCAATCTGATGGTTATAGATTCAATCTGATTTAGATAATTAAAAGTGGGGAGCAATTAATCCTGAATTCTTTTGCACAGTTTGAGGAAGGAAAAAAGAAGTGGTAATTTTATTATTTAAACTCAAGGCAACAAAGCAGTGCAAATGAAAAGTTCAGAAGAACTTTCATAAGCAACAATTATTTTTTGGTCAAGAAGGGTCTATAATATACATTGTGGAAAAAAATCCCTAGGAAAGTCTAGAACTGAGCAATTTTCACATGATTTAGCTTTTGTGGGTTTCTACACAATGAACAAGATAATCAAAGCCAAATATATAAATAAAGTTATTTTTATTACTGCACCTGGCTCTCCTGAAATGTCAAGACTATATTTCTCTTGTACGCCATCTCTGTTTCAACACAGTGCCTTTTGGTGAAGTTATTCTCTTATGGGGTCTCTATAACTGCTTTTGTTCTGCAGTGAACATCACAATTGTTCTCTTGTTTGCCTTTGTTCTATTACTCCCTGCAAAATTTAAAACAAACATTTTTTGTTTCTTTAGGAAAAGAAAAAAAAAATTATGAATAAATATTTGATATTTCATTTTTCATTATCAATCATTTACAGAGTATTGTGTTATTATTTATATAGGGTTTTTTTTAAAAAAAATGTATTGTAGCTTTCTTCTCTTCACAGAACTTGTGCAAAAAGGAAGAAAGATACAGACATGTCTAGTTCCAGGGTAAGACAATTGAAATATATATCTCTTAGCACATTTTAAGGAATACAGATAACAATAAAAAAAATTCCGTATTTGCAAGTAGATTTAGTTAATGGTATTATGACTCCAGATTTATAAAATAGGATTAAAATAAACTATTACAAATTAATACAGCTATGGCTTTCTTTTTAGCTACTGTGGGGTGGTTTATTTTAGTCAACATATGTAGTTACCACTACGTCCTGAACCAAAACACTCAGGAAGATCCAGTTTGCCCAAAACTGAGCGAAGTCTGCACCTGTTATACTGCTGTACACCACTCTGGGGACAGATCCTCACCAAGGACCTGGGTCTGGTTGGGAAATGACATTGGCATTTCCAAAAACATCCCCAATCTGTGGGAGTGGCACTGCTGGACCTGGTAAGGGGTGGCCCTCCACAAGGCACCTCACTTACATTCTTTTCAAGGTTGCTAGAACAGAGTGAAAATCCAGGGTAGATGGATTTTAATATCCAAGTAAATTTACATTTTGCATATTGGGTAAAAAAAAAAGAAAAAACAAAAAACAAACAAACAAACAAAAACAACAAAAAAACCCACAAAGCATTTACAGTAGTTTGGGTTTTTGGTTGGTTGGGGGTTTTTTTTTGTTTGGTTTTTGTTTGGGTTTTTTGTGTTTTTTTTTTTTTTTTTTTTTTTTTTGTAAGTAGGCTTACTTGAACTATGAAAAGAGATATATTCGTTGTACAGATTCATCTTTGCTATTAATGCTTCAGGGCAAACACCATATAAATGTGTTTATCATCCATTCATTAATACAGATCATTACTATAAAATGACTATAAAAATTTACTATAAAATTACTATAAAGATGTGCTCTGTTAAACCATTAGTTAATGTTTCATCAACATTCTCTTACATGTACTTTAAATCACGTTATTGAAAACACTTGCAATAAATTCCTAAGCCACAAGTGGTCATAAAACTGTTTACACACACAGAGCCTATTCTACTGTTCCTGGTCCTCTAAATCATTCAAGTCATATTTCCTGAATCCTAGAAAAATACTTGTTAGTCCTAAAGTGTGTCCAATGGATACATGTCATTTAAGCTTTAAAATACTCTAATCCATTATGGTGGCAACATATATTTTATTTCTAATGGGCTCAAAGAGAATCTTAAAAAAGATTTAATTAATTAGAGACATCTGAATTAAAACATCAGAAGTGTAGTACGAGACTGAAAGTCACTGTGGTTCACATAAACCCTGGAAAACAATATGGAAAAACTCCTTTATTTGAGACTTGAATAGATAATGAGAACATTACAAAAGCTTCCCTTGTATGTTTTCAAGCTGTGGCTGAAAGTGTTTCCCAATTAGGATAAAAAGCCAAATTTAATTAAAATCCAGCCTAAATGTCCTGTTTACTTTTAGCTACAAAGGTTTTGCACTATAAGGATAAATATAGTCTACCATTACCAAAACCAACTGCTTTAAAATTTATAAATGGAAGGTCAGAATAGGCAGATATACTCAGAACACTTGTTTCAGATTTATTGCTATATTTTAAGGCTATAAAAGAATGATATGGCATTCAAGCTGCCCAAGACGTAATTTGAAATTCAGTACATTGTATTTTAATCAATGATGATCATGAATAGAGGAGGACATGGTTTCTCATGTAACTAGCCACTGCTGGGTTCCAGGGAGCAGCTTCCCTTCATAGATGCCGAATATCATAAAAAAATAAAACACCGAGAGCTTTGCAGTGGGAATGCATTACCCCGCTGTTTTGAGGTGAGGCTTTGATTTGCAGAAAAAAAAAAAAGAAAAAAAAAAAGAATGTATAATGTTTCCTGATAAATTTTAACTTCCAGTCTTAAACAGATTTATTGTAAGCTCTTGGGAAAGAAAAATAAAGCCATATTTGTTTTCTCTTACTACACTGTCAGTTTAAGTAGTGTCCCATACACAAGCTACTTCCAAACTGGTTATCAGCTCAAGGAATTACTTTTTTTTTTTTTGGTAAAATAATGGTATTTGACCACTGCATGTATTTTGTGTTATACCCATCTGTGTCTTCAAACACTTGCACACCAAGAATGAGTTAGCCTTGCCTCACTGACGTTACATAGAAATAAAGCACTCTGGGAAAGTGGGGAATGCCTGTGCATCCAGGCACAGCCTTGGATATAACATCCTTTAAATGAGAAAACACCCTCCCAGAGCAAATGCTTCCCCAGGTGTTTCCTACAGCATCCTCCCAGAAAGTTGCTCTGCTTGTTTCATTCAACCCAAATCAAGTAAAATAGATAGCTCTGCTTCTCCTGGCAGTGTTGCCATGGTAGCTCCATGCTCCCTGCTGTCCTGAAACCTACCCAGGAGGATGGGGAAGTGCTAATGCAGGTAACATGGAGCACAGAGCAGGATGCCTCAGCAGCTTTCCTCAGGCTTTGTGCAGAGATACCCAGTGTGGCGATACCCAAGCTTGTTTCAGAGAAGATGCTGTGCACCACCTTACCCCAAGCCATATCTGGACTGAGCCTTGGCCACCTAGCCCTCACCCACCCACCACCCAGCTCCCTGCAAGCTCCAAGCCATCTCTGTGCCTCCAGCAACAGTGGGCTGAAGGGACTACGTATCACAGAAAGAGTCCTCACTAAGCTGAGGTCGATGGCAAGACTTCAACAGAGCCTGCATTTCACCTGTGCTCATGGATGAGAAGTGGGAGGACTGAACAGGACGTGGGGCAGATGAGTAGTTACCAACAGTTACTCTCTGGGCCTCCCACGTAAAGAAGCAGCAAAGCTGCTAGGAGGAGACTCCATCTGTTCCTGGTAGGGAGCACAAACATAAATAACACCGTATGGCCAATGTTATCCAAGACAGCTGTTAGATCTAAAAGAACCCTAATATTACAGTATTCTGCAATCTGCACATAATATTTATGCAGAAGATGATCCTAAAGAATTTCTAAATTTAGTTTTTAAGCTAATGTAAACTTGAATATTTTATCTGTAAATATAGAAGGGGGAAAAGCTACTGCAGTACTTCGGAAAACGGCCCTGTTTGGTATCACTGCTTAGTAGCATTCTACCAGAATGGATCCACATATCTGTATGCAGACAGACTGACCTAAGTAGGTGGCAGAGGGCATTTCACTCATGCACTTCAGATTCAGCCTCATCACTCAATAACCTGTTTGCACAGGTTGCTTTGAGTAGAGTGGCAAGGACTCTAGGTGATGGCTGAGAATTTAAAGTCAGCTTTGTTAATCTCCGAGCTCCTAAACCAGAGAAAAAAAACCTATAGTATGCAAATATTGTTCCCTCGGAACCACATTTACTTAGCTGCTGATGAGCAAGGAGAGAAAGTGCCATTTCTTCCTGGTTTTTTTATGAAGCAGCACAAATCTTATGCTGCGATTCTTCCCGAAGCTAGCAGACTACAGCTGTGTCGAATGCTGGGGTAGTAATTTACTCCAAACACTATGAGTCATGCAATGGGGGGGGGGGGGGGGGAAAAAAAAAAAGAAAAAAAAAAAATCATTCCCCATTTTAAATGGAATAAACCTTCAGATTAGAGTATACAAAGATATCTTAAAAAAAAAAATTGCTTCTAGAAGCTCTCTACATTTTACAAAGGGCTGATAAATACTGCTTCATGTTCTCCCATCCAGATAAACATAACATGTCAGTCTATAAACAGCACTTTGAAAGACCTCATAATATAGGCTTTGATTTAGCAGAGCGGTTAAGCACACAGGAGCCCATAGGTGTGTACATAAGGGGTGGGTTTATTATTGAAGATGAAAAGGACGTACAAACAAGTGCTTTGCTGAACTGCAGCTACAGTGAATTCTTTTCAGAAACTGCTGCGTAACAAGAACATTAAGCAAGTGATCTTTTTCTCTCCATTTCATCAGGATTTATCACTTTTGATTAGAGCTGCGTGACAATTCTTTGACAGATTTAAACTTTTGCATTATATGACTAATTTGTATATAGCTTYTGCTATTGTTCTCTTCTAAAAGATACCCATTATTTTTTTAGCCCCACCTGGGGGGGAAGAAATAAATAATCAGGCTCTTCTGATTTCTACTGATCTATTCTTTAACTGCAACTACCAGAAAAAGTTGTGCAAACAATCATTCAGGCCACTGGTTTTTCAAAACTTCTTTGCTCTAACTGTGGTTTGACATACAATATGGATGTTATCCAATTAACTCAAAGGATTTTTAAATTTTTTTTCTTCCTAACTGTATGATTGAAGCCCATGGGAAAGAGATGAGTCCTAATAGCTATTGAACAGTAACTGTTAAGTAGGTATTGTTGGTTGTGCCTATTCTAGCAACCAAAGATGACAACAAAATAAGGTATTCTGTGAAGTACATCCAAAAGTTTTGTCATGCATGACATGCTCTTAGATGGTCTAAGAAACACACAGGATCTGCAGTGATGCAGTACAGAGCTGCTGACTTCCCAGGAGAGGGGCTGAGAGCACACCACTGTGGCGGTTTTAGACTCAGATTTCCACACTGTCTTACATGACATTCATTTCCTTTATGTGGCCCCCCCCCCAAAAAAAAAAAAAAAAACCCACAAAAACACCCCCCCAACCAAAAAAAAAAAAAAAAACCAAAACCCAACAGATTTAATGTCAATAGGGGTTTTCATCACTCTCCCGACAGACATTTTCCATTAAATTTTACCCCAGAAGTCCTGCATGCAAGTACAGAGCTACTGACAGACACATTTAGAAGTGTTTCACAAGCATATTTGTATTTTGTTTTGAGGTATTTTTGGTTGTTGATGCACTGTGTCAGTATTGCCTTCCCTMACAGATCCTCTCCTAGGTCTGTGATTTTCATTCTCTGCTGTAATGACCAAGGATAGCAGTATAGTTTCTTTTGTTCTTTTTCATTTTCTTCCTAGAAATTACCAGTTGAATTGCAGTAATTCACCATGTGAAATGTTTATTTTTAGTGCTGACCCCTCTAGGGCAAGAATATTTGCTCAGGCACAGTCAAGAAAAAAGCAGATGATGATACACTCAAGATCTGTAATGGAAGTACCTGTTTATACACTGACACATTGGAATTTAAAGACACATTGAGAGTAATTTGTGACCCAGGGTCACTCACTACAACAACGGAACTAGTGAAAAGCGAGGACCAAATCGAAACTATGGGGCCACAAAGGAAATGCTCCCAATAATATTAAACATTAAATCTTCAGTGTCTTCTAAAAAAAGAAAACTCATTGCGTTGTCTGATTTGGATCCCTAGGAGCATTAGAAATGGAGTCAGCACTAATAGAAGTAGCAGACATCTCATCATCTACAGACACAAGCATCAGAAAAGGAAGGTACATTTGGAAGGAAACCAGCAACTAATCAGGTGTCCCAATTTAGACAGAGCCTCTGAATGAATGCTTGAATGGGAAGACTCAGAATGAACTTCTGGAAGAGACAGCTATGCTGCCATTAGCATTAACTGCCCAGATTGCTTTCTGAAATTCTCTGACCTGCTGAAGGAGCTCCGTTATGCCTTGAAGTAAAATACCCCAGTCTTCCCCCAAACCACCTGTCATTCAGTTTCCAGGTTCATTAGCACAAGCAAGGAAAGTCTGCACTTCAGCTACACAAATCTCAGCTTGGCCGAGACAGACCCACCAACAGATGCAGGAGCAGAATCTCACAGCTCCTAAAAGCTCCACTCGGTATTTATTGCTGAACTGTTTATGCAGTTACGGCACACAAGGGCTTGGTGAAATACTTATAACCACTTGAATATCTTTATAAGTTAAGTAATCAGATGTCATCAGAATGCAAACAAAGGAAATTATGGAAGCTCTCACTGAGGGATTTTGTCTTACCTTTCCCTTCCTCTCAAACATTAAACATCTTGAAAAATACTTGACAAACTCTAATGTGATACTAAGCTTCTTCCTCCTGGGGATGCCATCAAAAAGATTAAAACCCAAAAGTAACTGTCCAATTTTATCTCTTTTAGATTATTAAAGCTGAGATCTATTTTTGGCTTCAGCTGCTTATGTGAAAAGAGACTTTGAGCAAGCTTTCGATGTGAGCTGCTCCATCTGAAATATTCAATAAGATACTGCTATTTTTATTTCTCTCAATCTCTTTCTTCACCTACAACAATGACTTAGCTAAAGCTAAATGAGTTTCCCAGGAATCATTCCACATTCACAAGCAGGCATTCCCTGGCAAGGCTACCGCATACCCTTTGCTTCCCAGACACAGCCTCTCTTTCCACCCTTTTATCCCAGGTCTACCTGTTTTCCCAGACAGATATGGGCAGGCAAAATGTTGGTAAGTGTGGCCTGGTGGATCTCAAAGTCCCATCTGGGATGGGATATTTTGCAAAGAAAATAAAAATTAAAGAAAATGTCACAGAAGAGGAGTTTAATTCCTGGTACCCTGGTATGATAATTGTTCTCATCTTGAGCCAGGGGAAACAAGGTGTTTGTGGTCGTGGGTCAAAATACTGATTTTTTTTTATTTTTTAAACAAGTTTCAATAAAAACTCCTCAAAAAAGCATAAATTCATTTAATTTCTGGTGTTTAAATTGAATCAAAAGGGTTTGTTCAGCTCAGCTCCTGACTGGTGGCAATGCCCCCTGAACGTGTGGTGTAAAAAATTATTCAGGTCTTATGCCTCATTTTCTTCTATCGCTTTGGCCCCCCAGGTGAGCTGTCAGGGTGCTGGCCATTGCCAAGTCACAGCAGTTGGCACCCTGCACATTGGGGAGTTGGTCTCCAGCCCATCAAGCCAAGGGCTCTGATGACCTCTCAGCACCAAGCTGCCGCAGCCTGCAGCCACTGTTCTGGCTCCCTGCCTTTCTTCTGCTGCAGGTCACTGCTCTGTCTCCTGTCCACGAGGACAGGGGGATGCACAGTTGCTTAGGCCCTGCAGTTCCCTCTTTCATATTCACCAAAATTGCAAATAAAATCACGCATTCCCTTTAGCCAGTTCCATGATGAGTGCAGGAATTGCCAGTGAAGGGACAGTAATAAACAGCCAGGAGGTGGCAACACTTCAAACCACAACAGTCTTCACCCCATGAGTGTGAGTCGAAGCCTGCAGAGGTTGGTCACCACCAGCTGACTTGCTCTGGAACATTTCAGCTCATTTTGTCAAAATGAGGTTTTTGATTTAGGAGAAACTACCCAGAATGACATGCAGGCTTCCTGATTTCCACCCCCCCAAAACCATCAAATATCTATCCAGTGGGATTTCCCAGCACTGCTTTCTGCAGGAAACTTATCCTCCCATGCAGCATCATGGTTCCTCTGCTTCTGTTCTTGGCCAGAGCACTTGAAGTGCAGAGGGCAAAATGAGATTAATAAAAATAAAAAAAAAAATAAAAAAAAAAAAAAGAAACCTTCTGCCAAGTTCAAGAGTTCAGTTTTGCAGTTGAGTGAAGTAATTACTCGTTCCCACTTAAATTTGTTCCTCCAGCACTAAAGCTTACTAAATAATTACACTTAAAACAATCCTGATGAAATCTTTTATACTTTAAGAATTAGAACATCAATTCAATTAAACAATGATTGGAATATACTCATTTTTCTCCATATCCTTCTTACCAGGAAAAAAGTCTGTTTAATGATGTCAACTTCAAAAATATATTCAGCCAGTTAATTTTTACTGAAAGTCAAAAACCTTCTCCCAGTTATGTTCCTGTGACTTCTACTGGTTTTGTCCCTACTGCAAAATAGATACATCATAGGGAAAAAAGTCAAAAGTGTACTTTTCATTGATGGAGCCAAAGCCTTAATAAAAGATCATGGAATTTCAGACTTACAGTTCCTAAAGAAGTGTTGGTAAAGAATAGCAATGATCTTATCCAGAAGGGATTTCTTAAGCCACTATTAGACATTACAACGTAAAAGTCAAATAAGGAGGAGGAAAATATCTTGGCATGTCTTTCCTCTTGTTTTGACTTAAAGCAAATAAAACACTCGTTTCAGAAGATAGAACTACAGAATTATTCAAAAGCAACTAAAACTAACATATTTTTGTATTTTCAAACAATACATAAAGTTGATATACTTTTCTGCCTAAGGTTTTTTGGTGCATTGTTTTTTTTTTTTTTAAACCAGTGAAGAAATGAAAATGAATGAGTGCTTATTCAAAGCAAACATTTTCTCTTGCCTCTGGTACCTATATGCAATTGTGTGTGAGACTTCACATTAGACTGGTATAGTTTAAGTACTAGCCTCTCATTAATGTGCAAGTGGTAACTCCAGCATTCAGATCCTCTGCAAAGATATTCAAATGAGGAAAAGCAGGCATTTCTTTATTTTCTTTCTCAGAAGCACCTCATTTAAATATTAAGTAGGGCATGCCCAAAGAGGATGTTCCCAATTACAAAGCATTTTACTTACATCAATAAATTCACACTCAGAAAATGATCCAAGTCTACTAACATACAAATTCTGCCTAATGTAATTTATAGTAGCAGTTTCAAAGGCACGCTTGCATTAGAGGAGACAGTAGCATAGGTCTTCCAGCTAAATGCACTTAGTTCATCACTCACTGCAGCACCAAACGTTTAATCCACTGAAGGATGGGGTTTTGCTTTACTCTTACCAGTCATCACTACAACAGTAGACACCTTGACTTACTTGCTCATGCGCAAATACACAAAAGTGCCAAAGCCATTAATCTGAAGACAGGTTTCCTCAGAGCCAACCAACACTTACTTCTGGTGGATATTCATGTGGCTTATACACCCACTTTAGATTTAAGTTTGCTCGTTATGATGGTTGGGCTTGGCCTTCAAGACATGTCTTCTTAATACAGGGAGTTATGTGAAGAGAAGCTGCTGCAGATTTTGCCATTATTAAATTGTAAATGAAGAATAAGGTGATGCAGAAGAGGCAGGGAGTTGGTCTGCAAACAATCAAATGCCTTTCTAAGGTGCACTTTGTTAATCTTTCTGGACAAGCTTTTGTATTCCTAAATCCTCTACTCAGAATCAAGTAAATACCACCGAGGAACTCTACAGAGGTGTCATAACTCACGCTCCTCTAGTAGCAGAGAGCTAGTTTATGAGGCCAGAAATGTGGTGTTTTAAATCTGTGTGACACTCGAAATTTACAGCGTAATTAGCATGTAATAATCATGGGCACAGTTTGTGGTATACCAATGTAGTGCAAGTTTTTCACTAAACTGCCTCAGCTGCTGTTATGCATCTGAGCCAGGGTTCAAATTAACCATTGCATCTGACCATTTTCTCCTGCAGCAACAAATATGACCTAGTTTAACACCCCTTTATTTGACTTTCAAGCCTTATCTACATTCTGCACCAAAAGAATCATATTCCTAGAGACAGTCATAAAGAATTACCACCACCACCACCCCCCCTTCCCATGCAACTTTAGATTATCAAGTCTTAGCCTCGGACAGAAGGAACTAATGTTGCAGATGCATTGCTACTTAGAGATTACACTCCACACTCTCGAAGCAAAAGCCCTGGAAAAATACTTTAAATTCCAGTCATCATGCATGAAAATTTGAAAACAGCAGAAGCCTCCATATGCTTTTCAGGGATCAGGGGAAAGTAATCTGAATATCAGGTCCCATAAGTTCTTTCGAGCAATCAGAGATGAAAATTATGCATTCACTCTCCAGCATTCCAATGTGTATTTTGATGCAGGGTAAATTAATCGTCTCTGCTAATTTACTCCAGTTACTTCACAGCCTTGTTAATTAGGCAGCTCTGTGCAGCATTTTTGTTCCAATTCCTTCAGAATAATGGCTTGCTTTGCTGCTGTTTTTCTTAACTCATTGAGCATATAGATACGTACCACATGTCAAGAAGTAAATCTAGACATACTTGTGGGAACAAATGCATCGATACCTTATTAAAAGTCAAGATTTACTTCTCGCTTATCCATTAGCATGATTCCACAGTTAGCCACCATGGCCACACCAGCGCCCTCTGCTCTTGCAGATGCCTCCCTGCTTTCTGTGTCCCTGTCCAGAAATGGAGCCAGGGATCCAGGGCAGCGGTTGCCCTTCCTTCCCTCTCCCAGCTGGGATGAAGGAAGGAGTTCTCATTTCTACATCTATGTCTAAGACAGGAGGGAAGGGAGGAGACGTGGGAGCTCTACAGCAAGCCAAGCAGAGGCAAAACATGGCCCTGAGCTAGCAAGTGGGAGGTTACCAGGGAGAGCCTGCTGTGATAGTAGTAAGTAGTTTGAGCTGCCTCCAAAACAGCCTGCTTTAACTAGGTACCTAAGCTAGCTCAGCAGGGCTTACAGCTTTACAGGTGCTCTCTGCAAGTAGGAACCAAGCTACTCAGTTCAACATGTGCTTTAGCTGTGTCTGTAGTGCAACTACTGCTGCAGTTGCAGCTCGAATAAGCATACTCCATTTTTACAAGATTTGTACAAGTTAATACAACAAGCACTTTCAAGCCATATTTCTGCAATACACAATAACTACAAGTATTCCAAGGTTTTATTCCAAAACATAGCAGGGAATAAGTAGATTGCTCATAAAACTTAGCCTCTGTCCAGAACAACGACAAATAAAGGTACAGAGCTATCCAGTCCAGGCTTGAGCAGACAATGCCAACCGGCCCTGAGGAAAAACTTTAAAGAAAAAAACTGCTTCCTGCCCTCCCTTTTAACTGAGGAAACTGGAGAGGAAAGAAACTAAAACAGCCTTTGATGAGCCCCTATTAGTTTGGCTGGACACCAGCTCTCCTCACCTGCAAAGGGCAACAAAAAAGAAAGCAGCTTCCCTACCCGGCTCAGCAGCAGCATCCGAAGAGCAGGGCAGCACCCCATGCAAACATGGCTCACTCTGTAAGACCAATTTCCTCCAAGCAGCTGAGCTAAATGAAGGCATGCAAGCCCTAATTAAGGAGACTGGGCTAACTCCTGCTTTAGTTAGCATGGGCTAGCAAGCATATTAGCCTATAAACTTTTGCATGGGTAAAAAGCAGCCTTCACAGAAAATGGATGTCTGTCATGTACAAAAGAGTAGAACAGAGTCAAGAAGAATTGAGTTAAAGGGGAATAACTGAAAAGGGAATGTCCTCTAGCTACTGAAGCTCAGTGACTTACACGTTTCTCTTCTCTGCTAACTGTGTGCAAACTCCTCTTGCCCTGGCAAATCTTTGTAGGCTCAAGGCAAGATCCATATGGACCCAAGTAATGGGGAATAAAAATAGTTTCTGGGGGGTTGGCACACTGGCTTACATGTCCTCGTGTAAGGAGTCTGCAAAATAAGCTGTGGAGAAGACGGTCTCTGGCACAGGCGAAGCTGGAAGAGCAGAGATTCCTTACAGAGAGGGTGCACCCAGGGAGAAGAAGTGGTGCCACACTAAAGAGAAGAATAGCTGGGGCAAACCCAAAGGTCTGGCGGCTTCCAGCAAAAATACCAGCTTTCTAACACTAGAGAGACGCAAAAGAGGTCCCGTGCAAGTATTTGCTGCTCGAGTCCTTCTTCTACCTTCCTTTTGTGCACAGGCACAAAAATGCATGGGAATGCTGTAATACATTTAAGCACTAGTTTTATATATATGTGTGTTGGGTTTTTTTCATTGAAAGGTGTTACACTTTATGTTTGTGCAAAGTTTGTAGTTACCTCAGCTGTGTTATGCCACCTCTGCATGTCACTTTAAGGCAAAATGACAAAGCAACACTTCGTCAAGGTTACAAGATATTTGTGGGGTTGGACCACTCTACTCCTCAGTGCTGACACACTGCTTTTGCAGCTGGAATAATACAGGGAAATTAAGTGTAAACAAGAAGAAAAGTGTGGAGGGATCTTCCTTACAGTAATATAGAACTATAAATATAAATTATATATTTCTACCCCAAACGAATACATATTTTACCATAGAAAATAGCGTATAGCTGTGGGCTTTTTAAGTAGAGTTCCCTTTGGTTAGAACTATTTTATAAAACCTAAATTTCATCACATATTTGTCTGTGTGTTACTCTGTGCTGCAGTTGTGGTAAATCTGCTATGTATTCAGCAGGGGAAACTCTTGCGTTGTACAGCTGGTTTAGAGTTGGTGTTGCAAGTTATAAAATGACTAAATGATTATAAGATTATATGCTAAACCAGAAAGATTTCTCCTAATTTCCTTATATCTTAGGTCAGAATTTTGTCAGGATTAGTCAATTAYGCTTTAAAATCTGGAAAGTCCTGTCCGAAGAGGAGGGGGTAGCTGTGCCATAAGGCCCACATGGAGGACAGAGAGGCTGTCCCAAAAGCTCCCTGGGAGACAGGCTATGAGCTGCAGCGTCACTGAACGTATACAGGGAGGTCTGTGCTCGAGGACAGCATATGCATATATCTGGGATGGGCAAAAGAAACACAGCCCAAACCAACCATCTATCTGATCCTGAGTATGTCAGGAGAAAAGGAAGCAAAGCCAAGACCTTTACAGCCTGGTTTCTTAGGGGTTCAGTGGGGACTGGGCAGATCAGCCCAGAAGAGGCGGTTTCCCAGCCCCACATTGCTCCCAGCTCCGAGGGGACTCAGCACATCTTAGCACGTCATCTGAGTTGCACCCTGAACAGCACCACCACCCAGTAAGGAGAAGCAGCCTTCATTGAACATGTCAAGACTTTATGATTTTTTTCACCTTAAAAGTATGCTTCTGAAGCTTGCCAGATAATTCACTACCTCCTGCATCAGTCTTTTGTTTCAGAGGATGAGCTGGAGGCAGGCGATAATAGCCATGAAGATTTAAATGATCTGAGGATTTAAGGTCTGAATAACAATAGGGAACTGTATCTATATCAGTATTTCCCACTCAAGAGCTGGAGGATCATCTCTGGTGATCTTCCACAGCTTGTTCACGTATGTTATTTAAAACCAGTTTGGGCTATCGGTCATTTCGAAGACAGAATTCCCAAAAATACATTGGCCTTTTCTTACTGTTTTACCTTTCTAATGATGCATCATGTACATACATGAAGATTCTTGCACTTCTCCAAAAATATTCTTCTAAGTATTTCTGGCAGATAGATTGCATGAACTGAAGCCTCAGCATGAACAGATTTTACATTCCCTCTTCTTTTTTTGCCTGATAAAGACCTTGGTAGATCCAAGCCCTACTTTAAGGTTACAGAGCCATAAAAAGTTTGTAATAATACAGTGGTGCAAAAAATTTATTATATGCCAAACAGAACTGAATAGTCTGCTGTATCAAATATAGCCTCATTTAAAGAGACTTGAATAAATACCCAAATAACAAAAGCAGAATTAGGCTTTACTGTTTTTATGCTGAACATGCTTTAATGCTTTAGAATAACCAATGAAATATTGCTAAAAGAAAAAAAAAAAAAAAAAAAGACGACCCTGCAGACATCTTATCCTTTCTATTTTGTTGAGAGAGATAGGATATTTATTTGGAGAGAAGGATTAACAATTCACTTTCTCAAGGCAGGACTCCTGCGGACAGCACTGCTGACCATTCATGCTGTCTTTGCCCATGAGGATCTTCAGCTCCCCCTGAAGTCAGCGAGGGTCTGTCAGTATGTTTATTTGTGCACTGAGTCTCCCTAACAGTCAGTGCCTCCTGGAAAAAGAGAAATAAGTGAGGTCCCCGTCCAGATCAGGGGCCAGGGTCAGCATTCGGGTAGAATGCATTGCCTCAATACTCTTGCTATGGTGCCAACGCATAGCCTTGGTCAGACTACTTTCAGGATGCAATCTCTCAGTCAGGTGTCTGTATGGGTGGCTCTGTTGACAGGTCATTGGCAGTGCAAAAGAGCGATGTCATTGGTGTGTACATCCTTAAAACCGTATCAGAATGTAGGGAAGAGTCAGAGAGAGGCTAGAGGAAGCAAAAGGAAGAAAGATTTAGAAAGTGTCAAGCAAAAAAACTGCAAAATAAACACACACACCCCTTGCAAATGTCTTTGGCCTAACATGAGTGCGCTGGGACACAGTCCTGTTCAAAGCAGTGATGCTTACACTGCTGCTGAATGTATCCCTTCCCACATCCATTCATCAGGCAGCAGGTTCAGTCACTGCTTGGAGCTCAGGATGTGAATTCTCTACAAGATTATTTCAGCCCCCAAAACTCACTGTAGTGTCAGAAATTATGGTAGTCCCATGTATTTATGATCTCCAGCTCTATGGCAACCTTAGTAAAGTCATTGCATTGATATGTGAACATGCCATTTTATAATTACTCTAATTTTATTTTAGAAAGTAAAGTTCCTCATTATGCACTAATCAGACTTCTAATCCCTCAGCACTCCCTTCTCTCTCCTCCTTAGGGAAGCCATAGAGACTTATCAAATATGCCACCTTCTTTTTTTAATGTGCTCATAAGAAGTCATCAGAAAAGAGGCACTCTGGCATCAGAAAAATGATTAAGCTATTTACAGTGAATATATCCACAAATGAAGATATTATTAATTCGATAAAATCTATATTAAAAGATCTATTTTTGAATAACAAAGCCTCTTTCTCAATTATTTTAAAATCTAGGCATTATGCATTATCTATAAAAGTTACACTCACATTACTTCCTTGGCATGTAATAAACAGCAAAATTCTTGTTTCCTGACGGACATAAGAACAGCCATGATGGGTAGAATCAAAGGCGTCCTCTCTATGGCACTGAAGAGACTGCATGGTCCCAGATGTACCATCCAGCTTTTGGCAATCAGTAGCTCGGGACCCTGGTAAGCCTGGAGCTTTAACAAGCCTTACAAGCCACAGATGACTTACAAACAAACAAACAAACAAACAAACAAACAAAACCAGTCACACCAGCCCTGCTCACCCATCCATATTAACTACAGTCTGTAGCCAGAAATAGATGCTTGTGGTGAGGCACATAAAACCTAGATTGAGGCAACTGGTAGCTGGTAACATCTGGCTCATCTACCTAGGATTCAGGAAAACATTTGAATATATGTACAAGTCCATCTCTTCTGGAAGCTGCATGTTATCATAATATTGAGTGAAGCATGTGCCAATAATGCTGTCCTGAAAAGGGATGTCATTCAAAGCAAACCCAAAAATTATTTTTCCTCTCTGACAAAAATACGGATTTCTTTTTTCTTTCTTCTTCTTTTTTTCTTGTTTTTCTTCACATTCAGGTAGATGTAATAAAAATCTCTTCAGATGTTTGTAGCAATGGGTCTCCAAATTACTGGTCAAAAAGGAATCCCTCTTTTTAATCCAGCTTTTTAATTTCATTGGATAACAGTTACTTGTTCCTGCATCCTCTGGAGGGTGAACAGAAATGGAAACATGTCCATTGTTTATTGATTGTGTCCCAGAGATATTGTTTCTTGTTGCTTTTAATGTTTTATTCTTTTCTTTCTCTTCATCTATGGAAGTTTCCCATGCTGCTAAGCATGCTTGCTTCTCTGAATGTCTTATTTTAGAGAAATCCTTTCTGAGACACAGCAGTAGAACAGTACATGTTGTTCTAGGTGAGGCTATCAGTGACATGCCCAATTTACATGATGTTTTTCTCATATTTTCAGTATTATTTCTCATCTTATTCCTCTTAATCATCCAACTATTTTAACTTCCTTGTGTCTATTTAATCATTTGTTTGCTTTTGTTACTGCTGAAAAATATTGAGCAAGGATGCTTTTTCTAAACTGTTCCGTATTGCACCAGGGTCTTTGTATGAGCTTTTATAGTTAATTTAGTGACCACCATGGACTTTCCTGTTATCCTTCCTAAAGTTTCTACCTCAAACAGATGAAGATTTTTTTCTACATGAACAAAGGTCATATTACTAGATTTCAGAAGACAGTACATCTTAAACTTGCCACAAATCAAATACAAACTATAATTCATCCTATATTTCAGACCAGTGTAATTTCTGGAGTGCGTAGGTTTGGAGATGGAAGGTAAGAAGAAACATTTCTTATTACTATTTATGTAATTATGGATTTTTCTGTCAAGGATGTTGGAGTGCCCTGACACTCAGGTTTAACATGCAAACAGTTGCCGCAGGAATCATTTCCTGACCTCACCTCATTTTTGCTGGGTAAGAAGTTCATAATACCTTAATTTACACATTTTCTAACTCTTTTTCAAGTCCCTTTCTCCACAGGTATGCAAACATAGTCGTTCAGATCAGCCCCACAAAGCAGAGCACATTCCTTATATGAACTGCCATCAACACAACCAAAAGGTATTGAGAAGTTAGAAAATCCTTTAAAGATTGATTTTCTGGGACTTCCTGCTGCTCTGCCCTAATATCACACAAATTTTATCTTTTCTGTGTGGAATGACAGAGAAGACAGTATGCCTGGATTGAAACAATACAAAGCTCTTCAGAGCAAAATAATCACCTTGACATTCCCCATGGACCCTATGCAAGATGGCAAAGCCTCTGTATTATGCAGTCCCAGTAAGACAGTCTGCAATGGTTTGGGTTAACTTCATCCTCTGATGGTCCAAGGATTGACTTTCAAACAGGATTTTATAGTACTCAGTAAATACATAACGTAGCAGTGGTTCTTGTCCCTCACCATCTTCCATTAAGAATGCAGCTATTTGTCTAATTAATCTGAAAAATAGGAATGTAGTCACCTAAGTCCAAGATAGTTAATTCAATGTGCCTTTAGTACTGGTGACAGAAATTACTGACCAGCCAAGAGACAGGTCCCTCTCAGCTCATACTGGTCATGCTGGTGTGGAGCGCATCGAGCATCTTAACCAGTCAGACATGGAAAGAAGAGTAAGGTTTAGCTCTGGCAGAAACCAGTGAATCATGGATAATATTTAAGCTCTTCTGGTTAATTATAGAAAGTGTCAGGCAATGTTATATGAGGGAAGAAAGCAAAGGGTAAGAACAATAATTACCATGAAATTCATTGCCCAAAGTGTCAGACAAAGTAATAACTAGGATTCTTCGTGTTAGGAGAACAGGTAAAATTGACAACATGAGCAAATACCTTATAAGAGTTCTAAGGTCCAAGTGAAAATATATTAGACAAATGTAAAACTTTAGTGTTTCAACATAGAAAGGTTGTTATGAAGTCTGGGTTTTATTGCACCACTTCCAGCCAAGAGGCATGTCGAAGCTTAGAGCAGGGCAGTTTAGAAGTTAAATCCTGTTCAGACATACCTGGGTAGACTGCACCATGAAATAAAGCAGAGCAGGACAGTTACGTATTAAAAGCAAATAGCAAAACTAAACCACATCTTGCACATTTACAGGCTGAATCATACAAATTAGCGAGTCTCTGGAGTAGGTACTCAAGGGCAAAACAGGCCTGCCTCTCTTCAGCCTGCTCAGCAGCATTAGCAAGGGGGCTGTAATACTGCAGAGCAAGTGACTGTACTAAGGGGTCCCAACTTTCTTCTCAGAATTGCCCTAAAGCTTTCATGAAGACCACGGCAATGGCCAGTTTGCACCCTGACATACCTGGGCTCCAGCACTGTTTTGGGTCCCCACTCAAAACACATCCGATGGACCAGACCTGCTGATTCCCTCCACAACTGAGGTTGTCCAGCCCCAGGTAAACCCTCTGGAGATTCCCACAGAGAGGATGGTCAAGATACAAAGAGGTGGGCTAGCTCCTCATGGCGGGGGACAAGAGAGGTCCCCTTTTTAAGAGATGAGACCATTAATATGATGGCACTCATTTCCAGAATAGCAAGAAAAAACATGCCTGATTCCTTGGGATGGGAGAGGGATTTGACACTCACAGTTTTGAGACTTATATTTTCAAACATCCTTTCCTCTGATTACTGTGGTTGTCTCCAGAAAGCCAATAGTTACAGATAATGAACACAATCACCTCAAGATTAAAAAGATGACATGCTTTAACAGGTATCAGAAGATTTCCCTTTGACGTGACRAAGTTGTTTTCACTTCAGAAAGCATTTTTTACAAAGCCGCATACTCAAGGTTAATAACAAAATCTGAGGTGTGGGAATCATGAAATGAATGGAAAGATGGCCTAGAAAATTTAAAACAGAGTTACATGAAGCACAGGGAAAGGACTGAAAAAGCAGCTGCATCTTGCATGAATGATAGGAACACTGAAAAAATGGGTAACAAAGGAAAACAGATGCAGCAGAGAGATGTTGAACAGCTTTGATCATTCAAATGCTTAAACCTGACAGTATTTAATGCTGATGGACAGATATGAAATGAGGATGATAAAAAGAAAGGGATGCTAAGCAATAACATTCAGCTTCATGAAGAATGAAAAGTGAAAAGGGACAAAAGAGTCAAAATAGTAAAGACAAAAGAATCAAGCAAAACTAATCCTGTCTGGTATAAACACCTGATGGAAATGGGCTCTGTAAAGGAAAAGACAGCATGGAGAAGAAAAYCCCAACATTTGCATCATACATCATCAGGAGATTGCAGAATATGCCCCAGTGGGAGCAAAACTGCTCCTGAAGATGCACCCAGATCATGGCAGAGTAAAGGAATTTGCTTTTCAGCTGTTCCCTGCCTAAAGCAGACTAAGACTTTTATTGCTCTTCTCAACCACACACCAAAGGAGCAGCCTTGGAAACCAGCCTTGGAGATGTAATATTATTGCTGCATTGCCTTTGCTTTCACATAATTCCTATACCTGCATAAAATTTGTCACACTGGTGATAAGTCTCAGATGTTGTCAGATTTATAACAGCAGGGGATTTGTTGAAAATAAGAATTTTCTGGAGGACAGGCATGCTAATTTTTTTTTTTTTTTTACAATTCAGTGATTTTTTTTTTCTAAAGGAGGTTTGTGAAAAAATTCAAAACAGAATTTTTGTCTGTTTCTTAATATTGTTGCAAGGAATCATTCCTCCTCCRTGCCAATGGAGGTAACTCCCATGGTCACGTTCTTGGAGCGTTGCAACATCCTCTAATGTTAGTTTATAATTTGCTGTTTTATGAACATTCCTGCCAGTAGACTCATTTCTTTCAATATTAATGGACAGGAAAAAACAAAGGAGTACAAACAAATGCAAAAATATGAATTTTTAATATGTAACCAGAGCTTCAGAAGCTGAAACACATCCATGAGCTATGCTTAACAAGGAATGTTAATGTCTTGCAGAGGGAACATATATTAATGGTATAAAGCTGTTACCTTGTGTCATACATCATATCTGGTGACATCTGCACTCACAACTTGCTCAAAAATCAGCTTACCTGAATTGCATAAAAGTTTACCACTAAAAAAGTCTGTATTACAGCTTGTAATGCACAATTTTCCATGTAATTACAGTGCAAGACTGCCTTTGATTTTGGGCATTAGACTGATTCAGAATCAGACAAATCAACGTTTCATCACTCTAAAGTTAATTGCCAAGATTTAGTTCTGCCAAACAATCAAAATGCATCTTCCTAGAGCAGGAGCAGGTATCACTGCTCCCATTCTGGCCTGACAGGTTAAGCTTATTTTATCAAAGTTCAAAAGAATTAGCCTGTCTTTAATTTTGATGAGTGTGAACATAAACAACAATAGAGACCTGGAGCTTAATTACTGGCCTGCTTACTCAGCAACTGAGCTACAACCCTCTGAAGGCTGCTCTCAGCAGAAATGCCTCCACAGAGCTGGGGCAGCCCTGCCAATGAGGTTCTCCCCACCCTGAAATTCAGCACCCTGTGCTTAAATTTAGGCTTCGTCTCATCAAATTTGTGCAGGAGGCAGTTGCAGACAAGAAGCCTTCCTCAACGACTGCTCTGAAATTGCATGACTTCAAGAAGTCAGATTTTGTTTAACTGTTTTATCTCTAATCTGTGCCTCCCAACAGAAATTGTAGATTACTACCTAGAGGTCACTTGCTATGGTCACAAACCACGCATTCCCTTTCAGGTGTGAAACTCAAGCCTTTTTACTGCTTAAGGCAAATTCATTGCAGCCAGAAGTATCTTAACTAACCTTTTTATTGCTGTTGCTGTGTTCAGAACTTTTCCGTTTCACTAAGGTTAATCTAAAAAAAAAAAAATCACAAAAATTTCAGATGGAGAAAAACTTGCTGCTGTTTGGCAACACACAGGGTTACTYGTTTCTGTAGCTAAGAAAAGGGCAGAGTACTGTAAGTCATCCARTAAGAAAACTGTGCTTACAACAGAAATAATAATGTAAAATAAGCCATTCTTAAGTCAGTTTTTGGGGGAAGGTGGGATGGGGAGATTCACATTTATTTTGCTGTTTTGAAATTTACTTACCAGCAGCTGGCAAAGGTTTATCCCACAAAAACTCTGATATTTTACTTGTTAATTTTCCTAGTCATTTTCTGGAACAGAAGCCCAGAGCTGAAATATTAATATCGTTTAAAATCCCACCAACAAGGACAATGTGTAAGCAACATTTTCCCATGCATGCACAGAGATACACACATCATAAAGAATGTATTGATTCCTTCCTATAAATGAACGCTCCAATTAACAGCCCTTTTGGGATACTAACGGGGATCTCAGTCTAACCACAGACTATAACAGGCTCACAACATATAAAAGCTATGGAAAAAAATCCTAGACTACTCTTAATTTACCCCCCAGCAAGAAAAAAAAATTAATTTGTTTTTGCATGCTGACTAATTTCAAACCTACTGATTACATTCCCAAGTGCTCAGCTTATTTTCAGTCTAATAACCATACTGTACTACAAGGGCTGAAGGTAGAGAAATCCCCTTTGTAACCTACCAACGGAACAACGTGTTTATAGGAAAACTAAGTGAGGCTGATAGACTTGTTAATAGATCAAAAGAATGTTTGGGCAGAGTGCCCCAAGAGTAAATTGTTATAGCTGTACCAGCTCTTGGAAACATCAGATATTCCTGACTGCTGTTACGAACTTCCTTGGAGATCATGTGTGTTCCCTAATACCACCTGCATGCCTGCTAACTTTGGCCTTGAAAATGTGAATTGCCCTCCCCACCCTTTGCATAAGCAGCTCTCAGGCCAGCTTGCACAATTAAGCAGAAATCCCTCTTCTTACTCTTGAGACTCTGGGAGAAAATGGATTATAGTATTGGTCAATGCCAAAGTATTTCAACATCTTGATTTAAGGATTGCTGCTCCCACAGAAAGCAAAGGCTTTCTTACATCAAGTTGCCCAGACTCAGCTTTACAGATAGGAAAAAAATGTGAGGATAAACTAATATCTAGATTTTCTATGATGAAATACATACTCAGAAGATAGAATAACAAATGCATTTTAAAGATTTTTAGGAAAGTGGAATTTCCTTATGTGCTCCAGCATCTCAGCTAGCTTCTGAGATCAGTTCAATAGCCACTGGAGCAAGTGGGCTGGACAGCTTCTCCTTTTTAACCTAAGATCCCTTCCCCTTCTCTTTTTTCCATTTCGGTTTGCCTGTCTGTCCTTCCCTGCGATTTGGTACTGAGAAACCAGGACCTTCAGAGGTTTGCAGAACGCTTCTTTCTCCCCACCCCGTGTTATTTTTCTTTTCCATGCCTTTATTGCTATAGACTTCAAGCTGCCTTCTCTGGCTTCTGGCCACCTGAAAACACAGCAGTGTGGCTATATGAATTGCATCTCTTGGGAAGTAGGAGTGATATGTCTGGTGTGATCATGTTTACTCTATTATGTTGTTCATTTACAGCCTGCCTTGACATGCAGCTAAAAAGCTGTTGTGAAGATGGGGCACAGGTCCTACCTTACATCGTACTAAGTTCTGGAGAATCGTATCACCAAGCACATTTTCATGCTCTGATGACCCATTTCACAGGAGAAACAGGAAAACTGCTTGTTACATTATCTTCCCATGCTTATTTACAAGATGAACAATGTTTCCACAGAAAATCTCAGCACTGGTCTGAGCTTGCGTGAGCAATTTCCCCAGTGCCTCTGCTTGTCCACTGTAACATGCACCGAAGGACTGTAACGTGGGACCTATGAAGACAGCAGGTATCTATCTTGCTACCGAACATCAGTCCTGCCTGCCATTTGCCCTTACCTCAGTAGCTCTTTCTCCTTTCCCTCTCTCCATATATAGTGATTATATACCACTGCACATACAGACCACACGTGCACATATGCCCATCTGAGCATTCGAGTTCAACAATCTGAATGAAAGCTGTGTATAATAAAGCCTTAACCATACTTACTTTTCAGAAGCCCCTTAATTACTTATTTTATTTAAGAAGGTCAGCCTTGTGAGAATATATTTCAATTTTTAAGCATCTTTCTGGCATGTTCATTTTTATCGTAATTATGGACTTGAAAATGAAATTACAGTTCCATTGCCATCAGAAGCCATTCTGTATGAAGAGGCTCAGGTACCCTGCCCCAGYTTGTGATCTTACACAAACAAGCCAAAGTTTGATCCAGTGTCCACTTTTGCCTGAAGAAATGCAGTGATTTCAAAACCAGGTACTTTCAGGTAACTGCAAGTTGTTATCCCACCGGTATGTGGGCCAGATGAATGCAAGGTACTCAAGGTTAGCCATCAAAATTACACAGTGATTGAATGGATGGAAGTATGCAAGGTCACACTAGTAATGAGCCATGGTTTAAAGATACTGTGGGTCATTATCAAGGATTGTGGTGGCTTCTCCGTAACAATAAATGTCTTAGTCCAGATGTATTTCCTACAAGACATGCCATTGCACTCAAAACAGTAAGAGACAAAGAGGCCTGTTACACCAGAGGCCAGAAATTATCACAAATAATTCCTCTTAGTAGGATAGAAATTATCACAAATAATTCCTCTTACCTCCAGATCCAAGGAAGGGATTATAGGCCTTTTCTACTGCTACACAAGTGAAAAGGAGTTAATTACTTGGGTTGGGCCAAGGAATTTGGAAAAGGGAGTGGGATCTCTGAGGAAACCTGAAAACAAATCCCAAATGAGTCAGGCAGATCTCCTCCAGGACCCCCTGCAGCCAGCCTGCCATGCTTTCCTTGCATACCACAACTTCAAAAGTTCTCCACTCTGCTGCTTCTGCTGTCATGCTGTCCATGGGACGTGGCAGCTAAATACCTATTTCTCTGATGATGCCAGCTGGCTACCAATTGGTTGTACACTGATTATTAATGCAGTGCAGAAGCAAAATCTACATGAAACCACATTTACCATTATTCCTGTATCCTGTATTTGGCTTCTAGTTTGAATTGAACGAAATACATTTTCCAGCTATGCAGAATTCCAGCAAAGAATGCAATTAATGTCTTTCACATAGCTTGAGAATCATAACCCACTGATGTCATTGGATAACTTCTCACTAACATCAATAAGATCATAATTTCCTCTTCCACCAGTGATGTAGCCTGTCAAAAAGCACAGACGCTTCTTAAAAAGCAGGGAGGGTTTTCCACATCTACATGCTACATACCTCCACTATCCTCAAGGCCACCATGGTTGAAATATCACATATTTACTTTCATGGTAACCTGTGCATTTGTAAATGAGTAAGCACAAACTGATTTGTTATCTGGGATAGAAAAGGTGTGATTTCGTTTGCAAAGTCATTACACAATCAGTGTATGAGATTTTTTTCTACATGAAGTTTGACCAGGTTGAGCAAAATATCCTGGGATAGAAGAACTATAAAAATGCAAATTTCAATTTGCGTTGCAAAATTCATGAGTGGACCTTTTTAAGGGGATATCTCCAAATTGCTATACTCAATTGTTAAAAATGGCACTTACAGCTGTCTATATCCATGGGACAAGGGAGTGCAAACATAAAGGGAAATTGGCAAGCCCATAAGTGCATTGCCCTTGTCTGTCCTTCCCTTGAAGAATTAGGCTAAAACATTCTGATACTTAAAGGAGGTTGCAGGAACTTTTAATGGCTCAGTTAGAGTTCTCTGCCTCATAGTTATGCATTGGCAGACCACATCAAATCACAGGCACAATGTAAATACTTCTATAGAGGATCACTGAAATAAGCCAGGCACCACTGCGCCATTAGTGCTCAAGCCAAGGCGCAGCTTCTTTCACAAGGACTTGCTGAAAAATACACATTCTGGATATTGCTAAACAATCTACCTAGAAGGGGAGCTCTGAAGCAACATCATCTTAGCTTTTCAGTTATCATTTTCCTGGTGTTTCAAAAATTATGTGTTAAAATAAACCAGGCACAAAAGCAATTGGATAAATGATACTTCAAAGGCACACAACTGTAAAACTCATTATCTTTTGAAGGAAGATCATATTAAATGTATTAACGGTTCAACAGTTGATATAAATGTTGGTAGGAACCACAGCGTAGAAGGAATATGTGTGGCAGACATGAAGGTGGGGCCCTACATAGAACTAAGCCAAGAAACAAGACACTTCCCTGGGAAAAAACAAGCAATTTCTTGTTGTTGCCAATAACAAATCATGAGTGACACAAACCAGCAAAATTTTTATAGTAGAACTAGATCTAAGTTTTAGTCAACAGATGTGTAACTCAAAGCTGTTCTTAGCAAATAAAACTCCACTTTAAAAGAACTACAGTTCTCTGAAACACTTTGGAAAACTAAACAGAGGGTTGTTTGTATTATCCACAGTGTATCAGTAACATAATTCTTCTCTGTGGATATACTCTAAATATATTCCCTACGACAAAGAAATCTCTGACTTAAAATATTAGGCCTATATTTTCAAAAATTACTAGCCATTTTTTAGTCCTCAGCTTCTGATATCTCAAAATAACATGACTCTCAGAAATGTAGATACTTAAACCTCTATAGAACAGGTTCCCCCAAGGCATCCTAAATGGACATCTCAAAAATGGCATATTTTAAAAGTTTAGATTTATATTTAGCAAGTTCATGAAAGGTCCAGACACAAGGACTGAAATCTCCAGTTTTTTTCACAGAAGACTTAACAGTACAGGCAACCACAGAACAAGTTTTACCGCTGTACATTTCTTACAGTCATCCAGACTGATGTGACAGGATCAGTTCTAAGGATCAGGAGATCATTTAACCTTCAAACACTTTTAATTCATGGTTTCTAGCTACAGTTGCAGGAGGAAGAATACTTACATTCTAAATTTGGAGTTGTTAATAATTTTTAGTAGTTTTTATTTCTCACATTTTCAGGTCTCTGTTTCCAGTATGGTTTAGTGATCACATCATGTCAAAAAGTTCCTTCCACAGGAGGTAAGTAGTAGCATTTAGTTGAGTGACTAAATTGTATTTTCTTTAACTGAATCATACTGCATTTAAATCAAATTAAATGCATTGCAAAAGAACCAGAACACACATGAACTACTTTGCACCTCTGGAAAGGCTTCTAGGTAARTTACTGGCCTTTTAAGCCCGGTATTTCAGCTCTTTCTTCATCATTGTCTTGGGCTCCAATCTGGCTCCTTCTGAAAGCACAGCTAGTCCTTCAGTGGAATTGAGCTGAACTCTGATTTATGGGTAGGCAGAAAAAAATGCAGCTTTCCAAACATTATTTTAGGCTTCACATTTATATGAAATAATAGCTTTCTGCTTTTGGAATACTCACTTCAGACACCAATTTTATTGTAAATGATAGATTTTTCTCTAGAAATAGCCCATATAATTCAGTGATTTTTTTTCTCCCAACTTCTGAATAGTTTTTATTAATTGGAATATTTTTGGGTATAAGAACATCCAGAAAGTCTACATCTCAACTCCTCCATCACTTTGTGATTCAATAGGTTGAAGAGGTCTGCAGTGTCAAACCAACTGCCTGTAATTTTGAAACTGATAGAAAGACTTCTCTCTCATCCAGAGTCAATAGCCTTAAAACGTTGAAACTGTACACTTTATTACTACAGATCTAGAAAAACTTCAAAGCCAAAAGGCTGTTTGGAGCTTATTTCATCTTAGATGCAATATTTGACTTTCCTCGAATCTTCAGTTAAGATATTTAAGTGAGAATTGCAAGGTGAAAATCTGAGTTTAGCTCTCATTCCCAATTTAAAGTTCAAGGGAAAAAGAACTCACTATCTTTCAAATTGTCCTGGTTTCAGCTGGGATAGAGTTAATTTTTTTTTTCCCTAGTAGTCAGGAAGGACTGTCATGGTTTAACCCCAGCCAGCAACTAAGCACCACACAGCCGCTCGCTCACTCCCCCCACGGTGGGATGGGGGAGAGAATCGGAAGGGTAAAAGTGAGAAAACTCATGGGTTGAGATAAAGACAGTTTAATAGGGAAAGCAAAAGCTGTGCATGCAAGCAAAGCAAAACAAGGAATTCCTTCACTACTTCCCATCGGCAGGCAGGTGTTCAGCCATCTCCAGGAAAGCAGGGCTCCATCACGCGTAACGGTTACTTGGGAAGACAAACGCCATCACTCCGAACATCCTCCCTTCCTTCTTCTTCCCCCAGCTTTATATACTGAGCATGACGTCACATGGTATGGAATACCCCATTGGCCAGCTGGGCTAGCTGTCCTGGCTATGCTCCCTCCCAGCTTCTTGTGCACCTGGCAGAGCATGGGAAGCTGAAAAGTCCTTGACTAGTAGACTACTTAGCAACAACTAAAAACATCAGCGTGTTATCAACGTTCTTCTCATACTAAATCCAAAACACAGCACTATACCAACTACTAGGAAAAAAAAAATTAACTCTATCCCAGCTGAAACCAGGACACGCATCTACAATAATTATTTTAGGGGTGAAGTCTTACATAAAAAAAAAATTATGACAGTCTCGCTTACAATTGTTTTATTCTTCTATTTCAAGTGTATACATGTGGTTTGCAGAATAACTGGTTTTGCTAGGGAAATAGTGGGCATATGTCATCCTTTAACTGTTTTTATTTGGTCCTGCATTTTTCCCATGAAAAACTAATCCTCTATTTATCCTCAGAAATCTCTCTCTAGTGATGTCTTGAAAATTACCATCTTATTCGTGATGCATGCTACCAATGTGCTCTCAAATAGGAAAGGGAATACAAGATCTTCACAACAAGGCTCATCTGCCTACAATTCATTATGCGGCTTTTAGTGGCCCCCACCTTCCACAGTGCCAGAGGTGCCATGACTAGAAGTCTCTCAAAGATGGTGTAACGTGGGGATGCACTACTGAAGCATCATTCACATAAAACACTTACAGGCAGTGTGCAATGCTCATTGTACCAGAAGAATATTGTAGAAGCTGAAAAGAGTGCTGTTATGGTGAGCTGGCTTATGAGCTACACTGACAGTTTTATGGAAGGATTTACCTTCCAGATTGCAGCACATAATTTAACATACTAAACTATTGTCTCCAGCACAAGGAAAATGTTTTATTTTTAAGGGAAAACCACGATAGTACACATACAGATTGACTTATTTCCTGTCAGTTGACATATGTCTGGGGAGTGCTCTTTCCTCCCCACTGCTTTTCTGCAAATAAAATATTCTGAGCAACTGATGTTTGAGACCAGTATGCCAAACCCAAATACCTCAGATATTTTTCAGCTTTCTCTATGAAATGCAATATCCGGCTAGCTTTAGAAAACTGCCAGATTATTTTTAAAACCAGACTCCTGACTCACTCCCTCCTCTTGTGCTTGGATATATGTGATTTGGTGGAAAACATGTCCTGAATAATATTATTCTTGCCGTAAATACACTACATGGGAGTAATGGATGTGATAATCATATTGAAAAGTTAGGTCAAAAGATCAGTGGGATAAGCGTTACCTTCCTCCCAAACTCAGAAGAATTTTGTTGTCAGCCAGGAAGCAGCTACTACGTGGAGGTGATTGGTACTTACTTTGCTACACCCTCTTCAAGGCTGTAAACCTCACGCCCTTTAAACAGTACAGTACAGGGGTGAAGGAGGGAAACAGCTCTGAACCGGGAGCAATAACGAGCACACACTGTTTGCTCACTGCCTAGCCAGCATTTCTGATCAGAGACACAGCCAGCAGGCGCTCCAGGTGAGGCAGCATCCCCCAGGCTCCCCCAGGGTGCCGGCGGGTGCTGCAGAGCAGGATGCCACGCATTTCTGCCAGTAGGGCCAGCCACCTCGCAGCCCCAGCTGGGAGCTAGCGGGAACCGGGCAGGGTTGGCACATGGCCCTGGAAGGGCAGAGTGCCCACCGAGTTCAGCACCATACCCATTTGTCTTCTCCAACTTCAAACACTGTTACTCTTAACCAGATTTCCCAAGAACTCAGGGGGAGAAACCCTAACACGGGTGGATCTTGATGCTGTCTCCCGAGAAGGTATCTCCACTTCCACTGATTTTTACATGACAAGTTTATATGCTGAATTACATCAACTGAGAGTCCTAATTAGGCACTCACTGTTGTCCTGAATTTGTCTTGAATTGAAGGCCCATTGCATTAAAGTGACAGGGATGTTGTTTCTATATACAACTAATTTATACTATTATGAAGTTCCCCTGTATCTTATCCTTTCACCAGCCTTCTGACAGCTCTCTTGCTACAAAATCCTTTTTCCCATCAGATAGGGCTCTGAGGTCAAAGGTACATGCACAACATTGACAATTTTTGGTAACATGTAACAAAAGTATTTTAAGTTTAATAGGAGACAAATAACCCCTGCCATCATGTTGCTCAGTCCTAACCCTTGGCTTTCATTGTCCAAGTTGCGGGACAGCTGAGTTTCCCTGCTCAAAGGAGCTTGTGTGGTGGCAGTAGCTAGGAAGGGGTCTCAGTTAGGGCCATGGGTTGAAGCAGGCAGCAGAAGAAAAGGGGAAGCTAAGGGGGAAACATCTATCTGTCTTCAGTGTGGTCTTGTCATGGCAGACCACGCACTAACAAGCAGCTGCGCCCCAGGCTGCATTTACATTCTGTCTTTCATCCAGACTGCAAACTCTGCCCTCCCAGTCCTCTGCAACTGGGCACCTGCATGAACCAACAGGCGAGTTGTGGTTCAGACCAGCGTTTGCTTCTCTTTTACAACTGTCATGAAAGATGRTGCAGAAGCACAGAGAGGGTGGTGAGGGGCCCAGGAGCAACGCTAGGAGGTCGGGCAGTATCACAAGCAAAAGATACGATGCTATTGTGGAAAAGCAAATACCATGCTGCAACGTATAAACTGGAATATATTCTGAGGTACACGTTAAGGAACACCTCTAATTTACACTGGTAAGACCACAATAGAGCCATGTCCAGTTATGGGCAATATACACCAGGAAGCGCATGGGCTAACTTGGAGAGAGTCCAGAGAGAAAAGATTCATCAGAAAACTGAAAACAATACCTGTGGCAACATAACAAATTGGAATTGCATAGCTTAACACAGAGATAACTAAAGGGAGATGCAGTAACAGACTTCAGAGGGTGGACATAATCTATTCTCTATGTTGACCGTGGAAAGAACAAAAAGTAAAGCATTTAAATTTCCACAAAAAAGATTTAGACATGAGGCAAAACAGACTAACAATAGGGGCAAGAAAACACTGGAATAGCTTGCTTAGGAGGTTGCAGGATCTCCCTCACTGGGAACTGTCAGAAAAATTAGTGTGGCACATCTCATCTTGGTGCAGGGGAATGGGCTACATGACGTTGCCGAGTCCCTTCCAACGTGGACCATCCCAGAGGATGCCCAACACAGAGGGCAGAATGAGCATGTTTTCCTCTTGAAATATGGTTTCTGAAGACAGAAAAGGTATGTTTACAAGATCCGTTGCAATCTCACAATGACTGCTCCCCTTTACTCTTTGGAAATGCCAGATTAAATGCCACAAGATTTTCCTCAGGGAGGAAAAAGATGGGGAAAGGTTCCCCCACAGGTTTAATGTAAAGCACCTACTTCAAATACCTCAAAATCAGTGGGCAGAAGGGTGATTCATCCAGAAGGCAGCAGAGAGCAGCCCAGTCAGGAGCCTTCCTCTTGCCACTGTCCGTACAGGCAGCCTGAAGCGAGATGGGGCGAGCACCCCTCTCTGCACATGTGAAGCAGAGCTTCCTCCTGGGTTTGGCCGGACTTGAGAGGACCTGGAGAGCGGGGGCTTGTTACCCAGGGAAGCACACCATATACAAGGGCAGCTGCTGACAAATCACAACACCAAATATTTTGACACTATGTTGAACACAACACTGTCGTCTTAGCACTTACGCCAGAGCTTAAGTCCTGGTTAAAATAGAAGTGGAAAACCTACTTTGAGCTAGTATTTAGGGGAAAAAAAAAATTACCTACTTGCTGTAGAGTCACAAGACGTCAGTGTTTCCTAAATTTCCTACATCAAGTGGGATAYTCATGTGAATATTTCAGGATTTGGTTCATCACACCTGTACCCTCAGAGGGTTCAGAATAAGGTAGTTCCTGGTGCTCACCCCTACGCTACTCCTACTAGGCCAGAAGATCAAATGTTTTGATACTTGTTTCATTCAGAAACAACAGTACAGAAAATGTCAACAAGGAAAATCAAAACTGCCTTTCTAGAAAAAAGGCTACTTTGTAAGTCTATCATGGCTGAGGCTCTGGGTTTCTTAGTGGTAAGTTTGACCTAAATTCTCACTTTGGGCTTTTCAATGGTGAAAATTCAAAGGCACCTTCAGTAAATTTTGAAGTGAAGAGTGTTATTGAATAAAATAAAAAATGAATAATACAATCACTACAGCATCCTCTGTGTTGGTTAATTTGATATTTATTTCAATTATTTTATACTGCTACTACATTTTTAATGTTTCTGGAGTACTGTGAAATTTTACATCACGTTATGGAATTTATCAGAGAGGGAGAGAGAGGTAATTTTGAGAATGAGATTGAGGAGAACTGCAACTTTTATGGGTATAGGAAGCCATAGGCTTTAGGTCTGTGAAATTATGCATATTACATCAGCTCTTAAACCATCAGTACTGGAATTATTTGGCACAGAAGTTAAYATTATTAAATTTCAGAACCGACCTCTCCCCTGCTGATGAATGGAGCAATTCATCCCTTCCCCAGTGCTGTAGGCTTAGGCTGCGTTTCTTGAAACAATTACACCCTTGCTTAACTTGATCCTTGATATAAGTGGGGAACTCACCTGTTTAATTAAACACGCATGGAAGCATTAGGGGGCTTGCACAGGTGACAGTGCTGGTTTGAGCATCGTTCACTTTCATTAGCAACTCTTAGGACTAGGGTCCACAAGGAAATGAAAGCTGAGCCTTAGTAGAAAAGCGCTGCAGCAAGAGGTGGCTTTGGTGGCCAAGTCCTCACTGCTGGGTGACAGAAGCACAAAAGGGTTGAGGTTAGTGTTTATAAATCTTTAGACCTCAGCATATGAAAGCAAAATTCAGAATACCCAGACAGCATTCCTACCAGCAGGATAGCAATTATCCCACTTCTTAGGCAATTTTAGTCAAAAATACTACTGTCTCAGGAGACCAGTAATACCTACCAAATATGAGCCAGAGTCTTTAAATGAGTTTGATTTGATTAACTCTACTAATATTTGCTTTACATAATAATAAACAAAGGGAAATATTTTCATCTTGTTGATGGGCCRATTGTGTATCTATTTCTGTCCAATGCTCATTGAATGACACAAGACAGCAATAAGAGTTTAGTCGGGTAAATAGAAATTTGCCTTTTGAAATCATCTCAACTTTAGTTTTCAGTGACAGATATTCTGTCACCCCTGTTTGGCTCTGAAGAGGAATTATTTTTCTACCTGTCTGGAGGTTTGCAAGCTGAGCATGACTATTTTGCTGTCTGGCACATCAAAGCTCCAGGCTACCAGGTAATATTTATAAATGTACAGCGCACCAGGGATTGCTGGAGCAAATATTATATGTCTCTCTCTCACCCTCTGTGCTCTTTCACTCACTTTCAGGGCTCAGGATTGCTGCAGAGGGAGCTTATCCATGCCTTCTTTTTGGCCTTTTCTGTTGCAACATTGACTGGGCTACAAAGGGGCAACTTGTCTGTAGCCACCATTCTGCTGGGAAATAAAGCGGTCAGACCTGGTGTATTCTGCAGAGTTCAAAGGACACCTTTCCCCATTAAGTGGAACCCAAAAAAACCCCGGCTGCAAGAGCTTGTTTCTGTCAGACATTCACAAGTGGAAACAACTGTTTGTAAGTAGGAAAAGAATCAACAATACGAGAAAAAAAGATGCTCTTTCTGTACCTGCCTTAAACTTTCTCTTGTTTTCTTTTATATTGACTGGTTTTGTGTCCTAATAACCATATTTATATATGTTAAATATAATAGTTGTCACAATACTCCATACAGGAGTTATCCCCTACAAAGACAGCTGTAATGTGTCTACGCCACAAATCTATTGCTACAATCTTACCTGTATTGCCATGCCTGATGCATGTGAAGTCATATAATTTCATATGTTAATAATTCACTGGCAGAGCTTCACATTTCTACCTTGCAGGATTTATCCTGTACACCGCATATAATACCTTGTCACAAATGGGGGGGGGGGGGGGGAAGAAAAAGCAGTACTTAAGTATCTAAAGAGCTTTTTATCTCTGATCCTCTTCTACTAAAGAAGAAAGCATCTCATATCACAGGCGTTATTGATGACCTCTGTGTGGGATCCAACTTCTCCTGCCAATGCCTCTGGCTTGGAGGTTGTAAGGCTACTTGAGGCATAGGAATTGCCATAAGCAGAGAGTAACCCACGCAGTATTTAACTTCTGACACTGGTCAGCAATTTCTGCTTCAGTAAAAGGAAAAGCATACTCCTGATAGACAGCAGTCACAAATACCTGGACATCAGGGAAAGTTTCTTTTGATGCAGAGACTAGCCCATACCCTGAAGAGTGAGGGGGTTTATAGAATTTCCAAAGACTTGGTTGTATTTCCTAAACMACAAAATTACTTTGAAATATTGCATTCATCTATCTTTCTGTCTTTATCAATTGCCAGCCTTCTCTGCTTGAATTCATAAAAATGTAAAATTCCATGAGGTAAGATTCCACTTCTTAGAGGGAAAAGCCTGGAAAAGGAAGAGTAACATGGCTAACAGTGCTATTACATTACTTCTTTTGATTAGCCTGCATGATTTATGGCAGACAATTGGTCTCATAGAAATATATTAAATAATTCTTAAGAAGAAGAGGAGGAAAATAAATTCAAATAAGAGAGACAGTAAGTATAGCCAACAGAGGTAATGTCTGGATTGTTAGTGTGGGAATTTCAATTTTGCATTTCTCAACTTTTTTCCATTTGTTTTTTTTAGCCTTAGTAATGTGTTGCTTAGGAATTGCATACCTAACAACAGCTAAGTTAACTCTTTTACTTCCATGATATTTTAATGATGTTGAAAGTTTGGATTATCATTATGCATTTAAGGCTCACTGGAGGCTAAGGTTGATTCATAGCTCCAACATAGGAGATGGCTCATTTTCTCAGTGGCACTAATGGTTTAATCATTCCTACTATTCCCTGAGCACTTTCACATTCTTTGAACTTTCTTTGAAGCCAAGATTTCACACTATTCTCTGATCTAGTTTATTTATATCCCCCTCATGCTTCACTTCTAAGCAGATCTTCTACTGTACTTGAACCCCAGGGAGCATATACTGCATAACATTACAGTCCCAATATTGGAAATACAGTGATGTGAATGATATAAGATACGACTATAATAGGCATAAAAAAATGGAACTTTAATCACACTTGTGAGAATTCCTGTATGGAGGAGTAGATTAATTCAAAAATGTCAAGTCTTATGAATGAAATCTGACAATGGTATACAACCTCAGCAACAGGAATTTCACCCTAATATATTATTTCACCCACCCACCTATAAAAAACATAATTGATGTGGGATATCCACAATACAGATACTTTCTCAGGAGACTTTATCTATCCTTTCTGGAAGGCTAGGAAAAGAAAAACTTACAGGAAAACACCAGGAATGGAGTAATCTCATTTAAATCTAGCCAACTAAAAGTTAGACATCTAATCTAAGCAAATTGTCTAGCCTCTGTCTCAACAGCATGCGTTAGACACTTCTAAAGGGTAATTCATCTCATTCTAAGTAGGAGTCTAAGACAGGTAGAAACAATTATCCTCTGAAAGCACATATTCCCATTATATAAATGTATATATATATTTGACTATACACAGAACCTTAAAGATTATCTTAGGCTAGGCACCTGCCAGACAGGTGACTAACATTAGATGAGATGTATCCACTGTGGGAGGCAAGTGGTACTTATCACACTGTCCTATGGAGCAGCAATGCCACTAGCTGACCAGGTGGGCTCACTTAAATTTGTTGCTGGCTCTACTTAGCTCCCCCAGCTCAAGCTTAGAGCCTCACACCTCTTAAGCTAGGAGTTCATAAGTGTGCATGAATCTTGGGGATTCAAGCCCTTTCAAGTTAGTTTCACAGTGGAGACAAGTGAGCACACCAGCAATTGTTAGCAGGATTGGTTCCTTCTAATTTTTTTGTGATCATTGCTTATATGAGAAATTAATTTTTGTTTGTAGTACAGTACAGGAAGAGATCATAAAAACAATATGCACATGTCAATTTTTCTTTGTGTCTCCCTCTTTTTTGTCAAAACACTACATATGTAGCTAACTTTTCCCAAATGTCTGATCAAGAACATCAAGTTGTCTTGGGGAAGCTGTATACAATAATGGCACTAAAGCATTAGTAACTACTGCAGAGTAGATGTATATGACCTTGTAGACTCATTAACATACTCTCCCTTCTTTTTCCCATGTGAGATTGACCTAGTTTTCTAATTCTTCCATTTCCAGAGCTGATCTTTGACTTGTTTCGTTCCCAGTCCATTTACTGAACATGCGTGTATCTGAGTTATACTAGCATTTATGCTACTTGTGGTGATGGGGGTGATGACAATAAAACTGAAGTTACTTTTGTATAACTGCCTCCTCTGGCTCTTCTTCCCTAAAGAGAGGGCTCACAATCTTTACAGCAGCACAAAAGGATATTCTGTGCCTACTAATGTGGAGCAGGTGAGGGGCAAGCCACAAACCACAGGGCGGTTCACTGTAGAAGGATGCACAGCTCAATTCAAAAAAAATATGACAATTTACATATCCACAAGATTCCACTGTTTGAAATTGTTTTAATTAGAGGTATTGTAGCTCACCAAAATCTGGAAACTTTTCATCTCTGACAGTGATTGAAAGGAAAGAACAATATGGTCAATGTCAGTTTCCATTGCTGTGAGTGTTTCTGATCAAAACACTCCATCTACACTGTAATTTGTTGTGAAGTTTTGATCAAGGACAAGACTGCAACCCACAGAAACTGTTTACAATAATGATACAAAAGCATTACTGACTGTTACAGATTTGGAGTTTCTGAATTTGTTGTTAAATTAGCATATTCTACCCTCTCCACTTTCCCACCAGCTGACAGRTTTTTAAAGTCTTTGTGATTTATGTCCACTTTGGTTGAATCTGCCTGACTTGAGTTATGAGTCATATTTGAATGATGAGCCAGCCAGGCTCCCCTTTCTACAGCCACTTAGGCAACCTAAGACGACAGGAAAGGAGAATGGTGAAAACCCACAAAGTGCTTGTTGGGCAGTTCTTGCACAAAAAGCACACATTTCACTGCTGCTGTATTTCACAGCGTAGAGCTGGCCTGGAATCGGAAGTGGCACAGTGGTATGTCCAAATTTACATCCTTCTTGGTAAATTGAACAGTGCCAAGGAATTATTCCATGCTCTGGAACTCAATGGTCCATACTTGGAGAAGGATTTAGGGCATGATTTTGGCCCTGGCCAAGGAGCATTCTTCCCAGCAATTGCTGGGCATGGAGCAGGAATCAGCACAGACCAAAGAACATCCCCAGTGGGGAGACTGCAGCCATCCTGTCTGGGAGACACAGGCTGTTCTGGGCTAGCTGGACTGAGAACAAGAGAATGATCAAGGTGTCTTTAAAAGTTGTAGGTGGGAGCAGAAAGTTTCTCCTTCCTAAAAGAGAGAGCACTTTTGGTTAGTTGGTATTTTCCTACTTATTCCCGATGAAACTCATACTTCACAGTGGGAAATAGTGGCAAGACTAGCCTTAAGCGTACACTTGTAAAATGTAATTCCTGCATCTGACAGAGCTGGTCTACTTCCCAATAAACTCAAATACAAGGAAAACGAACTCATCATCATATAATAATCTTTTGAGTGCACCAATAACATCTACGGGCACAGAGACAAACCTTGAGTATCCAGCTAATGTACAACCTTTCAGACATCAAGGGATGTGAGAGAAATGCTGTCTGACAGAGTGGTAAAAGTTTACTGGATTCATCATCTTGAAGGTCTTTAACACACATTGTGTTCAGTGATTCAAGAGCACTGAATCTCCAACATGATCACCATTTGCTATTTTTAAGATACTTCTGAGAATTATTGCACACAGTCATTCCTCAGGATGAATCTGAAGGCTAGAAGTGGACATAAATACAAATGTTACATCTTCCTTCTGGTCAAATGATTCCCTGTTCCATGGTACAAAAATCCCCACATTACAAGATGAATGAAACCATCAACATGATTTGCTTTCAGAAAGTTCTTGGATGCTGCCAAGCTCTAAAACATCCTTATATTAAAAAAAAAAAAAATTAATCCAGTGGCCCAAATTGGAGAAACACTGAAATCTGCTTATGACTACTACTCTAGACAGAGTTCTTTGTTTCACCTTATTTTATCCATGGACAGTGTTGTCCTCAAGTAACCTGCAACAGAAAGTTACTAAAGGCAGCAATTCTTCCGTCTCTGACTTTCTTATCTGAAGATTTCTTTAGGCCAATCTACGACCATCCTTTACAAGATAACATTTATGCGATTGCTCTGGGAGAGCTCTTGAGTCAACATATGCTAAAATATAAAGAATTTTAAATGAAAATTCTTAACTTTACACAAACAGGAGAACAAAGGACTCAAAACTGAAAATATCCAGTCTTCTCTTTGCTGTCTTCTGTTACTGGCTTTGCCTATACGAGAGTACCCTGACAATAAGCAGTTGAGCTCACACGCAGAAGTTCAATGCTCCAGAAATATTATGACTGCCAGTCCAGTCCTCATGAGAAAATGAATGATAATGAACCCACACAACATGAAATAACAAGAAAATTCCAAACACATCTATTATTTTAAGGAGGCAACTAACTGGCAGAAAGTGTAGATGCCACCACTTTCAACAGCAATAAATCTTGTTTGTAGAGATGAAAGAGCAGGACATGTACGAGTCTCCTGACCTTGCTGAAAGTAACTCATTCCTTCCTTCTGACTGCGGTACTGAATTTTAAATAGACCTCCCTAATTTTCCCCATATTGAAAGGGCTAACTTTCTACTTAAAACAGCTACTCAGAGAAAACTGACAAGTCCCAATAAAGTCAATGAGTCTAATTTGTGAAGTAAAGGGCCAGCAACCGTGACTACATTTGTCATACTTAGTGTAAAATAAATACAAGAATGACTGTGTTCTGTTCAACTCACTCTAACCCATGAAAGCCTTCCAAAACAGAATTCCTAAATTATCTTTTTTTTCAATAAAAGTCAGTTTCATACCTCTTTTGAACTAAGCATACCAAAATTCACATGAAGAATTCACTTTTGCAAATGTTTAAGGATACTTCATCAAAACCAATCTACAGTCTCATAAACACAATCTCCAGCTGYATGTCAAGTTAATATACAATTAGCTATGTACCCATATGAGTTTGCTTGTTGGACACCTGTGCATTTCACTAAAAACATGTATGCATGCTTATGCACATGTATGTGTGTGTAGTGCAGGCAGGGGAAAGAGATTTGCATTTCAAACACTGAACAGGCAGAACAGGATTAAATTTACAAGAAAACTAAATAGCCTTTGAAAATGCAGCCCACATAATTCAATCGATTACCTAAATATTGGTTTGGTCCCTTTTCTGCATCTATACTTTGTTCAATATAACAAATTCCTCTGGGAAGATTCTTAGTCACCATGGAATAAGAGACAGGATAGGATGTGCATGTCTCGGCAGGGACGTAACCCTGGGAAGGGCTCAGCTGTCACAACCAATTGCTCTTGGTTTTAAACAAACCCTGCTGAAGCCTTTTGGAATAAAGAGCACTTTGGTCCCTGTCAGAAATAAAAGGCAACTTAAATCTTTAAGTTTTTCAGAAGACAAAAATGAACTTTGATGCAGCAAACTGCAGGGAAATATTTTTCTTCCTATTGACATGCTATTTACTGCTCAAGAGGTATGGATGTTCAATGGGAACGTAGAAAATAATTGCAGCAACCCCCTGTACAGGGCAATCTCCACTAGCATACACTGGAGCAGATTCCAGACTTGTCATGCTGTGTTAAAGGTGTGGCTAATTCCCAGGGTTGCTCTCAGGGAAAGCATTTTCAGATCTCATGCAGCTGGGAAAAAAGATGCTTCTTAGGTTTGGTGCAGAAAGGCGTTGGGATGAGCTAGATTTTTCAAGGAAGAACAAGACAGTGAAGTACCAGCAGTACCCTGCTTTTTCCACTGTGTATAAAAAAATTCCAGTTATTTCCCTGACAGAATTACAGAGGATTCTCAAATTCTGCTTTGCTGGGAGATGAAACACTATTTATGTTAGAGGAACTTCAGTGTGCTCAGCATGTTCACAGATTATGAAAAAATTGTTCTAATGACACTTGACAAAACACTACCAGGGCACTAAAATTAAGAGGAGAATAACCCTTGCTCCTTATTATTGAGAACTGAAACACTCTAAAGATCTTCTATAGCTAACATGACTTTGGCTATTCATCTTACAAACACAAAAAGGGAGTATACAACCAATAGTCTTTTGGCATATATGCTGTGTCTGCTAGCCTCTATTGCCCTGAACAGACTAAATATAATCAGAAGTTAATTTACCATGAAAATCTTAATGATATTTGAAATCATAGATAAATGCACTGAAAAGACAACAATGAAACTGTCACAGTATGAAAATATGCATAATAATAGCATTAATAAGTCACAGTCTTTTAAATGTTACCTATTAACATCTACAATCTTTTGCTGCCTTTTAGAAGTATGCTGTTGCATTTAATTTTTAATCTTGGCTTTGCTCATTCAGTGCTTCTCAAAGACTTGGTATCTCATCTTCTAGGGAAATACTTTTAAAAAAAGACTGTGTTCTTTGATGCCCTTTAGCTAAATATCATTGTTTGTGTCTACATCCTCTGCTGCAGTGAATACCAGATATTTCAGGCAACTTTTTTTTTTTTTTTTTTTNCAAAACTGGCTTAAAATTTATGATGTTTGAATTTAATTGGAACAATTTAAATCATGCATGGGGGAAGAAGTACTGAGAGGTTATGAAGGGCAAGAGAAGCAGTTAAGTATTCACTTTGTTTGTGAAACTCTGCCTCAGAGCAAAAGCATAATTCCCGCCTCAGTTCCAAAATGGCCAGAATAACTGTCACACTGGAATTCATGATTTTTCTTTTCCCAGTCCAATTATATTGTTGAAATAAATTCAGTGATTTGCACCAGGAAATTCACCATCACTTTTATTTGTTCATTCCTTAGCCAGCCAAATACAAAAGAATGCTCTTCCAACTCTGTGGTCTCTGAGTCATATCTAAACCCCTCCTAAGTCCTAAAGGACTTTACTTAATAAAAAATAGTGGCTGGGTGGCAGCATTAGATTAAATTGCTTTTCCGTTATGCAGGTGCTTTCACAAGAGAGCATAACTATGAATGCAGGAACAAAGTGGAAAGCTGTTCTGTTCTGAAACCCACAAACAGTTTCAGGAGTAAAGACTTAACCAGCTGGTTTAATATGAACACATTATACACTTGTCACACACTGCTGTCCACCAGCTCTTCCCTGCTGAGGGTTTAAGAGACTCCACTGGGTTGAGTGGATTGGGGATGCATCAAAACATCTTACTCTATTTCTTGTTTACTGCAGGTAGCATATATACACCAGGGAAGGTCTAAAGGGAATAATACTAGCAGCCCATTGTGCACTGATATATTTGACCAGTTTTAGCTCAATGTAAACTGAAAATAAAGGGAAGTGTGGAGAATGTTAGACACCAAATTCTTTGTGTTTTGGTTCCTTGTCTAATCTTCTGCTTGTTATTTGATTTCAAGGGCATGGCTGGGATACCTGTTAAAGATAGCATGGTGGACTTGTGGTTGTGCCTGTGTGCACTAGCTGAGTAGTGTTGGTTTGAAACTCCATGCAAAGCCCAGAAGCTTTCAACACATATGCTAGAAAAACTGAATTAAGAAATACAGACCAAAGAGCTTGGAGAGCTGGGAACAGCTCCACCTCAGCAAGTATAAAACTATGGGTATTGGTAGTGGTTTTGGTAGGCAAATAAAGTTAGGTCACAGGTCCACAAAGGAATAAAAGAAAGAGAGTTGGTATAAAGGAGGTGTCCTATACAAAAGGCTTAAGCCATAGGCCTGAAGAATACTGAAAACAAGTTTAAGCTACAAGTCCAGAACACTGGGACCTGAAGACAGATATTTGGGTACACAAGAAGAGACATTGGGGATCATGTTGTAATGAAATAAAACACCACCACCACCTGATTTTTGCCTTTGACAGTTTTGCAGTACAAGTTTTAACTCTTCCACAGTTGGAGCTCTTAAAAAACTGTATGTGTCAATACACATTTTTATAACAGAAATCCAAGTAAAAGTTTAAACTCTTATCTCACAGTCCAACTTTTCAATGTTTTAAACACCACGTGAGAAGTACCACAGAAGTTGTTGCAAGACTTGATTATTAAGCCAATAGTGGCAGAAAATATAGCTAAGGAGTATCGTTCTAGATAGATGCCATCAGTCTAACTTTACATCACTGACAAGATTACAAGGTTGGCTGATGAAGGCAGTAGCATCAATGCAATATACTAACACTTCTGCAAAGCAGTTGATTTGGTACATCAAGACCATGCAGTTATGAGCTAGAATACTACAAAGTTAGCATTAAATGGATTAAACACTGGATAACCAGTCTTGTAAATGTAACTGTAAATGAGAGTCCACCAAGCATTCTTTCATGAGGCCCCAAAGAGATTCATTCCTTACCCTGAACCCTTTCAATATGTTTATCAATAGCCTAGGGAAAAACAAAGAAAAATTGATACTGCAGATGACACCAAAGGTAAAAGAATGGTATCTGTCAGAGAAAAGGCCACTGATACTGAACAGTCTTGACCAACAGGTAGTGTAAGCGCAAGCAAATAACCAATGTAGAGTCAGATATCTAAGACAGAGCAAATACTAGGATTTCTGAGAGTCCCATGGAAAGTAGCAACACTGAACATAGCAGAGGGGGGAAATCATAACAGACAATCAACAACACATAACTTTCAAGTGCAATTGGGTGGACAAGAGTTAGCTTGACATAGAAACTAGTGAACCCTCAGTGCATGTAAAAGAGAGATTACTTGTCTGACTCTTCTATGATCACTATYAGAATAGCTTGTCCTCTTCTATATTCCCACATCAGAAATTATGTTAAGAAACTGAGAAGGGGCAAGTGAATGGTAAGAGCAAGGAAATGACTACCAGAGCTTTTCTTAATGAGTGTATCGAGGATAAGGGTAAAACATGGTACCATCACACCAGAGTTTCCTACACAAAGAATTCAAGGGGCTGCTAATTGTAATACATCAAAGTACAACAAGATCCAATGACCAGCACAGCAAGCTTCATGAACTCAAAATCAAAACAACAGCTTTTTTTTAAAAAAAAAAAAAAAAAAAAANAAAAAAAAAAAAAAAAAAAAAAAAAAAAGTGAAGATGATTTGCCATCACCTCTTTTAATCACATCTTAGAAAAGGTGGTGGTATATCGTTGTGATGTTTAAATTAATAATGGATGTTTTTCCCCTCTTAAAAAAAGTTCCAAGCAAGAATTACTTCAAGAAAGTTTTCTGGGTTATATGGAAGGTCAGGATAGAAGAACAAAATGATTCATCCTGGTCCTATAGTCACAGTATGAATTTATCAACATTCATAATTGAAATTAACACAGCAGTAATCTTCATCAGATTGGAAAAGCCAGTCCCCAAGTGTACTGATTCGTAGAACTTGCAACATATCCTTAAGTCCCTCTGGTATAACTGTAGGTACCAAAAATCAGGCCTGAAATCTATGCACTAGGACATTTTGTGCTGCTATTTATTTGCACTACTGTTTATTTGCACTTGATTTTCAAATGATTAGTGAATATCTGATATCTGCCAGATTGGATAGAGAAAGTGCATGTAGATGTGTTTATACCCACCTTAACTTGGTTTTATACCCTAAAACAACAAATATTTTCATCATCAGCAGAACTAATCAAGAGAGGTTTCCTGCAGATTTCTCACCTTGGTCATTCTCTCCAGCTCCTTCTCTGAATTACTCCGGTTTTGTCCGCAGTATTGGAGGGATGCACCACACAAGGCAAGAGGAAGCTTACATGTGTGCTGATGGGCCCGCTGGTGCTCACAGGCTGGCTGGCCAGCCCACAAATGCCAAACAATTGCACAGCAGCCAAGTTTACCACATTACCTCAGTGTGAGCACTAATTGCATCTCTCTCTTCTACCCAGATTCTGCTCTTGACAAAGTTTTTAAGAACATAGGTCTAACTGACACTTTTCCATCCGCTTTCAAGTTTAGTTGCACTTGGCCAAACAGTTTAAAAGTTATTGAGGAGGACCTGACAGACGGAGAGAAAGTCAGTGTTATTGTACAAGCTTCATTTCCTTAGGAAACCAGGCTAAAAATTTAAATGGGGATTCAAAGCTTGATAGTGCCCTTTCAATAAAAAGAATGGAGCAAGAAGATATGCTTGCTTTCCTGCCAGAGGAAATTGCTAAAACAGGCATTTCTTTAAATTAAAAGAACAGACAGTGTAGTGTTGCTGTTTGCCCAGATGCTGTCAGAAAAGGTCATTGACCTGCTGGTCCAATAACAATAAGTAATAGAAAATAAATTACTGACTATTTACTAGGGTGATCCCATAGTATCAATCCTTTAACCTGTTTTAGTTATTAATTATAAATTAATTACTCAGCAACCAGGAGTCTGCAGCTTGTCTGTTAGGTTTAATAATTTGTTCATCTCCTTTTTATCTTGACCTCTCACTGTCTATTGCAAAAGCCTAATGGCCTTACCATTTTTATTCTCATTGCACAACACTTTTACCCATGGTAGTGAATCTTGCAGGGAATGCTATAGGTAGAATTCCAATAGTTTTGTCTGTTCCTGCAGCTGCCTCATGTTAACATCACCAAAACAGATGTTGAATTTAATCACCACCAAGAACTTCAATGTATTAGCCCACATAGAGAAACAGAAGATCCAAGGATATATTGATCAAAGAGAGTTTCAAAGCACTGGAAAGACCACAGGAAGCATAATAATACAGCAAATATGGCATCTAAGAATGCTGAGCAGGGGCTTTTTTATCCTTGAAGAACAGTTTTTAAACTTGTCTCCTTCATTCTGCACTAACAGTCTCAGCTAAAAGCTGGCATTGTCAAGAACAGTAACCCTAAATGTACAACTTATATAGAGAAATTTTTTGTGCTCAAACATAGATGTGAACTGGCTTGTATACATTGCAGCCCTAGCAAGGGAAGACCATTAGAAATTGGGGTGGGAGGTTCTGTTTCCCCTTTGCAGCTGTTGTTCCCTAATTGAAGGCTAGCTCACTCTCAGGAGCAGAATATGAGTCCTGCTCATGAAACTCTCACTCTGTCCTCTGGGAGATCTGTTATACCAAAACCATGTAATTTAAACCAATGGAAGAAGTGACAAGCTACACCTCTCCACCACTGCAGCAGCAGGGACCAGCAGGATCAGGGCTCCTCCAAGAGCAGCGATGAGCTGGGAGCCAAGGGGGAGCTCAACACGGCAGGAACCTCACCAACAGGATGCCCTCTCACAGGATCTGAACAGTGTCAGGATGGCAATAGGTCCCATTGAGACCCCCAGACAAGGCACAGCGATGAACAACATCCAGGTCCAGTCAGAGGCAGGAGGAGACAGGGCTCCAGCACAGGTTCAAGGTCCATCCTGGAGGCATAGCTGGAAGCAGGACAGGAGACAAAGCTTGGACACAGCATAGCTTTGGAAATCATCCAGTAAAAAAAAAAAAACAGTCTATAAACCAGGACAGCAGCAGACATGAGTGAGCACAAATACATTTCTGATAGAGCTCATGCCAGGTCTAGGTGCTGGGTGTGGCTTAAATGGAGCCCTGGGGCATGGGAAGGGGTTGCGTGGGTGGGGGCCCCAACTGAGACTACTCAGGTTAATCACAGCCTACAGGTGCCTTCCGGGCCTTGACATGCAGTTTGCATAAAAAATCATGGAAGAGGGAATTCCTGCCAAAACTGTTAATTTTACACTAAAAGATAGAGAAATTGATACCTTGAGGTTTTTACCCAGTATTTTAAACCTGAGGCTTGGGAGTTTTAATGAAAAGCACATTCCTTTCCTGAAAGAATGAATTCCTGCTGTGAAAATGCTCTTTTAATCAGAAAACCGGTTTTCCACAGGAAGCAATTTTTAATGGAAAACACTCTAATGGAAAATTTTCTTTAACAGAAAAAATCAGCTCTTTTCAGTGTTGAAGGAAGTGAAATCCGATTTTTTTCTAGGCTTAATCTTCATATTGTGCCATTGTGTTTGAATCTTTAGGACTCACAGGGCTCGTCAGTGTTAGCGTCTTGCAGTGAAGAAGATAAACTACACATGAAGGATGCACTATGGAAAGGACATCCCATTCCCCAGTGTGTGATTTCCTCCCTGCTACTGGCAAAAAGCAAGATACACTTGCCTCAGTCTCTGCTGATGAGATGGTACTTTAAGGAGGATTAATGCAAGCGAAATGATGGAGGGGAAGGATTTCCTGTGATTAGATTTATTTACGTGCTTGGGGCATTCAAAGCTGCTGTTGAGTCAATGAAAAGTTTGATTTCCTAAATCAACAGCAAAAGAGATGTAGCACCACTCTGCTTATAAACACAATTAGACTTGTGTGTAATGCAGTTAGGGCCCCAAGACTTTCAATTGATTTGCTTGACATTTGTACTTTATTTGGGTCAGCTCTTAGAGGGTCTACAGCAGCTGCAGTTCCCACTGGCTTCAATGGGCACAGTGCATGCTCAGTAACCTTCAAAACTTGTCCTTTAATTTGTATTTTGAAGTATACTTTAGAGCAATTATGAATGAGACACATTAATCTGCTACTCCTTAATTTCCCCATCAGCATCATACAGGCTAAACAACACCTTGCTTTGGCATCAGCGAGTTACAGATATTTTCCTGCTCTCAGACTCATTATGTGTGATACTGTTTGTTGAAGGCATCTGCCCTCAAAGAAAAGAGCCTGTGCAGACATGAAGACAAATGTCTCTCAGAGGCAAATGTTCATTAAACAGGTCTCTCCATTACAGGGAGAGCACCACTAGTTAAACCACTGTGGCCCAGTGGCCACATGCTGGTTTTGTGAAACCCTTTTCCAAAGCCTGCAGCCATCAGTCAGCTGGTCTGAACATCATAGTATGGCCACACAGAATTGCCTACCTGAAACACATTATTCATCTCCCCATGGGATAGACAGGGATGCTTTGTGATAGCAGTCAGCTCTTTGGAAAGCCTAAGAACTAAGTTCTGCCTTGAGTTATGCATTTTCATAATAACTGCAGTCAAAAGAAGAAAAAATGACTGAATGTGAAAAGACAGGTTTTTGCCAGGTTGAAATTTCCACAAGAAAATGCTCCGGTTTCGGAATTTAAAAAAAAATCATAAAATTATAATTCTGAACATATTTAGCAAAGCAGAAGTATTAACATTTTTCAGCCAAACACTTTTGGTTAGCCATTTTAAAATCAAAACATCCATAATTTTTTATAAAAACCATTTACTCATTATTAAAGGACATTCGCCATGAGTAAAAAAAGAACAAGAAACAGTATCAACTACATATCATAGAATCATAGAATGGTTTGGGTAGGAAGGGACCTTTAAAAGTCATCTAGTCCAACCCCCCTGCCATGGGCAGGGACATCCTCAACTAGATCAGGTTGCTTAGAGCCCCGTCCAACCTGACCTTGAATGTTTCCAGGGATGGGGCATCTACCACCTCTCTGGGCAACCTGTTCCAGTGTTTCACCACCCTCAGCGTAAAAAATTTCTTCCTTATATCTTGTCTAAATCTACCCTCTTTTAGTTTAAAACCATTCCCCCTTGTCCTATCACAACAGGTCTTACTAAAAAGGCCTGTGTAGAGTAGAAAAAGAGAATTTGTTCCTGGTGGTCCCCTCCCTTCTTAGCCTCCCTGCCCACTTCTCCCCACTCGGCAGTTGAGACTGCACAGGCACGTTTCCCACCACAGAGTCCATGTAAAGGAAAGAAGTTGATATTAAATAACATCTCCAAATCGTGAGATTCTAAAAGAAACATTTTGAGGTTCTTGCCAACTTCTTCTAATTTTAGATCCATAATTTTTAAAAATTATGTTCTATTATTTATTGATCTTAATTCTTAGGAAAAAAGGAGCAAGATGTTTACCACCTCAAATGTGCAATATTCTGTTGTAATTCTACAGATGTTAAGCAATGACCAGGAGGCATCCCTGGGTTTTCCAGGATTCTTGTCATATTCATGAACACCTCTTCTCATGCACATATTTAGGACAAAGATCGATTCAAAATCTGTTTGCAGGCAGTAACCAATCTCTATTATTTTGATTCTTTGTGTGGGCAAGGGGAGCTTGTATGTTTGGTCCAGATATTTCTGTCTGTGTTGTGGAGGAACCAAAGATTTCTGACACTACTAAATGTATACAGAAAAGTTTGGAAGAGACCATTTTGTTTAGTTTTAATAACATTTAACACTATACAGTTCTCCAAAGCCTTTCATCTTCATTCAGTTTCATAAACATTACCTAATTAATCATAGAGATTGCCCTACCTTGTTCTCTGGGAGACAAGCCGACAGGGCTGGGGTTAAAGCACTTTGATGAAAAATTATGATTGTTCTGCGTCTACCACCGTGATTGTTCCATGGATGCAGGCAAGAGATGAGTTTGCAATTCAAATACTACATTCACTTTAAAATGGTTTATAAAAGACAGAATGAAAGGCAGCTATCACTACCTATTAATTTTTTTAATGAGCTTATGAATTTTAAAAGGCATTTCATGAAAGAAAAAAAGCCCACAACAGCAATCATTTATGTGAGATTAAGGCTGAGAAATAAATCAGAAAACCAGAAAATAAAAGTTAGTTTAAAAGCACAGCCCTTTTTCTTCTGTTCTTATGTACTTATTGCTAAAATGGTTGTCTATCAGTATAAACTATTAGTGAATTGATACAGCACATAATGCAAATTGGATGTGAATACTGTGCAGAAAAAGGCAAATGGAACTGTCTGTAATTTACATGTTTACAAAATGATTCACATCTCCTATTTATCTTCCATTTCACATTTAGAGTGCAAAATAAAAATTTTAAAAAAGAAGCAAGATTTTACCCTTTATGAAGGAAACATTTTAAATTATTCTAAAAATACATAGCAGCCACTTAATGGGTTTTCTATAAGCAATTGCCACAATCCATCAGATATATAATGAAAGCAGCATTAGAAGCTACTGTAAGAAAACCAAGAAAAAACACAGCATTTTTCTATCCTGTGCTTTGGGAAGTGCTGTCTGCACTTTCAGGGTTTTCCATACTGAGGAGCGCCACAGACAGGACGGCACGGCACCAGACAGCCTTGGTGCTCAGCAGCGTGCCCTGAGCACCTCTGTTCTAACCCCCTCTGCTCCTCCTTCTGCCATCATTATCCGGCTGGCCAAGCCACTGGCCCCGGAGTTTGAGGTTCACATTTCCTTAGACAGAAGAGGGGTCCCGCATGGCCCAGGCAAATGTGCAAACCACCATTTGTTCTGCTAAAAACTAGCTGGTTAATTGGAGCCAAGCACGTTGATAGTTTTAAGTCAATTACAATTGCATTTTTGGTGGCAAAAGTATACACACACAGAAAATTTGTCATGCCCTGTTTTAAGAGGCTAATTTACAGAGACACTGACCACCATCTCCTGCATTTTCGATGCCTTGATTGTTTCATACTCAAAAGCCAATGATCTGAAGTTGAACAATAAAAATTAAGATGCAAAAAGTAGAGATCAATTTCAAAAAAGCAGCCATATCTATGCTCACAGAGCATAAGAACCAAAATTAGCATAAGATTTTCCCAGTAAAACCTAATGGTGCTATAAATTGGCAATGAGGACAATACTTAAACATGTGTTATCACTTTTCCAAGTGATTAGTGAAGAAACTACAGTAACCAGCAATTTTTTGAAGTTGTCTTTTATTCTATTGTGCGTAATTACATGGTCATTATAGGTCTGGACAGCATAGAGTTTTCTTGATCAAATTAAATCATGTAAATCAGACAGAAAGACTATGGCATTTTTTTTATGTTAATATTGCAACTAATGATAAAGAAATAGCTTTATGCCTTCTGAGCAATGCCTTAGGTCAGGGCCTGAGATATTCAAGCCACTCAGAAATATATGCTAACAAACCTTGATCTTTTCATATTCTTAAGATGGGAAAGTCACTGTGATGACTGAGAATGCAACAGCAGGCATGGATAGTAGAATCCAAAATAAGGGTGGAAGACCTGAATATAAAGCAATGTTGGAACACTACTGTACTGAGCAACTTAATTTTAAATAATTCAGTCAAAACCACAAGAGGGATGACTATCTCATCAAGAAGGAGTTCTGTTCATCATGCCAATAAAAGGGACAAATAAAATGGATTTATAAAATTAATGATTAAATCATCCAACAGAACAAGTAGGTCCATCTGGACATATCAGTTACTTGTGATGTTTTTAAACTAAAGATTAATCTCATTTTTTAAAGGACAAAAGGCCCTTTATTATGCACAGATAACATACCTATACTAGGTGAGCAGGCATTCACAAAACTGGATTTAGTTTATGTTCGTTCACAATTGACAATAAGCTTGGAAAATGGTGCATTGCTCACAGTGAAAACCCATAAGGAATGATGTATTCAGTTCAATAGATTGCCCTCAGGAACAGCATAAATTCCTGCTGTTTGATAAAGTGCTACAAGGAAAGCATAACAGGAAAACAGCATTATTTGGATACCAATTTCCAAGTGAAAAAGTGATGCAGAGCAGCAAAATCTTTTACGTGAGATACCCTGAAGTCCTTGTACTGTTGTGTACCTGAGAAGATGGGAAATGGCCGTTACTACAGGGTCACATATACCAGCAGGCTTTCAAGAGAGGTGGGAGGCTTTTAACTGACATTGTTCGTGCTTAATGACCCTCCCTTTCTTTGAAACTGGCTGCAGAGGCAGACATGTCAAACATTTTCTCTTGCAGCTGTTGAATACCAAATCTGTTTTCAGCCACTAGAACACTGAGGGATGTTTCTCAGTATTCACTGGTTTGTCATTTTTGCTCTTATTCTTTCTGCAACATCTTGCTAAGTGGTGTAACTATCCATAAGACAGGAATTTTTTTGCTTGACCTTGGGACCACAGATAGCTGCAGAGGAAAAGATCCTGTCATTTATAAGAAATACCATCATCAGAACAGCAACTTATTGGTAATGGGTATGCGCAGGCCATTGAAATGGCTCCTACATTCCCAGGACCTGGCATTCTTTCCAGTGCCCCCTCCTCACACCACTGCCTTGGGGAAATTATTTTTCATTTCTCAGCTAGATACATATCTATGGACATCAGTGTCTCTGATGACAGATTTTTTGTGAAAATGACCCTGAGCCCTTTTGAGTCAGCACATTGTTTAGTTTTCCACCAGCGTACCCAGCTGCAAAGATGAAGCCCCAAAAGATCTTTGACATTTTCTGTTATTGAGGCACAATATGATTTCTGTTTTGCCAGCAATAAATGAGACAAGGGTTTTATCTCCAGCCCTTGTCTGCAGTTATTTAATACTTCATTATCATCTGTATGTACAGCAAGAGCATTTTTTTGGTCAAGAATTCAGGCCCCACTGTGATAAGTGTTGTATAGATGTGGTCAGGAGAAACATAATTTTCACAAGTATTGGACTTTAATGGGAGCAGCTTTTTTTTTTTTTTTAATGTCAGGGTATTTAAAGAGGTGCCTAAATATGGATTTAAAAGCCAAACTTCAAGCTTGATAGATAATTTGCTAATAGCTTTTAGCAAAACTTCAGTGTGCCAAATAAAAGCGCACACACACACACACACTGCCCTGCTCCCTCTCTCTCCAAATTAAACTGCCTTTGCTACAAAATTCGGTTTCACTGCCCTGGCCCAGTTTTGCCTACATTGCTAAAAAGTCCTTAGCACAGCCTTCCAAAGGCTTATTGCTGTTCTTGCAGCCTCCTTCAGATTTTCCTTGGAAGGACTGGAGATACAAACCTACACAAAWAGCCTGAGCCACCTAAATACACACAAACACAGCTTGCAACCTTACCTGCAGAGGCACTAGCAGGGGAGATCTGTTACCCATTTCAGTCTGGAAGGCAAAATCTTTTCCACGTTTAGGCCAGCCGTATGTTCACAATCTGTAGGATATTGGCTTGCCCCTGCTGCAGTGTCTAATATCCTGCGAGGATATCTGGAAGGAACAGACATCAAGAAAAAGACATCTTCTCTCTGTCAGCTTGGACATAGAGCAGAACTGAAATACAAACTCTAATTGAAGTGGTTTCTGCCCACATTTTTCTGCTTACTTTCCCAGTTTTGGTCTTTGGGGTTTTTTTAATGGATTCATCCCCTGATGCTGCCTTTCCCACTCTCTCTTAGCAGGAGCACAGAGATTGTAACATCCTTATCTCTGTGAGGTGAGAGAGAAGGTGCTCAGCAGTGTCTGTCTATTGAAAGAATTAAATCAAGGTCTCTGAGAGAAGAAGCAAAAGTAAATGAAATACCAAAGTGATGGAAAAGAAACTGAGAGAATGTCTCTGAATGTTTTCAAGAAGCAGTGCAAACTGTGGTTCTGCCCAAAGGCTTTTCTGTCTGCTTCATATGTTGCTCAAGGGGTTGGGAGAACTGAAGACCTGTGCTATCCTCATACCTGATGCATGTGAGTGAATGTATTTGTCTTTTTCTGCCCTATTTGTCTTTTTCTGCCCTCTTCCTGTGCTTGCATGTGTCTTCCTTATAGTTCATACACAGAAAAGCAACTTTAAAGGAACACTTAGGTGCAAAATCAAGCACTGTAGTTAGGACATGCCAGGATTATTGATGCACAGGAAGTCTTAATTCAGGCCATTTTGTGTATATATTGGGATGTGGTTTTTAATTACAAGCTCATGTACTATTTCTTCCACAGGGTGTCTGCCTTGTCCAGTGAAGACTTCTTTTTATCCACAACATTCAGCGTGTRGCATGCAGGCCTTATTTAAGAGCACATCCAAACCCTGTACTGAATACAAGATTATGTCACTTGTTCCTAGTGCTCCACAAAATTTGAATACATGTATCTTCATGGCAACCACCTGAGGAAAACTGATAGCATCCCCCTTACAGGAGGAGAAATAAAGCATCGAGATTAAGGCCACTGTTTTCTGAGCCTCCCCAGCGCCACGCAGGTTCTTGGCCTCTATAATTTTATTTTTCCACAGACGCTTCTTCTCTTTACCTGCGTAATTTGAATAAGAAGGTAGATGCAGAAACGTAGAAAGATGGAGATGTCTGTTGTGAAAAAAAGTAGAGGCACAGCTACTGACATAGGCTAGCGCCTGCCCTGGTTGATTTTCCCCTCCACCCAGCTTTCTAGGTCTCCCACCCTGGCTATGGCATTGCACCCTTGCCACTGCCTCCCAGTTCCTTCTTCCCGCACTGCTCTTGGTAGTTTCCAATTTCAAGCTCAGTGAAGCGTTAGAGTTTCTCATCACAATTTTTGTTTTAACATTACAGAATGATACATCTTCCCCTGAACTCCATCTCGGAATCAGACAAACCATTTTGGCTGGAACTTGTCAGACAGGGCAAAAATACCAGTTCTCTGAGGGACACAGAAGAGACTTCAGCTGGAACTGTTAGTCTGGCAAAGTTACTGCTGATAGACAAGGTAGTCTATAAATACATCATATAAAATGATGTTGAGGGGCCACTGCTGTGGCTGTAAAACCAAATATTCAGAAATCAGGAAATGCCGGAGTGCAGGAGCTGTGTACAACCTTAAGTCATCCCCACAGCAAATCTGCTTGGAAAAGCCTTTTTAGCTGCCATAATGCTCTCCTCTACCTGGATGTTACAGCTAGAGATGCATGAACAACTAAGCCATTTTGCCTACTGCAGTACAGCAGGCTGCATGAAGGTTTTCACTTTAAAACAAAGTAATGGGAGGTTATCATCGTTTACTACCTGCCCTCATTTTAGCTGTCCCTTCAGACTGCTATGGGAAGCTGCACTTGCACAGTCTCCTGTGCTTTGCTAATGGGGGAAGCCAGCGGGAAAAGCCACCCCTGGCCTGCCAGGAGTCATGCTCCCTCCACTGCTCGGCAGCCAACTAGGCAGCGGGGAGGYGAAAATGAAATCCAAATGGCTTGTCCCTTTCACATGCTGTAAAAGCATCTTGAAGAGCTTTTCCAGCTCTGCCATGTTCAAAATGAAATGTTTCATTTTTCAAGCATTGTAAGTATTATCTTTAAAAATAAACACTRGAGAAACTGCAGTAGATTGCCTGCTGTTATTGATTCTGGAAGGACTGCTGACTGAAGCGCTACACACCAACAGAGCAATAGCAATTTAATGTTCATTAGTGTTTAGAGCGGTTTCTCAGTGAGAAGATTAAGAGGTCAGGAAATCCACTGAATTTCTTTTCTTTGTTTGAGACTCAAGGTAAGAAAATGCATGCAGCGTTTTCCTGTTCAGATTCTTGAGGAGGCTTGCCCGTGAGGGGAGATAAGACGTCCCCTTCAGGACTCACAATTCTTTTAAAGGACAATTTGAAAATAAAATATTGGGCTGTGAGGGTGAATCTCGATAATGCAGCCTTCCAGTATCTCTCAGAGGAAACAAAAAGGAAAGGTGCAATGCTGCTACAGYTCAGAAATTGCTTTATTATCTGACTTGCACTTGGAGCAGAGCAGTCTCCACTCCTGGCATCTATGACAAAGCATCAGAAGAACAGCACTGAGTTACAATTTTAAAATTACAATGGAAAGAGGCTATTATTTCCACTTTGTAGGACTACGCTAGAAGCCAGCTCCCTGCTATCTAGAATAGCTATTTTCCCCTCAGTCTCAGAATGTGTCTGTTTGGGACTCATTAGAGCATAATTTCTTTTTGTCCAAATATTTTTGCCTTCCTAGAGTCGCAAAGAACAGGACTGAAAGAAATTCGGCAACTTTTTTTTCTGTTGATTTCCCCACTGATATATTTGCTAAGACAGTAATTAAAAGCAAATTACACTCTTCTATAGCTACAGAAGTAATTATGGGCCATGTCTAATAACAGTTGCCAAAACAACTAACAACTCTCAAACTATCTCATAGAGCACTTTCTCCCCTGTGGGTCTCTAACAAGCTCAGCAGCTTCTTCCCTTTCCCAGCCAATCTCTCTCAGCACTAAATGTAAAAATCCAAATACCATCCTCAAAACAGAGCTGGTATCTAAGGTTTCGTTGTCCTCTGGCTCCCTCCTACAGATCAAATCTTAGCTGATGGCAGAAGGTGAGATGCCCCAGAGCACAGGGACAGGCCAAAACGACAAAGCAGCAGAGTAAAGCCTTGAACTCCATGGCAAACCACCTTTTCACTATATTTATCCAGCTCCACGGCTTCACACTCCTGATCTTCTCTAAGTATTGCCACTCTCTAAAACCTCCATCCTCCCACACCACCCCTTCCTTCCCTTGCCTAGTTTTTCAGCGTTAACCAGGCAGACCAACCAGTGCACAGATCTCCATTCTTGAAGTGTTCAGGTGTCTCAAATAATAGCCACATTTGGTAGGAGACACCAAACTGGGAACAGGGCTATGCTGTGACATTACTGCAAGCCTGCTCAGTAACAGTACTGAAGGACAACGAGAGACCACCTTCCTAAGCTTCCTCACTCCTTTCCAAGGAAGCCACCATTCCTGTTGGGTCCCTTCTAGACTTCTGCTCCTGCAGAGCAAAGAGCTGCAAGTAGCTACCAGGCAGGATTGCTGCACCTGCAGAGAAGCAACGGTCATTTGTGGTTATAAGATGTGAGCGTGTCCCAGCACATCCACAAACTAAATTCCTCCTGTGATGGAAACACCCTCTCTGGAACATGGAGATCCTACCCTCTGTTTCTCATGCTCATGACATAAAAAACTGCTTTTATGTTTCCCTTAGTGACTTTTAGCCTAGGCACTAAAGATTATGGTCATTTGTTTCCTTATAGCAGACTCAAGGCATTACCCAACACATGCAATAAGAATGTGCCAAAGAGCGAAGCTGTAAAATATTTCTGATGCTCTATTAACACTGAGAAAACCAAGGAAGTAAAAAGCAGACTGAAAGACAAGTACTATAAATTTATTTCATTGGATTTCTGGCTTTTTAAACCAGATTTACTAGATACAGTATCTTAACTTTCTTTTCAGTCAACGTTTCAAAAGAAGAAAAAGTTGCATTTGGGCAAGCTCACAGTCTCTTTTTATTTCCAGCTTGCACCATCTTTCATCTCACATCTGACTAAGCCACTTAATTCAAAGAAGATGAGCTGTTAGGTCACATTTAGTGTCAGTGAAATGTGTCTGAATAACAGTCCCAGAAAGATCTAACCCTCTGCACATCCAACTTGCTAAGGAGCCATCTCTCCAGGTGAAACAGCTCAGTGCAATACTAGCTCAGTGCAATACACTCAGTTTTTGGCAGCTCTCATAGGGTGTGCTACAATGGGTGCCAAGAAAGGGCCTGAGTACTGTGAAGCTCTTGCTAAAGAAAGGACCTCAGCTCTCTTTTCAACCCCCTGCCACACACAGGCATTGTAGGACTGAAGTATTTCTCATTTCTCAGATGAAAATGTTTCTACTTTTGATGCAACCACCATCTATTGGAAAGTAGCCCAAGAATGCTGAAGAAAATTAGAAATTAGAAAAAGAAAAGTATTTTTGCATTACTCTCCCTCTATTTTTTAAGAAAAAAAAAGTGTTGAAAAACATCTGCCTGTGTTGTTAGTTGGGTTTCCTCTGTAATAATGAGCTGTGCAGACCCATTCTGGTTTGGTTTTTCTCCAACAATGCACTACTTCATTTTAAAGCAGGAAAAATAAAGTTATTTTGCTGGAATAAGCCTGGAGTGACAAGAAACTGAATCAAATCATCGCCTGAGGTTTTTATTCTTTTATGGATTAGTTATGTTGGTATAGCTACTGTTACAGTATTTAGGACAGTCCTTGTCTCACTGAAGTTCAGGGAACTTTGCCATTGATTGCAAGAAAAGGAAGAAATGTTCTTGCTCTATCCATATCGCCATTTTTCTAATTAATATCAACAAATACGGTTAAGTATATCTAATATTTCTGCCAAGGGAGCAGAAGGCAGTATGTGTAGTGATTTTCCTCCATGAGGCAGTATGTGTAGTAATTTTCAGACCTGGCTTAGGCTCTACTGTTGGTAACAAGCTTCCTGTGTTCATAAGGATTTCGTTTACTTTACATTTTACACTCTGAGTATGCATTATTTGTTGCAGTGGCTTGTTTCATGATCCATCTGCCCTCTTTAGTACAATTTAGTACAATTCCCCAATTTATTTGGCTCCAGAGTCAAATTTATGTCATCTGTTTTGCCAGACAGCAAAAGCACAGTCTCATGCAGGCATTTAAATCAATCAGATCATAAGATCTCCATCCTGGGGAGTCACTCTATTAAAAAGAATTTATTACCAAAATACAAAAATATGTATCTGTAGAAACAAATCTGTAGCTGCAGTACGTGTATCAGCAAAGGCAGACAGATCAGGTAGCAATAGTACAGTGTGAATAGATGTTTTGAATTAATGTTTATGTTATCTGAATTAGACTTTACAGCACTACTGAAAAAACAGTCCAACAAATTCTTCTTAATACTCACCATTATATTTTTGCTTGTTTCCTTCTACCTTACTCTGACTGCAGTCCTCAGGGATATGATGCATCTGTAAGAACCCGTCATTATGTCCTACCCAAGTTGGTTTTCAACCCTAACACTTTAAAAGCCATTAGAGATGGACTAAGAGACTTCTGTGACTCAGGAGTCTGAAAGTCTCACGATTCTCATCTATGACCTTGGTGCTTGTTGAAACTCTCCAAATGCACTCATTGCCACCCCATCCTGAAATCCCAACACCAGCATGGAAGGACTGATGTTCCCCTGCCCCAGGCACAAGGCCCCAGCTTGGCCCTGCAGGCCAGCAGGGAAGAGCCCCCCCGAGCAGAGGAGGGTTGCCTTGCACCCAGGGACTGAAATCACAGCGGGGAGCTTGGAGAGCAGTTGCCCAATGGGCCTCTGACTGGCACTTGGAATGCTCAAATCCAGATTCGCCTAGCACATAATTTTCCCTTTAAGCATGCATATAGGCTAAGCTCTAGACCGCATTTGAGGGACAGTCCCAGCAACACCTAGAAACTTAGCATGACTGTATGTTCTGGATCAGCTGGGCAAGAATGAGTGCTCAGCCCAAATGCAGATATCCTGAGCTTATGCACAGCATGGTTGTTCTGAATCTAAGCAACTGTAGAGCTAACATCTAGAAATAACCAGCAGAAATAGAGCTAAGCCTGTTCTCAAACCATTCTTAGCTTTGCAAGGTAGACAAGGACAATGACTATACAACTGGACACTACTCACTTGCTTAAAGCTACACACATGAATAGCTGTTGGCAGTAGTATTACTTTTCACTCTGTGTCTCTCATAGCAATAAAAGACTCTACAGCAAAGATAAACTTCAACTGGAAGAGGTGCAGCAAAAAACTAGTAGGACCATTAGAAGAAGATGCTAGAAGAACTTGGCATACATACCAGCAAAAGGCAGACTGGGCAGGGATACAAGAGATAAATAAACATCAGTAATTATGCATCTGATGAACCTACAAGGCTATATTGGCCCAAGAACAAAAGGATATAATACAAGCCTGACTACCTCAGGCTGCAAATTAGGAGAAGGTTTCAAAATCTCTCTGCGGTGTAATCCTGGAAGGGCTTTTAAAAGGAAAAGTGTAACCAACACACAACATTGGGACTGAGAAATGCTTCACCACCTGTGGCACATGGGCATGTGGAAGTACTCACTACAGAATGCTCCATGCAGGGGCCTAACTGCTCACGACAGGGGACAGCTTTCCTGTGCCAAACCCTGCTGACCAAAACCTTGATGGTCAAGTACTGAAGTGATCTCAGTTGTTGATAAAGTCAGGAGCAGGAGCACAAAGGAGTCACAGTGAAAGCTTTACTGAGAGTGTCTATATCAGGGTTCCATTTATAGTTTACAACCCTTTTCTATTTTGGACTTACTTAAGCTGCATAATTAGCATTCAGCCTGACAATGTGTGTGCCAGCCAATTGATTTGGCTTCAAAACATAACTACKTTTCTTATACTGTTGAGGAAATAAAATAAGAAATAAGTTTGGTACAGTATTTCTTTAAAAGAGCATCTGTAAAGGTGCATTGTTATTGATATTGGACTTGATTCAGTCTTGGCACAAACCAGGTGTACCACCAAGGCTGGATTTGGCCAACTATGTTAACTATTTAGTGGTAATTGGTTTAACCTATATCACTGAACATGGCAACAGCAAGACTGAATTATGTTTTAAACCTATGGGGTTCAGGTCAAGCATGACCAGACCATCGAGACAGGGAAACAGATGCTTAGGCATCATGTGTCATCTGATAGCAATGGTACATTGCAGAAGAAAATTGTTCACCTGCTAACCAACCTCTCACATCTCCTAACAAAAATTATGGTAGATGCAGAGCAAAACAAACATTTTTAATTTTACTACAGAATGACAAGGAGCTTTTCTGCTTTAAGCTACCCATCTTTCAGCTGCATACCTATGGACAAGAATCAATGGAGTCCTTCCAGGTTTACATCAGTCTAACTGACAGCAGAATATGGACACTAAAGTAAGAACATTCAGCATGTCAGAAATAATAAAAGCATGAGGGCGAAGATGTATTTGAGGCACTCCACAGAAGAAGACTTTCTGAATGAAATGTATCTGGAAGAGAAAAGACTTGGATGGAACAGGAGTGGAAAACAATAATTCAGGAAGAAGTTATAAAAACTGCAGTTTTGGGAGGAAAGGATTAAAAAAAAAAAAGAAAAAAGACCAGTACAAATGACAGGTAAGTGCAGGGTGCAACGTGAAAGAAAAGAGAAGGCAAGCTAAATAAGGCCCAGAAATCATGGAGGGGGACTAGGACCCAGAAGAAAAAGCAGCCATCTTAGGAAAGGCTTTGCTGGCATGAGCTCAGCAGAACAGGACTTTGATGGGAATTGCAGGAGAAGAAGAGGAAAAAGTGAACGGTCCATGAGCAGAGGGAGATGACACCCTGCCCCAGCTCTGTGGCATTCAGGTTTCTCTGTGGGTGAAGAACCATGTGTCAGGAGATGCCCCTTCTCTAACGCGTCCCAGGAATTCAAAGTGCTGTACCATACCTCATAAGTTTCCGGGATGCTGGTCACATATCTCACCCCACACTCGTGCCAGYGATTAAAGCAAAGAGGCAGAAACCATGTCATTCTCTGACTTAAGGCACGGGATCTGATGTTGCAGAAGCTGACTTGGTGTCTGACCCTCTCACATAATCACCCTCGTCCATAGGAACCAGCAAGTGACGCGGAAGGTCCCAGATGGTGAGGCAGACCCACCCGAGCACGCTTGGGTTTGTTAAGTCTGGAGGTATCACACGGACCTCTTTCGCACTTGTGTGACAGACAGTAAATCATAGTCTCTCATGGTCAGAGCGATACCCAGGTCAAAGAGGAGATTAGACAGTACAGCCTGTTCCTTCATGATTTATAGGTGAAGCACTCTGCGCCGGCAGTGAGGATGCAGCTTTGCACCACGCATTGTGATGCACTGGCATGAGCCAGAGCGGAGATTGGCAAGGGGAAAGCAGAAAGCTATTATTTTTGAGATTGTACTGTTCTGGGACTACAGCTACTCTGCAAATTGAATTCATATTGATAATATGTAGTAAGCAAACTATTTTTCAGAAAGAGAAAACTTCCAGTCTGTTCCCAGCCATGTAGAGAACAGTACCATATTTCAGAACAAACAGTATTAATTTTCCTTCTCCACCCTTAGATTAAAATGGGATTTAATTCCATGACCAGAAAAAATACCATTAATAACTCTGGCTTATTCCTTGACACCGTACCTAATAAAAATATACTGGCTGATTTTTGTGTTTTCATTCTGTCTGTGCCACAGGTACATTTGGGAACCAGATATTTTACAGATATTACATGTCATGGGGGGGGGACGACACACCAAACAAACCAAAACAAATCCCAAACCTAAAGCTTTACTTATCACCTGCCTTACCCTCAAGGATTGCATTTTCAAGGACTGACTTAGGAAACCACTTTCCCAGGTACCTGGAGACTTTCTGCTGGCCAGAGTAGGAAATTACTACAAAGCAAACGTGTAAAGAGGAGAAATGAAGGTTTTCCTTCCATAATAAGGTGATTGATATGAATGCAAACATTGCCAGTGATGACAGTTCCTGGGGCTGGAGGTTGCAGGTTAATGAAGGGCTTGAAACACAGCTCGAAACCACTGATTATTTTAAAAAAAAAAAAAAAAAGGGAAAAGTAATGACTCTGTATTATTTTATTACAAGTAAATGTTGCTGTAATAACTCTATTTGCTTAGCATTAGTCCCTTTGCCACCGCAAAGGGTGGCCACAATCCAATTAAATTCTGCAGGGGAAGATCGGTGACTTCAGCACAGCAAAATGCAAGCTGGGCTAAATGATGTCCACTAAATCAGTGGAGAGAATTCACTTCGCCCAGAAAGAGATGAGATTACAAAATGCTAGAAATTTAAATATAGTTTATATTTGTAGATATATACATACATGTTTTGTAAAGAATTCAAACATTATCAGAGTCAAGCTTACAGGAGTTTAACTGAAGCTGTGACATTACGTTACATATCCAAGCTGGATGCTCCAGTTGAACCTATGGCAGTGAAGAGCTGTGCTGATAACAGAGCTTGAAAAAAGGTAAATCTATTCTCTACAGGCATGGGCATTGGCATGTCTGTGGAGAATGAAACCCGTATGAGAAAATGGCTTTTACCTGCTAATTCATTCTCCTGCAGGTGGAAACTCCTACCACTCGTAGGTTTGGAAGCACGTGACAGAAAAGAATCTTCCGAAAGTTAAAAACCATGATTCTTAAGAATAATTACATCAGGTTACACCGAGATATTCAGAAATACTACTGCTCTACTTAGGGGCCATATGGGAGAAAAGATGGAGGAAGTGTTTTTTGGAACTGTAAACTTCAGTTTTAGGAGACTTTAAAAGATCAGAAGCACAGCTTGATCTGATCAAGGACAGCTGTTCCTTTGAGAATCAACATCCTTGCTAGATCAGAAAGCAGAAATTGAAGAACTGGACAAAAAAATCTTGGGTCCTGTTGAACAAAACTTTTCAATATTTTGATCATTTGTAATTATTTTATCTTTATTGTAAAAGTCTAAAATGTTTTGGCTCATTTTTTTCACTCTGCATTACGTTTAAACATAAGTAAAAAGTCATTTCAAGTTGAAAAAAATTGAAAAAGTAACTTACATTTAAAATATGACATTATATACTTCAATGATTTGCAAAAAAACACTAGGACATATGTCAAAAAACAATCCTTTATCAAAACAAGCTTCATTTTTTATAAAATAAAATAAAAATTTAACACTAAAGTAAAATGTTTGATTTTAATAAAAAATGTTGTTGATAAGTATCCAGGTCAGTTTATTTTAAATGAAGAAGCTTTGTTAAAAAAAAATCCTTTTTCTAAAGTAAACTTTTTCCAAAATTTGTTTTAAAAAGCATTCATATTTCACATTGGGAATACACTTCATAGTTATAACTACCATTAGGCTTTTATCAAAAACTTAACACTTCAAAAATAATAATTGCCATTATAATGGTAAATGTTTAGGGATATTTTTCAACTAAAATTTAATTTGGAATACAAATTTTAAACCAAATTCTTTAGAAATAAATCCTAAAATTTTAGTTATATAAAATGAAATCAGTCTTGAAATTATGAAATCTGTAAGTACAGATTTAGTTCAACTGTAACCGAAATTCTTCCTCTTAAACTTGCCTATGTAGAATTTCCATTAGACTGGATTGTATTTCTTTAATATTCCAAATGTATGAAAAGAGTGCTGAACCAAGGATATAAGATGGAGTACCTTAGACTAGAGATTTAAAGTTAATAAGTACACGTTATATTTTCAATCTTTTTCTATGTACATCCTATTTTAAGTTTTATGCCAGGTAAATGATTCAGCAAAACAAAAACAATTCCCATTTCATTGCCATATTGAAGAAGCAAGTACATTTCATGTAAGATCATAATTAAAACTTTCATTCTAAAGGAAAAAGTCTTTTTTTAGTGATACCCTTTTGTCTTAACTGGAATTTCAGGATGACGGTTAGCCTATAATCATGGAAGTAACACAGCACAGCAAAGCTGTGAAATTTCTTGTATCGCTGTCATGTTTGGGTGCCTGAATTTTCACGCCACAAAAATGACGTGACCTTTCTTACAAAGCCGTGGGAGGACGTTATAAATGCTGTGGAAACTCACAGCTGGAGCCATACCACGCCAGGTAGGTCAGGTCTCCTGCACCGATGATAAACACATACCCCCGTGTTTCCCCAGCAGAAGGACACACTGTTACAACACTTCTCCCCTAAGGTTCAGGGAGGTTTCTGCATTTAGAGCATCCTCTTCTCCTCTCAGATGTGAGGATCAGCAGTCACAGAGTGATTACAGCAGCAGCTGGTTTTTAGCAATATCAGGACAGCAGGCCAAGCTCCTCCCTGGCGTAACTCCATTGCCTAGCATTATTTTACCTTTTATTTTAAACAGAATTGGCCCTGTCACCATGCTTTCCAGGCAATGCTGATGCAAGTTCATGCAGAGACCAGAAAAGGATAAGATGAAAAGCAAAAACAAGCAATAAATATACATATCATTGACATGATCACCTCTAAATAAATCCAAGCCAGTGAAACAGAAAGATGACGATGCCGAGGAAAAGACAAACAATGTCAGAGCAAGTCAAAAGGCATCCTGATGCTTCGCTTTTATTTCCTTTGTATAGGCAAAGAATGCTAAATACTTTTGGGTACTCAAAGAACTTATTTTTAAAAAGGAAATTTCTTCTCAGGTCACCATAAAAACTACTAGATTTACTTGAAAGCAATCCAAGCTAAAAGGGACAAGGACTGGAAGGAGACTTGGCTTTTCTCCTCCCAGTCAATAGCCAACATAGTTAAGCAGGGAATTTATTTCTGGTCTCTGCCCATATTGCCACAGTGCAATGGGGAACTGCTAACACGCAGTAAATCACATTAGCTTAGCCACCAGTGAGACTGAAATGCAATGCTTGCCAGGATTACCCTGCCAGCGGGTTACAGGTAACACATGGTACCTGGGAACATGTTTGAAGACACAACCAGCACTGAAACTCATAGAAAAGATGGGAATAAGAGCATTCCTGGCAATGCCTTGTCAAGCCTTGAGCAGTTTGTAGTGCCGTGGGTGGGTACCGTGCGCCTTCCAGCCACCCGGAGACGCAGGCTTGCACCCCGGCATGTGACTGAGTGCTCTACCCGCTCTCTCTGTAACCGCAGTAAATAACAGAATGAGCAGCATTTTCTTCAGAAAAGTGGGGGATAAATCTCAAATTGAGTGCTCATTGCCAAAGATTTTTTTCAGGGAAAGGTGTATTCACCTGAGATTTTCTACTTTTAGATTTCCTAACGCTTTACATTGTTTAAATTTCCTACTGCTTAAAAGAATTCTTATTTTACCATGTAAAGAGGTATCTCTACATCCTTGTATCCCTTGGAGTTTGTAGGTTGGCTACATGCTCTCCTTTCACCTCTAGCAATCATCACTTAGCCAACAAAACCTCTCAGTTCTAAGTTTTCTTCAAAAATCAATCCTGCCAAGCCTCACTCATCATTTTGCTATTCTTCTCTGAACTATCAGCTTCATTCTATTCATCAGATTCCCAAAACCAAAAACCTGTATTTGACACATGGCCAGCAGCAAACGAGTGCTCCAGGAGGTATTTTTTCCTCAATGCTAAACAAATCTTTAGTAAGGCTAGAGAGGGATGTGTGTTTTCTAAACAGAGTACATGCTTTCAGAGAAAGCTTGAGAACCAGACATATATTTAGAAATCCCAATCAATGTAAGATGTTGCATCATGTCAAGTAAAATTTAGTTTGCAAAATATATAACCTACCTTCTGATCAGTAAGAATTTGTGGGATCGGTGTTTAAGCAGGTATTGTTTCTTCTGGTATTTCTGAAACCTGCAAGGAGCTATGGTAAACACCTGTTGTATTAGGATAATTTTCTCCTCATTTTGTGATTATCTTTCCTATTGGTCTGCCAGCTACCGTCTACCAAACAAGTAGATCTGACAGAAAACAATGAAGATGGTGTACAGCTGTCTATCCAAGAGCTGTGTGCTGATCATGGCACAGTAGTGGCTGACTTTATTAAGCACCTCCAAACACGGGAGCAGGATGCAGAAACTACAATAGCCTAGAAGGAATGGCATTGCATAGTCCAGTCCACAACAGATCCAAGCATGGCTTGACACAGGAATGCATGAGTCAGGAAAAAAAAAAATCTGCATTTTGCCACATGGAAACAAGAAATGAATCCTAAGGTTTGAGGAATACTCTAGGGAGGACACTCTTAGTCTTCAAAAGCATTAACACTCTTCCAAAGCTGCTTTTCTAGCCACAGAGGTGGATTTCAAATCTCAGATTGCCCTGACTGTCCATTTCCAAAATGCAATCCCAAATACAGAATGTATGGAAAAAGTGGTAGAATCAGTCTCCAGGAAGAAAGAAAGGGGAAAAAAATGTTAGTCCAGTGTTTTGAATCGTCTAAGTCATTAGAAGGAAGATCTCTGCTTTTTGACAGATTTACTCATAAGTAACTATTACAAAAATATATGCTAGATCTGATTTTCACCTACTGGTGTGAACTCACTCACAGCAAAAGAGGGTCTGGAAGTTCAACTCTCAGAGCAGCTCTGAGCCCAGCATCTCTCCTTCTCCTTTTCTCTCTCCTGAACATGGCTGCTTCATGGGCAGCTAACTCCCTGGCTGAGGGCAGCATCTCCAGGAGTTCCCAGTGGTACATTAACATGCTGGGAGAGCAAAGGCCCCCAGGATTTTGTGAGCTCCATTGGGTATGCATTAGCTGTGACGGAAGCCATTATTTAAGAGTCATTCTATAGCTGTGCCAGATTTTTAGAGTGGCCATTGAGGGTCTTCAGTAGTCACATACATATGTCCTTGGAGTCATGCCTCTGTTCCACTACTGCTTATGAAAATGATTGAAAAATGCCTCACAAGTTAACACTATAATGATATAATAAAGCTGCCTGAAAACTGGCTATGCTACTCTCCGAGAAGATGCCCTGCAAAAAGTTGTAATGGGAAATTTTAAATGGGAGGTACAATAGCCACACAAACCTCAGAGAAAACAATCACTTAGGCTCACTGAAATATTTGTTTTGACAATTTTTTTTCTGAACATTGTCAATTCAAAATGAAATGTAATTTATCGCTAAACCCCTGAAATGTTTCATGCCACCTATGTCAACCTCTTCAATAAAAATGTCTGTTGCCTTTCTACGTGTCACCGAATCCATAATTTTTGAATAATTTTGCTTTTATAAAACCCAACATAAAATGTTCCAGCTGAAATTTTCCAATCAGTTGTTTTCTAGGAGAAGCTGAAAGAACATAGTAAAGAAAATTTCAACAAGAAATTAGAGCACTCAGAGTGGAATCCATACAAGGACTGCAGGTATGAGAAAATCACCGAATGCATGAGCTGGTATCTGCCACAGAGCACTAAATGCCCCTGTCTGGGAAAAGATCATTTTAGGTACCCTGTGGTATTCGTGTTTCTCTGCAGTACAATTAAGCACAAAAGCCATGACAGCCTTAATCAAATAATTGCAGCAAATCTAAGTATGGTCCCGCTTAAGGGAAATCCTGTTAGGAATACTTTTTTAACAGAGAAAGAGACTAAAGAGACTTGGGCGTAATTATCCTTACTGAAATAAAGAGCTCAATACAATTGCCAAGCAAAGTATGTATTTTGATCTACCTGTATGATGGAATCTCCTGTTGAACTGATAAATGCATTGCAACTGCAAGCTGCAGTTGCACTAGTGTTAATTTGGGGCTGGACTCCCCCCACGCTCTCAGCTGTGGATGTTGCTCTTCCTTTCTATGCACAGCTCCCCTCAGCCCTGCTAGGGCATGGTGTCAGTAATGCCACCCCGAAGCCCAGAGAAACAGCCCTGGAGCGGCTGCCTTCCCACTCACTGCTTGGAGCAGCATCAGAGCGGCCAGCTCAACTTCCCACTGCTCCTGCGTCGGCGGAGTAGGATATTCAGGCAGGCGAATTGTTTTTCTCCTGCTCAAGGAGAAATTTGGCAAGCCCAAACTCCAGAATATTTCAAAGGCATAACCAATTGGTTGGTTTATTTACATAATGTCCTTACCTGTTTTCTCCACCCAAAAGTTTCACTTCATTGTGTGTGCAGGGGAGGAAAATGACACCAAACCCAGAGCGCCAGCCTAAGCAAGAGCTGTCGCTTGACAAGTACATGACAGGAAAGATAATCTCGTCCTAACATCGCTCACTTCGGCAGACCACAGTATCCTCTTCTCTCCTGCYGGTGACCAGCTGTGTCTTCTGACATTCCTTTGTGCTTTTATGTTCTTATTAGGATTCAGATGGATGAATTCAATGATCCCGATGTATTTAGTCATCACCTTTAGCTATAAGCAGTTCTGATGTTAACCTCTTTTAAAAAAAAAAAAAAGACTTTTTAAAAAAGTGTTTTCAATGCTCCCAATTCCTTCCTACCGTTCACCTGTAGATTCATAAAAATTCAATTGTTTGCCTCTCTAGCTCAGGCCAAGTATTTTTTCTAAGTTTCAGATGAAACAGCAACACAACAAGATTAGGAAGGGAAGATAGACTCCCAATATTGATCCATTTTTCTGATATTTAAGAACTGTGTGGAGACCCAGAAGAAATTTGACAAAGTCTCTCTCTTACCAACAGTCTGTGGGTGGAAAACAATACATTTCTGAGCACTTCTTTAGGTGAAGAGTCTCTCACATTTAGAATGGGTACCTCAAATGCTGGTGGTTATGCCAGTTGTGAATAAAAATAAAGTGTTCCTGGGGAAGAGAAGTACCAGAGGTTGAAGCCAAATTTATCAGCACAGAAAAGTGCTGGTGAGAGTGGGTACAGAGCTATACTTTCCTCCTGAGAAGAGCCCAGCTTCCTTAGCAAGCTGAACACCTGCAAGGGGCAGAGGACAGGCAAGACCACTCTGGCCATGTTTGCTAGGGCAACCAGCATGCAGGAGAAGATGCAGCAAAGATCAAAGGCGAAGACGGCACAGTTTTCAATGGACAGAACTGCAGTGTTAGCTGCATTTGGTAGGCAATCGGAGCAAGCAAGGGGGCGGGAAGCTGTCCTCAATGTGGAAGAGCATTGCCTGTCACGCAGGGCCACTTCTACCTCTCTACCCTACCCGAGGACCCGCAACCGCTCTGCCCAAGCAGCCGTGAAGAGTCCAGCAGGCTGCAGAGCCAGATGAAGGAGGAAGGCACAACATCAGGAGGTTCCAAATCCATCAGGCTTCAGGATCTTGCTGTGGGATAAGATATTGCTGGCATTCAGGAGCTTGATCCTTCCAGTGGTGTCTAAATACCATCTTTGTCAACCAATGATGAAGAGATGGTAAAGAAGTCCCAGTGCAAAGTTTTCTCTCCTSAGCAGAGAATGAGATTTGGTTTGGGCTCAACAGCTGGTAGCAATCTTTAAATATTTGTCAGCTACCTCTGTTGTCTCCTGGATTTTCAGTTGCAGCTATTGTAGCCAACAGTGCCATCTGCCTTAGAGAGCCTGGCCAAGAGCCCGCTCGTTTTGTTGCCTTTTCACTTGTAATTTTTTTTCCTCCCTGATTTTTCCCACCCGTTCCCCTGGCACAGGCTTGCAGCTCTTCTTCCTCTTCACAATGAGAGCAGCTTCGGCAGCATCCGCTCCTCAGGCAGGGACAGATTTGCTGCAGCCACCTGTCCTTTACAGCCTCCCTTTTTAGCTCCGAAAGCAGTTGTTATTTCATCCATCCTGCTTGCCTTTTGGTGGCTGTCCCCGTGGCTCCCCTCCAGCACATAACAACATCAATTTGGAGGGATTTTGAATTTGCTTTCTTCCCATCCGAGCAGCTCATGCTGGTGAAGTCATTAGCCCAAACTAAAGAATCGCTGCCCCCAAACCACTGCAGGTTTCTGTAATCCCTTCCCTAGGGGTCACTGACCAGTCTCCAGGCAGGATAAAAAGACAAAGGAGTCTGGTCTCACGTGGCTGCAACAAAAGTTTGAAAAAGAAGGTATTACCTCATTATGTCAACATGGAGGAAAGCACACGAGGCCCTGACTGGGATAGCCGGGATTGCTGTGTAACACCATCCTTAAATCCTCCCTTCAGAAATAAGGCTAGTTGTAGGCTATAGAGATTAGTGGTCACTGTGGCATACACGTAATCACATTGATCCACTGAGTTGTGCAAGCCTGAGTTTAACACTTCTGAAAACCAGGCGTGACATTGCTCAGAACAAAATCCTTTCTGCATCAGAGGCAGATACGTCCTGGGCACTCAGTGCAATGTGATCAGAGCTTTCGCCCTGACCTCTTTATATCTGCTGGTGAGGGACAAAACCAGTATGAGCTCCACACCACTGCAATGTCAGTCCTCGTTACCTACAAGAGCTAAATCTCACAGCAGTGATTTTACGAAAGTCACAAAGAATCATAGAATCATAGAATCATTATGGTTGGAAAAGACCTCTAAGATCATCAAGTCCAACCGTCAACCCAACACCACCATGCCCACTAAACCATGTCCCTAAGCGCCTCATCTACACGTCTTTTAAATACTT